>CALYLW010000471.1:184799-384799 GCA_944989445.1 Ampullaceana balthica | reverse complement strand
GGTGAGGCATCAAAGAACTTTGTGACAAACCAATAAGCCTACAAGAGAGCAACACCACTTAGGCCCATATTTTGAGGAAAGGGCTTACGATATCACTTCATTCCTCACAATCTTTAATGTCATAATTACAATGTTTGTATTAGCTAACGTGTATACTATATATGTGAGTGGTATAAGACGAATAAATTGTAAGTGAACGTTTTCTGAGTCATCTGGTGTTGAGATGTAATGGGAGGTAACAACATACTGACTGAGACGGCTTTGACTAGGGTTACTGTCCGTGAAGGTAAGCCTGTGAGATAGAAGCTAGTCAGGAAAGTCATTTCCCTGGGGGTAACCAGATCCTGAATAGGCCAGAGGATTGGTCAGATAGCACACAACTGACCAGATACTCATGGGTGGCCTGCTATGTGGAATCACGCAAATGTGTTAACAGAGGCGGCACATCCCCATCAAACATGTCACAAAACCATTCGGTCAATGTCCGAATTCATTAGTGAATTAACAAGATTAAAAACAAACAGCAAAGAAAGATTGAAGTAAAGGTGCAATTTGACTTAGAAAAATAAGCGGTCTTAATAAAAATACCATTTATTAACATTTAGTACATTTAGTTAAAAACATAATTTAAGTAGTGGAAACAAATAACATCTTAACTAAAACCTTAAGTTATATAAGTCATACAGCTTGTATGAAAGTCAAACAGCTGGGACGTATGACATACAACTGGTATATAAGTCATACCGCTGGTATATAAGTCTTTTTTTTTAAAGTCCCATAACCTCTTTTTGTGGTCGCAGGGGATTCTAATGTTTCCATTAGAATATTCTCGGGCTTTGTAGACCCTGGCGGCGCACATCCCTCTCCAGGTCAGCGGAGGACTTTCTTAGCGTTAGTCATTCACCAACATTTTTAAAGTGGCTTTAACGTGGGCTCGATCCCACGCCCCTCAGCTTGTGAGGCGAGCGCACTATTGACTTCGCTATCCTGTATAAGTCATACAGCTGGTATATAAGTGATGGATCTGGTATATAAGTGATGCAGCTGGTATATAAGTGATGCAGCTGGTATAAAGTCATTCAGCTGGTATGTAAGTCATACAGCTGGTATTTAAGTCATGCAGCTGGTATATAAAATATTAAATAAATAATCCATAATTATCTAGAATCTAGAGAAGTGATGTGGAACCGTTTTTGGGGCCGCGTGCCCAAAATTCAAAACAAAGGCCAGTTATTAAAAGCAAAGTGCCAACAATACAATCAAACTCGAAAATGGGAGTTTGGCTTTTAACTGGTTTCATGAAGGAAGTAATATTTTAGTCGCGCGCCGGCTGACGAGGCTCTGCGTGTCGAGTGAGGCACGCGTGCCATAGGCTTGCCATCACTGGTCTAGAGTCAAGTTAAACGTCATTCAGTCAAGTATCAAATATAAATCCTTGATATAAATATTTGCTGATTACCAGAATGCGATTGACATGTAGGAGTGTTATGTTAAATAAAAAGTGGATGCAATACTTGTGCATGGTAAAAGGATGTGTGTAAACAATAATAATGTCCAGGAGCGTGGAAAAACTGTGGTGGCGCCTCAAGTAATTTGGTGATCACTAATGGGGATTATCACAAAACTGAGTGGCTTGAAGGAATTTTTGGTCACATTGTTCTAGTAGCCACCGCGACTGTTTAAGGGTGACGAGGGGGAGGGCTGGTCCAGTTTCTTACTTGTCTATTACAATGTCGACTGGTAATTTATATGGCAGCAGTTGTGTCGAATGAATCAGAGCAGAGGATTTACTCACTGCTGGGCCCAAGACCAATGTTAATCGATACAAAACCTGCGAGATTTGTTTGAGACAGGAGCTACACCGGCTGACATCTGAGATCTTTTATAGGGAGGGCTGGGATTTCTGAGTTTGTTTTACAGTGCTGGGATCTGAGATGTTTTACAGTGAATGGGATCTGAGATGTTTTACTGTGCTGGGATCTGAGTGGTTTTACAGTAGATGGGATCTGTGATGTTTTACAGTGATGGGATCTGGGATGTTGTACAGTGCTGGGATCTGAGATGTTTTACAGTGCTGGGTTCTGAGATGTTTTACAGTGATGGGATTGAGTTGTTTTACAGTGCTGGGAATCTGAGATGTTTTACAGTGCTGGGATCTGAGATGTTTACAGTTTGATGGGGATCTGAGGATGTTTTACAGTGCTGGGATCTGAGTATGTTTTTACAGTGATGGGATCTGAGATGTGTTTACAGTGCTGGGTTATGAGATGTTTACAGTGCTGGGATCTGAGATATGTTTTACAGTGCTGGGATCTGAGATGTTTAGTGATGAGGATCTGAGATGTTTTACAGTGTTGGGGAATCTGTTAAGATGTTTTACACTGTGATGGGTTCTGAGATGTATTACAGTGATGGGATTGTGTTGTTTTACGTGCGGGTCTGAGTTGTTGTACAGTGGCTGGGAATCTGAGGATGTATTTACAGTGATGGGATCTGAGATGTTAGTGATGGTTTGAGATGTTTTACAGTGATGGGATCTGAGATGTTATGTGGGTTGGGCATATTGATGATGTTTTACAGTGCTGGGTTCTGAGTTGTTTTACTCTGTGCTGGTGATCTGAGATGTTTTACAGTGCTGGGGATCTGAGATGTTTTCAGTGCTGGGAGCTGAGATGTTTTAAAGTGATGGGATCGAGATGTTTTACAGTGCTGGGATCTGAGATGTTTTACAGTGCTGGGTCTCGGTTGTTATATCACCGTAAACACGCTCACACACCAAATAGGCACTCATACTAACTACTACACATAGGCACTGATACTAACTAATACACATAGGCACTCACTCTCACAGTTTCAAAGACACACACACACGCATGCGGAAACATTAACCATAAGCTCATTTAATGGACCCCAACCCTATAACCATAACGGCCCATTTAATCTATCATTTCTGATCAAACACAAGAGCACGTAACCCCTGCGATCACTTGAAACCTGAGTTCTCTAATCCTATAACCCGTACAACTCTGGCCTGGGAGAGATTCTATTCCGTGTTGGCACGAGTAGCCAACTGCTAGGCCGTTGTGGCCATTCTGTGTACTGGTAGCCACTGCTAGGCCGTTGTGGCGATTCTGTAGGGGGGAACTGGTAGCCACTGCTAGGCCGTTGTGGCCATTCTGTAGGGGAGAAACTGGTAGCCACTGTAAGGCCACTGTGTTCATCCTGTAGGGGAGGAAACTGGTAGCCACTCTAAGGCCAGTGTGTGTCTATCCGTCTATTCTATAGGAATGACACTGGTAAGGCCATAACACAAATTGTTACCTTCGCATCAATCGGAAGTATATGTATAATTAATAAGGTCATAGGTGCTTCGTTTCCTGGTAAAGAATTAATCAAACTATCATTTGTGTTCACGCGAAGTGCACTAATGATCACAAACATTAATCAAACTATCCTTTGTGTTCACGCCAAGTGCACTAATGATCACAAACATCAAGCAAACATTGATCAATGTCCTGTAATGTTTAGAAGAAGAAGATTAGTTAAAGGCCCCGAAACCTTTTATCAATTATAGTTAAACGTTACAAAAAGAGTTAACATGTTAACATTCTCCTGGACGAATGTCTTACCGATTATACTTCAATTAGTCTCTCTCTCTCTCTCCCTCTCTCTCTCTCTCTCTCTCTCTCTTTCTCTCTCCATCTTCACTCTCAATCTTCTCTCTCTCCAACTCTCTCTCTCCAACTCTCTCTCTCTCTCTCACACACACACACACACACACACACACACACACACACACACACACACACACACACACACACAAACATAATTTAAAATCCTCTTTCTCTTTCATACCTCATCTCTCTCTCTCTCTCTCTCTCTTCTCTCTCCCTGCTACTTCTCTCGTTTCATCATTCATTCTGCCTTAGTTTCTCGTGTGTTATGTAGTGATTGCCCCCCCCCCACCCCCACCAGCCCCGCTGTCATATGTAACACGTCCTTTATTTCTATAACTCCACTTCTGCCAAGATGTCTAGTGAGACATATGGACACGTCACGTGCTAACAGACCCAGCATTCCACGGCCCATCGACACAAGTCATCAAGTCTTGGTGCGTCCATGTTCGCACCGAAATGTCAGCGATGCTGGTGGTTCGATACGGTAATTCCCGTTGACGCGAAGAAACCTTCATCTCGACCAGTTTGAGCCGCTTCCGTCGGTCCGTGTCCCCAGTTTTAATCCAATCGAAATGGGATCACATTATGAGCCAGTCGCGCTGATTGTGTTTCCTAAGTGGCCCCTGGTGATTCGACACGAAAACGGCCCAGGCCAGATCAGCGTTGACCTTTATACGTTTTGTATTTTTCTACGTATGTTAAAACCGGATGGAGCTATTTGTAATTCATCAAAGCTTTGTTTTATTCCATTAACAAAATTTTCTGTTTTGATCTCAGACCAACTCTCTTATTGTACAGTGATGAGATCAACATTTTTATACAGACACATTAACATTTATCTCAACACACCAAAACACTGGAGAGTAAATAAACGATAAACAAATCGAATGAAAGGACTGAAGAATGCATGTAAACAAAACATACAACTTTGTACTCACTCAGCTTGGTCATTCTCAAACTGCACAGCCGTGGAGATCATCTCGTAGTCCTTGCCCAGCTTAGCCGTGCCGTCCAGGGCCTGGTAGGGCACGCTGACACGCCCCCTGGCTCCCGACGACCTGACCACCTTGACTAGCACCTCACCCAGGTTCTCCGTGACGGTCATCTCCCCCACCTCAAAGTGGAAGATCCCCGGGTGGTCGTCGTCCAGTATCATCACGGTCGCCATGAAAGGTGTGGTCAGTTGGATGACCTGTTCGCCGGTCAGAACCTCCCCCTTGGTGTCGACGAGCCTGGGATTGGACAGCTGCACGTAGAAATGTTCATCCTCCTCAAACACGTCATCGTCTAGTACAGTGATCCCAAACTGTTTGTGCTTCTCGAAAGGCTGGAAGACCAGCGTCCCGCTGACCCCCACGTAGTCGTTACCGTCGTTGGCCGTGCCATCCTCCGTGTGGTAGTCGACGTGGCAGGCACAGCTCATATCTCCGCCTTCTCTTGTCACGGTAACATTAAAGGTGCCCACATTCTCCATGACGGTGTAGTGGCCCGGGTCGAAGAAGACCCGCGTGAAGTCGGCCGTATCGTCCTCAACGTTCTGCAGGCTCTCCGACTCACTCACCAACTTTTCGATCTTCGCCTTCTTGATGACCTTCCCCCCGCCCGTCAGTAATCTCGTGGCCTGTATTCTGTAAAAGGCTCTGGACTTTGGCCCTTTATTGACGGCCTCGTACTCGGCCATTTCCTCCAGTGTCTTAGAGTCGACGTTCGGGTGTTTCTTCCTGAGCTCTCGAATGATTTCGATGAAGTCGTTGCGGTGCTCTTCGAACTCTTCAATGGCTGGTCTGTTGTTGGATTCGTTCGGTAGCATCAACCCCGCCGCCTTGCCGTCGGCCGCCTCAGCCTCGTGGGAATCCACTCCTATAGGAATCATGGTGCTCTTGGTGGTGGCCGAGTACTTGGAGGTCAGGTACTTGTAGATGAGCAGTTTCCGGTCCGCGATGTAAGCCGTCAGGACGGTGATGGGGAAAAACACAAAGGTCAGCACGGCCTCCCAGATCTCCACCACGCCCGGGCTGGTGACAGCGAGGATGAAGTACAGCCAGAGGTAGGCAAAAACACTCCATGTTGCCGTGATAAAGAAGACGCGGAGATGTTTGATGCGCCGGACTTCCTTGTCCGGCACAACGTAGACACAGATGGCGATGATGATGAATAAGTTAAACGCTGCACTGCCCACGATGGTTCCCGGACCCAGCTCACCGGCGTCAAAGTTGTTCCCGCAAACCTCAATGATGGACAGCAGGATCTCCGGCGCTGAGGAGCCCAGGGCCATCAGAGTCAAGTTCGAGACGGTCTCGTTCCAAATTCTCACGTTCAACACCTGGGTCGTCCCGTCTTTACGCTTCACAATGACTTCCTTCTCCTTTGACGTGATGACCTCAATGGCCGCCATGAATCTGTCCGCGATGATGGACACACCCAGGAACAAGTAGAACATTGTGACCATATAGACCGTGGCGCGAGCGGTCTTGTCGCCAGCACTGAGGCGTCCCTGAGGCGTCCACATGGGTACCAGTAGCCCTTCCTTGCACGGTGACGCCTCTGTGCTGCAGTTTTTCTTGGCGTTATAATCTTCTTGACCTGGACTGGAACTGTTGGTGCCGTCCACCCCACCTACCACGTCCAGGACTGACCACACCACCAACAATGGGACGGTCACGTGGAGCATGTGTTGACAGTGGTCAAGTGGTTTCGACAGGAGTGTGACGACACTTCCGAGCGCACTCATTTTCCCGTGGTCAGTGTGCCCGCGTCACAAGTGTCCAGTGTGAGGTAGTCGACCTGGAAGCTCTGCCATAAGCGTGTTCCGTCCTGTGCCGTTGTACAGTCAAGCGTATCTGCTGATAGAAAGAAAGACGAAAAAAGGTTATACATGTAATATAGTTTTTAAATGTCCAATGAAACGGTTACATTCAACTGACGATCAATGATAAAATGTGTGAAATATTTTATTTCTACTTTAGCTACATTCTATTTGGAAAGTTGTAGCAGACGTCGTGACTTTTGAACATAAAGCTTCTTTGCTAGACATTTTGACAGTCAGCAGCACTGGATATGAAATAATTAAATATGCACTGTAAAAAAAATTATATGACGTCATTGTTTTCGCTGATATTTTAATTTTGTAAAAAGGGAACGATGTAAAAAGAGGATTTGATGATGGTTAATTATAACATCCACAAAAAAAAACCAACCCCTATTATAAATACTTTTTGTGCATTTCAGAAAGTTTAATATTTCGTATTGATCAAACAAGGATAAGTTAGTTGGGCTTTTGAAAAAGGTCGGCGCCATAGGCGCCCTAAAAAAGTGCATTAAAGGGGTAAAAGAACTCTCCATGAGCAAGTCTGCGGCGTATGCTACGCCGTGGAGCGTCTAGTTTTTTTAAATTTTTGGATGGTCTTGCGCTGCGCATTATAATAAACATTCTTTTAGTTATGTCTCGTTCATAAAGGATTTATAGTCAAAAACTTGGTTTTTTACGGGGTTTTTTATTTACAAACTTCTATTGCCAAAGTCGCTGTCTATACCCATTACCACGCTGGCCGTCGTTAGTGATATGGCGTATGGAGATGTGGTGTTGTCTAGTGGGTGAGCTGGGTTTGTGTGTGGGGGGTCATTAGCTTCAACTGTCAAATCGTCAACATATATGTTGTTTCCTCTATTGTTGGTGGCATGTTGGTGGCATATTGGTGGCTTATTCAACATTCGAACATTTCCATTTTATGACCTCAACAGAAGCTTTGCAAATATGGGAAGTTAAATCTACAGTCACTCACCATTACTTCAGATATAACGTAATAATAGTTTAACTGGAAATCAAAGCAAGCAACCGAAAAACGAAACCTGACTTTGTCATTCTCTTCTTCATCGATTAGAACATTCGAACTAAGTCTAGTGTTAGAGTTGCATTGTCTGTGTTACCAGAAAAGTCTAGTGTTAGACTTGCATTGTCTCTGTTACCAGCAAAGTCTAGTGTTAGACTTGCACTGGCTCTGTTACCAGCAAAGTCTAGTGTTAGACTTGCATTGTCTCTGTTACCAGCAAAGTCTAGTGTTAGACTTGCATTGTCTCTGTTACCAGCAAAGTCTAGTGTTAGACTTGCATTGTCTCTGTTACCAGCAAAGTCTAGTGTTAGACTTGCACTGGCTCTGTTACCAGCAAAGTCTAGTGTTAGACTTGCACTGGCTCTGTTACCAGCAAAGTCTAGTGTTAGACTTGCATTGGCTCTGTTACCAGCAAAGTCTAGTGTTAAACTTGCATTGTCTCTGTTACCAGCAAAGAATACTTCAACTCTAGTCTCTATTACTGCAGACGCTCTGTCAAAATCTTAAATAGCCATCTATTACTTCGATCCGTTCCCCTCCCTCACTTAATAGCCATATTGCTGGCTCACCCACTCCCTCCCCGCCCCGCCGCCATGATTGCTGGCCTATTGTGGAGATATTTTTCTCCTGAATATATCCTGGGCGCTTTCTTCGGGTGAAGAGTTATTTGCATCGATTTATGAATCATGTGACTTTCACCAGCCTGTCTTCAATTACCCCCCCCCTCCTCTCTCTCTCTCTCTCTCTGTCCTACTCCTTCCCGCTTTCTCCAAAATCACTTATCTTCATTTACATTCCCCTTTATTTCAAATAGTGTGATGAAGGAGGGGGAGGGGGAGGGTTGCAGCACAAAGAACTCAATGAAGTACATTCACAATCCTCCACTCCTAGTGATATTGCCTTTAAATCCCCTTATCTCCTTCAACTAAACTAATATATCAACACTCTCTACATTAGTTCTACCTCGTTTATTAATTCTTCAAAAGGGCTTTAGTGTATATTGTACTAAGTTTCCCTCTAATAATAACACATAGTATTCACAGTGGCGCCCCCAACCACCGCACCCCCTTACACACACACGTCATCGATGCACGCGTGCACTGAAAAAAGTGTTGCGGTATTGTTAGAATTTCTTCATCTTGCCAGGTACAACAATGCAACCACCAACGCCACCTAACTGGGGCATTTATCGATTAGAAATAACCCAGAGGCTGGCTAAACAACCGTCTTAGAGTGCATTCTAATTCAAACCGTTTGGTCCTTTCATTTAAAAAACTAGGCCAGCACCATTGCGGCACACAGTTTTTAATATGTTTCATATCTGATGGCAAGACTGGTTCTCAAATAGAGTCAAAGTGGACTTACAGACGATAAGTAAACATGGCGAACGTCACGTGCTGTGTGCACAAGGCGCATGCGGAGGCGGCGACTTCCGAAATTCAGTTTAGGTTGCTGACTAGGATGCCATGAAAATACATCGTGGCCTGATGGCTTGGACGAGGGTCAGGTGGCTGAGGAAAACTTCCATTGGACGGACAGGTGGAGGGGTCTTCTATTTCAACGGGGTCAAGATTAGGGACATTTAGTCTGTGCCCCCCGTCGAGAAGGGGTGGACTCTACCGGGCTCGACGGACGACCGCGACCAGAAACTGACAACTCCCGGCAGGCAATGCCGAAGTCCGATATGTTAGGTGTTTGGTGCTAGTCACATATGATTACAATCGCTGTACGGATCTTAGGCAAACCATCTAGATGCAATGCCGATGATGAAAACCAAAGTACCCGTTGAGGGTCGGGTTACTCCGAAGCGACCGTTTCGTCCCCCTCATTTTTTTACTAGCAACGCCATTGAGCGGTGCCGGTTTAGGGCCAGGAGCGCCAGTACGGATTAGCAAAAGGAACCGCGAAGAACAAAGCGGACGCCAGCTCTGAGGAAACCTTCCAGTGGGGGTCACACCCTAGATAGGTCATTGATGATCCCCCGCTTAGCGGCGGTCCTAACCATTGAGACTCGTGTGCTTTGCCGGGGTGGCGCCAAAGTGGTAGCCGTTCGTAATAGGGAATTCAATCCCTCCTTGTGAGGTCAATTTAGTGGGAGGCATTTTCGACTCTCTGTTCTGGATGCCGAGGTGGCCGCTTCAGAAGCGACCACTCCGGGTGGTTTTCTCAGATGTTACGTCCCCTTGGGGGCCAAGGGTCTGAGAGGGTCTTCTGGGAAGACCCATAAAGAGCACTAGGCTCGGGCTACTGATTTTCTTCCACATGTAGATTATTGAGTCTGTGCCCCAGTTAGTGCAATACATTCACAGACATGGCTAGACAGTGCCAGCTAGTGCAACACAGTACCAGATATGGCCAGACAGTGCAAGTCAGTGCCAGATAGTACTATTTAGTAGTGCCAGCAAGTGCTAGTCAATGCAATACAGTTCCTGCAAGGGGCAAACAGTGCTCCTCTGTGCTAACTAGTGCTAGTCAGTGCCAGCAATATAGTTCCTTCAAGGGCCAAACAGTGCTCCTCTGTGCTAACTAGTGCTAATCAGTGCCAGCCATACAGTTCCAGACATATCCATAAAGTGCTAGACGGTTCCAGAAATTCAATACCACACAGTACCAGACATCGTCATTCTAGCTTCCTGTCCGCCTTAGAGAGCATCAGTCTCTGCTTTTTATTTCAATTTACATTTGGAAACGGTGTGATTGCGATTTCATGTTCATATATTGTTTTATACTGTACATTACAGGCGCTCATTCTATACTGAAGAGTATTACGCCCAACGCTTAACTGCGGCTTAGGTAATATAACGTAGATATGTTTATTCCTGATATGAAGCCAAGAGTAAACGTTTTGACAGCCATGATAACCTAATTGCTGTTACATCGCTGGGTAAATGGCAGGTTTCGAGAAAGAATTACCAACACTTTTTATCCATAACATTGATAATTGTGCTTTGCTCACTCCATGTCTTTTCTATTTCACATAAACCAGGTGTCCATCTGCTGATTCCACGGAGACACCCTGATGAATAATTCATGGACAATATCCAGCCAGTTGTTGGCTCACCTAAGCATCGTTATGACAGCGCTGTCCAGTTTTACGCTTTCTGAAGGCCAGGAGATCCGAGAACGTGGGGCAAGGGTTCCATGGTATGTATTATACATGAGCACGTTGTTTACTATAAACATTTAGCTATCCACACATCCAACTATCCACACATCCAACTATCCACACATCCAACTATCCACACATCCAGCTATCAACACATCCAGCTATCCACACATCCAACTATCCACACATCCAACTATCCACACATCCAACTATCCACACATCCAGCTATCAACACATCCAACTATCCACACATCCTACTATTCACACATCCAACTATCCACACATCCAACTATCCACACATCCAACTATCCACACATCCAACTATTCACACATCCAACTATCCACTCATCCTACTATTCACACATCCAACTATCCACACATCCAACTATCCACACATCCAACTATCCACACATCCAACTATCCACACATCTAACTATCAACACATCCAACTATTCACACATCCAACTATCCACTCATCCTACTATTCACACATCCAACTATCCACACATCCAACTATCCACACATCCAACTATCCACACATCCAACTATCCACACATCTAACTATCAACACATCCAACTATTCACACATCTAACTATCCACACATCTAACCCTCACATCTGTTGAGTCTACTTTCTTCAACAGTTAACATGTCTTGGCTGTGTGCAGGTTTAAAACAGACTTGCTGAGAGTGGCACGTTATGGAGTCATGCAGCGCTATAGTCTATTTGAAGTTTAATGTTAAAACGGAGTTGACAGTTTATGGTTTTAATGACACTATTCATTGGATTGGAAACCCGTTTTTTTAATGAAAGTTTTGAAAGATGACATTTACTTTAGAATAAGATTATCTGCAAGATAATGTTTCTTTGAAATGATGTTGCTGAAGGATGAGAAATAACCGCAATATGACATTCACAGCAAATGAGTCTGCATGTTAATTCTATATCTATTTGTAAGAGGCCATCCATATATAATGTAAGCATTGATGGTGATTACGTTTATTGGGGGATGTGAGACTGGGGTGGGGGGGGAGCTAATGCCAGATGACATTTAGTGTAAATGACATCACTGACACATTGGATTAGATCCTTGCCACACGCCACACGCATCCTAAATTATTCGTTATGATCCTATGACGTCACACTGACCTATAACAGTAAAAATGTGGCACAGCCCACCGACTGACAGACTGAGAACCTCTAAACACCTTCTATCCCAGCCAATCATTCAGTTGATCTGAATACACCGAACTGACCTCAATCAATGAACTCAACACTCAGCTTTCTGTGGCAGACCCTGTGACGTGGGCAGGTGCCAAAGTCTTTCACTGCGAGGTTGTGGAGAGAATGAAAGCAACCTTCCAAGACACGATACCATTATACGGCGTGCGATCAGGTTCGTTAAGGAACAAGTTGAGATCGATGTGTTGTTGTACGTTAAAGCAATGTCGTTGTTGGTCTCAGCACATCCCCACTAAGTGATTTGAGTCAATCAATAACCTATGGATTCAAATTTATTTTACAAGACAGAAGTCAGGGGGAAAGACAACCCTACAACCCTGTACTTATGATTAGAAAAAAATAGTTAATTGAATAAATGTTTATTTATTTACTATTTTTATAAGGTTTTTGCAAACCTGTTCTTACATAGTGCTTCCTACCTTGCTCGGGCAGCCCAACCGCCCCTAGCAGCCCCACCTTCCCCTAGCAGCCCCACTTCACCTAGTAGCCCCACTTCCCCTAGCAGCCCCACCTTCCCCAGGGGCCCCGCCCCCATACACGCTCCCGCCTTCCAGAAACAAATATTTGACGTCTCGGCTGTCTGTGTTCACACGAGAATCTCGTTGGTCATTGAAAACAAACAGCCAAGTCAATGCTTCGTCATCGATCCTGGTTAATTACTTGGTGACTTGGAGCAAAAATTTTGGGTTAAAGTAATACCCATGACAGGGGAGAGCATTCATCCGATAGATTTCTCGCTTCATAGTTGAACACGGCGAAGTATATTTATTACCCTAACATGCCCACGTAGATCTCCTTTGGTCACGATCAAATTCGAAGGCTATGCTCTACACTCTACGGCAATGCTTAAAATAATCAATTTCTTTCCACCTTCTCGGGCTGCACTGGTGAATTGTGTGTGTGAGACTAACAGCATTCGTCGCCCTTAGATGTTTTTTAATGCTAATTGTGTTGATAAATTAGTTTATAAAAAAATCCTGTTTTAAATTCTTACAAATTCACAGAGGTCAAGGTATGGGTACTCTTATGTACATATGTTCAGACGTGTTCAATGGATCCTACATCATCCATAGATATCATCCATGGATTAGATAATTATGTCATTGTACATTATACACTGATTAGATCAATTGATCACACATCATCCATCACTTAAATCGATCGATCCCACATTATCCACAGACATCATCCATGAAATAGATTTATAGATTGTGCATCGTCCATGGATTATATCAATCGATCCTGCATCATCCATGGATTATATCAATCGATCCTGCATCGTCCATGGATTATATCAATCGATCATGCATCATCCATGGATTGGGTAAACAGATCTTAAATCACATATGGATTGGATCAATAGATCCAACAAACTCTACTTTTTAAACCCCAAGTTAAACAACAGCCACATGTTTGCACACTGAGATGACTATTTACGGTAGATGACATAGTGGCAGACTTGATCGAGCTGTTTGTCATACTTTCACGGCAATTAAATTCGACTTTTGCCGTCTTGCGAAATGCTGACTTGACGAAATGCTGACTTGACGCCGGTTTATTATTGATAGGGATCATCAACTTTTCTGTTTCCACATGTCTGCACTTGTGTACAGGTGTACATAACTAATGTGTACGAGTGAACATAACTAATTGGGGACCTTTCTGCTCACTATTCCACCAGGCACTGACCCCTATCAAAAGTGCTGGTCAACTTCTCGTGGAGTGTGAGCGGGCAAACAACTGGGGTAACACGCGGAGACACATGACGGCATGCAACTCTATCATATCAAGTAATGGAACTGATCATTGGCTAGTACCACGTTTTCTTGAAAATTGTCTATTGTCACATTGGCTTGAAAATTGTCTGTCACATTGGCTTGAAAATTGTCTATTGCCACATTTACTTAAACACAGTCTTTCATACATTGCATTGACCTTAGTCTTTAGACCTTTAGGCCAACATTTCCACCTAAAAATCCAAACAGAATTATGCTTTTTTAATGACAGTTAAAATGACAACATAATTTTATCCAGATAGTTTATGACAGAGATGAGACCAATAAAAATGGCTGGAACAGTTGAATAACCTTGCGATACACTGGCTGATATATTACAATAGTTGACAGTTCAATAACCTTTCTATACACTGGCTGATATATTACAATAGTTGACAGTTCAATAACCTTTCTATACACTGGCTGATATATCACAATAGTTGACAGTTCAATAACCTTTCTATACACTGGCTGATATATCACAATAGTTGACAGTTCAATAACCTTTCTATACACTGGCTGATATATCACAATAGTTGACACTTCAATAACCTTGCTATACACATGCTGATATATGACAATAGTGACAACACAATGGCTTTGATATAGACTGGCTGATATATGACAATAGTGACAACACAATGGCATTGATATACACTGGCTGATATATGACAATAGTGACAACACAATGGCTTTGATATACACTGGCTGATATATGACAAAAGTGACAACACAATGGCTTTGATATACACTGGCTGATATATGACAATAGTGACAACACAATGGCATTGATATACACTGGCTGATATATGACAATAGTGACAACACAATGGCATTGATATACACTGGCTGATATATGACAATAGTGACAACACAATGGCATTGATATACACTGGCTGATATATGTCAATAGTGACAACACAATGGCATTGATATACACTGGCTGATATATGAAAATAGTGACAACACAATGGCTTTGATAAACACTGGATGATATATGACAATAGTGACAACACAATGGCATTGATATACACTGGCTGATATATGACAATAGTGACAACACAATGGCTTTGATATACACTGGCTGATATATGACAATAGTGACAACACAATGGTATTGATATACACTGGCTGATATATGACAATAGTGACAACACAATGGCTTTGATATACACTGGCTGATATATGACAATAGTGACAACCCAATGGCTTTGATATACACTGGCTGATATATGACAATAGTGACAACACAATGGCTTTGATATACACTGGCTGATATATCACAATAGTTGACAGTTCAATAACCTTGCTATACACTGGCTGATATATGACAGTAGTGACAACACAATGGCATTGCTATAAACTGGCTGATATATCACAATAGTTGACAATTCAATAACCTTGCTATACACTGGCTGATATATCACAATAGTGACAACACAATGGCATTGCTATACACTGGCTGATATATCACAATAGTTGACAGTTCAATAACCTTGCTATACACTGGCTGATATATCACAATAGTGACAACACAATGGCATTGCTATACACTGGCTGATATATCACAATAGTTGACAGTTCAATAACCTTGCTATACACTGGCTGATATATCACAATAGTGACAACACAATGGCATTGATATACACTGGCTGATATATGACAATAGTGACAACACAATGGCTTTGATATACACTGGCTAATATATGACAATAGTGACAACACAATGGCATTGATATACACTGGCTGATATATGACAATAGTGACAACACAATGGCTTTGATATACACTGGCTGATATATGACAATAGTGACAACACAATGGCATTGATATACACTGGCTGATATATGACAATAGTGACAACACAATGGCATTGATATACACTGGCTGATATATGACAATAGTGACAACACAATGGCATTGATATACACTGGCTGATATATGAAAATAGTGACAACACAATGGCTTTGATATACACTGGCTGATATATGACAATAGTGACAACACAATGGCTTTGATATACACTGGCTGATATATGACAATAGTGACAACACAATGGCTTTGATATACACTGGCTGATATATGACAATAGTGACAACACAATGGCTTTGATATACACTGGCTGATATATCACAATAGTTGACAGTTCAATAACCTTGCTATACACTGGCTGATATATCACAATAGTGACAACACAATGGCATTGCTATAAACTGGCTGATATATCACAATAGTTGACAATTCAATAACCTTGCTATACACTGGCTGATATATCACAATAGTGACAACACAATGGCATTGCTATACACTGGCTGATATATCACAATAGTTGACAGTTCAATAACCTTGCTATACACTGGCTGATATATGACAATAGTGACAACACAATGGCATTGCTATACACTGGCTGATATATCACAATAGTTGACAGTTCAATAACCTTGCTATACACTGGCTGATATATCACAATAGTGACAACACAATGGCTTTGATATACACTGGCTGATATATGACAATAGTGACAACACAATGGCATTGATATACACTGGCTGATATATGACAATAGTGACAACACAATGGCTTTGATATACACTGGCTAATATATGACAATAGTGACAACACAATGGCATTGATATACACTGGCTGATATATGACAATAGTGACAACACAATGGCTTTGATATACACTGGCTGATATATGACAATAGTGACAACACAATGGCATTGATATAAACTGGCTGATATATGACAATGGTGACAACACAATGGCTTTGATATTAACTGGCTGATATATGACAAAGTGACAACACAATGGCTTTGATATACACTGGCTGATATATGACAATAGTGACAACACAATGGCATTGATATACACTGGCTGATATATGACAATAGTGACAACACAATGGCATTGATATACACTGGCTGATATATGACAATAGTGACAACACAATGGCATTGATATACACTGGCTGATATATGAAAATAGTGACAACACAATGGCTTTATATACACTGGCTGATATATGACAATAGTGACAACACAATGGCTTTGATATACACTGGCTGATATATGACAATAGTGACAACACAATGGCTTTGATATACACTGGCTGATATATGACAATAGTGACAACACAATGGCTTTGATATACACTGGCTGATATATCACAATAGTTGACAGTTCAATAACCTTGCTATACACTGGCTGATATATCACAATAGTGACAATACAATGGCATTGCTATAAACTGGCTGATATATCACAATAGTTGACAATTCAATAACCTTGCTATACACTGGCTGATATATCACAATAGTGACAACACAATGGCATTGCTATACACTGGCTGATATATCACAATAGTTGACAGTTCAATAACCTTGCTATACACTGGCTGATATATGACAATAGTGACAACACAATGGCATTGCTATACACTGGCTGATATATCACAATAGTTGACAGTTCAATAACCTTGCTATACACTGGCTGATATATCACAATAGTGACAACACAATGGCTTTGATATACACTGGCTGATATATGACAATAGTGACAACACAATGGCATTGATATACACTGGCTGATATATGACAATAGTGACAACACAATGGCTTTGATATACACTGGCTAATATATGACAATAGTGACAACACAATGGCATTGATATACACTGGCTGATATATGACAATAGTGACAACACAATGGCTTTGATATACACTGGCTGATATATGACAATAGTGACAACACAATGGCATTGATATAAACTGGCTGATATATGACAATGGTGACAGCACAATGGCTTTGATATTAACTGGCTGATATATGACAAAGTGACAACACAATGGCTTTGATATACACTGGCTGATATATGACAATAGTGACAACACAATGGCTTTGATATACACTGGCTGATATATGACAATAGTGACAACACAATGGCATTGATACAGCTCACTCAGCGGGAAAAATAACTCATCACTAACCAACCCCCCTTAGCTATCATGTATTTCAGTTGACCATTTCAAATGTCAACTGATCATCCGGGCGCAAGACACGGGGTAATGCACCCCTTTCGTTAATTTCACCTCTTTCGTTATATGCACCCTTTTCGTTAAATGCACCCCTTTTCTTTAAATGCGCCCCTTTTGTTAATTAAAGTCCTTTCGCTGAAAGCACCCCGTTCGTTTAATGTACCCTTTTCGTTAAATTCGACCATTTCGTTAAAATCCTCAACTATCTCCAAAAGTGCAGCTATTGGACGCCGTCAGACCTTGAAGAGTTATCCCATTTGACGGAGTCCTGAAACTTTCGCTACATGACCTTCACACATGACTGACTCCGTGTCAACTAAAACTCACATTTGACATCTGGTGTCAAGCCTAATGAGCCATGTCACGACAAATTGGGAAACAAGTGAAGCCGCTTACTTGGCTGTGAAAAATCATTCCCATTAGTGCAGTGGTTCCTTACATTTTGGGGTCCATGCACCCCTTCAGATAACCAAAAAGGTTCATGCAACCCCTCGTGAAACTTGCAGAAAATGCATAATAAACTATGTTTATTTAAGGAGCGCAACAGTTTTGACCATAGGCAACAGGGAATTTAGTGAGAGATCTACTGCTTCTTATGATCAATCAGCGATTTAAATGTGTGGACTGTTTTGGACAAAGCAACTCTCATGTCATCCTCTTCATTCAACGTATTGCTTTCCTTCGTTTTAATCGTCAAAGGTGTGGAGAATCCTGCTTCACAGAGATAGGTTGTGGCAAATGGAAGGAGAGTCAGTACTGCCCTCTTGGCTAGATGTGGGTAGAAATCTAGCTGGGCGCACCAAAATTCAATCCAGGTATTGCAACTGAAGGCACTCCTCAGTACTTCTCTGGTTCTCAAATCAATCAGGTCATCTTTAGCAAAGTCACTGTCATCAATGTTGTCCAAGTCACAGAGAAAAGGATTGCGAATCCAAAGATCGTTCCTAGCAATGTCTTGACAGAAATACCCATCAAAGGACCTTTGCAATGTTGAAAGGTGCTCTGAAATTTCCCCTTTGATGTTGTCAGGCAGTGATCCCTCAGTGCTTCCTTCTGCACCAGATATTACAACTTCATCCAAGAGTGGAAAGTTGGCCAAGTTGGACTTTTCTAGTCATCGTTGGAATAGTGGCACTTTGTTAAGGAAGGCTTGCAATCTCTCAGTAGCATCCATTACAGTCACAGCAGATCCTTGGAGAGATGTGTTCAACTCATTCAAGATGGTGAAGATGTCAGCCAGGTATGCCAAGTAATGAATGGACAGTCAAACTTGTCAGCAAGGTCACTCTCTTTTTCTTGCAAGAAAATGGCAAGCTTCACTCTCAGTTCTACTAACCGAGAAAGTATCCGTCCCCTGGACAACCAGCGAACCTCAGTGTGGTAGAGCAGAACTTCATTCTCAGAGCTTACCTCCTGACAGAACAACTTGAAGAGGCAGTGGTTCAAGGCATGTGATCGGATAAAATTTACAACTTGGACTGCAGTAGAAAGAACTGACTTCAAGGTTGTAGGTAGAGTTTTGCATGCCAGTGCCTGACGATGAAGAATACTGTGTGTAGTGACAATATCTGGAACTTCTTTCTTTACCAGTGCTGAAAATCCTAACTTATTACCGAGCATGGAGGGCGCACCGCCTGTGCAAATTGAAGAAATTCTTGACGTCCAGTCAAAATGGTTTTCAATGAAGAATGCCCTGACTAGCTGCAGCACATCAGCAGCTTTGGTAGTAGCTAGGAGTGGCTTACAACAGAGAAATTCCTCCTTCAGCAATCCACTGAGAACATATCTCAGAAATACAAGAATCTGACTGCATTGTGTTACATCAGTGGATTCATCCAGCTGCATGCTAAATGGAAAAGGACTGCTTCTCATCTCGCACAAGACTTGATCCAGAATGTCTGCAGACATGTCACTAATCCTGGAATGAATAGTGTCATTGGACAAAGGAACTTTCTCAACCTGCTTCCTCTGCTGGTGACCACACTTCAGTTCCACCATCTCCATAGCACAAGGCTTCACCAAAGGTATCCAATGGTGTGGGGCTTCTTGTTCTTTGCAATAAGATATGCAACCTTGAATGATGCCTCCCGTGCAGATTTCTGTGACAAAGAAAATCCAAGCTTGGGCAAGGTACCTGAAGTCAAGAAGCGAGCTCTCTTCTGCTTGAAGACCTCAACACTGTCCTTGGAATTGGATGGATGGACTTTCTCCAAGTGCTCTCGTAGTCTAACAGGCTTCATGTTGTCATTGCACAGGACTTTTCCACTGAGGAAGAACTGAGGCTGTTGTGTTCCATCTCTCTCTCTTTTTTTAATTTATTAATGATTTTGAGGGGGGTGGTGACAATCGAAAAGTCGTACCAGTCACAGGCAAATTTTTAACTGACGAAGTTGATGTTTTTAATGACCGAAATTGGATGCTCAACTCAAGATTTTAAGTTTCAATGACGAATAATGGCTTACAATTAACGTTTTTAAGACCTTTGCAGCGTACAGAGCAATAAAAGTGAATGGAAAAAAATCCCAACGTTTACATCCGCTTAAAACAGTTAGAGGGTCACCGGAAGAGATATATCTGACGTATTTGATGACAAAATTCAATTATTTTTAGAAAACTGTGACGTAAAACACGAAATTCAGTGGAACACGTAGAGCGAACCGTTCATTTTGCGAAAGTTTTTCCATCAATTTTCGACATGCGCAGAACGATGCGCGAACGAGTAAAAAAAAAGATTGTATATGGGCGCCCTTTAACGCGGCATGCCTTGCTTATGGTTTACATTTTCAGATTATCAGGTTTTCTTTCTTTTTTTTCCCTTCTTTTTTTTTCTTCCCGTTTTACTTTTTTTTTCTCTGAACCATGCACCCCCTGGAACCTGCTCATGCAACCCTTGGGGGTGCATGCACCACTGGTTAGGAAACCCTGCACTAGTGTCTTTATTCCCACCCATTTCTCACCCCAATATTGAACAATTCCCAATATAGTCATTCTCAATATCGTATTTACACCCAGTGCCCACCCCCATTCAGCCTGAAAGCATGGCTTCCCTTCTAAATGTCTCCATGAGTTGCAGTCCCTGGTAGGCAATACATCACCAACTGTCATCAGGGGGTGCAACTAATGGACGGTTCAAGGGAGGGTAATGACGACAATTTCTTGAACGAATCTCGAAGAATTTTTTTTTAAAGTCGTTAAATTATCAGGAAGAGAAACACACTACCCACACACACACGCACACACACTACGGCCAATGGTCTCCCCCCCCCTTCTACCTACACACTACTATTTCCGCGAATGCTCTAAAGTAAGTAATGATACAACAATCTTGTCAATCATTACCTCACAAACAAAAACACGAACAGACACATTTATAGATACACGGAGACAGACGGACTGACAGTCTCGTGCACAAATGCACGAAATGACTGACCGAGGCAGACAGGCCGAGACAGACTGACCGAGGCAGACAGGCCGAGACAGACAGATCGAGGCTGAAATGAGGAAACAAACAAACTTAGACAGATGTATGGACAGACAACACGGACACAATGACTGTAGACGTAAGTAACGCCCCAATCTTTGATTCGTGCTCAAACATCGGTAAACTACATTTAAACAGATCATCGTTAGTCATGTATAATGCTAAATTCGAATGTACCATTGCATGATGCATAGAGCCCCCAAGTTGAATGGACCAATGCATGTTGCATAGAGTGCACAAGTTGAATGGACCATTGCATTTGCATGTTGCTTAGAGTGCACAAGATGAATGGCCCATTGCATGTTGTATAGAGCGCACAAGATGAATGGACCATTGCATGTTGCATAGAGTGCACAAGATGAATGGACCATTGCATGTTGCATAGAGTGCGCAAGATGAATGGACCATTGCATGGTGCATAGTGTCAAATTCGAATGGACCATTGCATGTCGCAACTAGTGCCCAATTTATTGTAAACCACGTTAGTGTTTCTTGCCATTTTTTGAGTCACAGCCATAAACAGATCATAACATATTCCCACATTGACACATAACATATTCCCACATTGACACATAACATATTCCCACATTGACACATAACATATTCCCACATTGACATGTCATAAAATATCAACAGCAACACAATGAAACGTTGAATTCATGCTGTCTGCCTTCGTTTACATTGTTGAGCGAGTGCATAAAACTAGACTGCTGCATGTTCTCACCTCAGCTTATATGTGTTTGCCGTATGGGTGTATATGACTATCTCACCGCAGCATATATGTGTTTGTTCTATGTTGTATATGACAATCTTACCTCAGCTTATATGTGTTTGTTATATGGTCGTATATGATTATTTCACCTCAGCTTATATATGGTTGTATATGACTATCTCACCTCACTGTATACGTGTATGCTGTATGGTAGTACATGTGACCACAGACTAACTGTAGCCCCCATAACGTTGACACACCCTCGCCATGTCAATACATTTATGTGATCCCAAAGCACCAAGTAACGCCATCAATACATTTATGTGATCCCAAAGCACCAAGTAACGCCATCAATACATTTATGTGATCCCAAAGCACCAAGTAACGCCATCAATACATTTATGTGATCCCAAAGCACCAAGTAACGCCATCAATACATTTATGTGATCCCAAAGCACCAAGTAACGCCATCAATACATTTATGTGATCCCAAAGCACCAAGTAACGCCATCAATGCATTTATGTGATCCCAAAGCACCAAGTAACGCCATCAATAAATTTATGTGATCCCAAAGCACCAAGTAACGCCATCAATACATTTATGTGATCCCAAAGCACCAAGTAACGCCATCAATACATTTATGTGATCCCAAAGCACCAAGTAACGCCATCAATACATTTATGTGATCTCAAAGCACCAAGTAACGCCATCAATGCATTGACAACTACGGACATTAACGGGAGACAATGCGCAAGGGCAGACACGCCGTGGTCGTACAGGAAATTGTCAAAGCAGTTCTCAAGAGTGGTCAAACCGTTGCTCATGGCATTGATCGTCAAAGAACGCCACCCATCAGCCATCTTGACCAGTGTTCCGTGTGAAGTCTCTGACAGACATACACAGCAATGAAATATTTATAGCAAATCTTAGGAAGTTTTATCTTTAATCCCTCAGTCACGCTCTAACTCGTAAGCCGTTGTATTTATGTTCCTAACGCCGGGCCTTTAGTTGCCTTAAGTTTATCGTTAACAATTCGGTTCATCTTACTGACTTACTGCACTGAACAATGTCACCACTCCAACAACAGGCCTGCTAAGAAATCAAAACGATTCATACGATACTTACACAGAGATACTTACACAGAGATACTTACACAGAGATACTTACACAGAGATACTTACACAGAGATACTTACACAGAGATACTTACACAGAGATACTCACACAGATATACTCACACAGATATACTCACACAGATATACTCACACAGAGATACTTACACAGAGATACTTACACAGAGATACTTACACAGAGATACTTACACAGAGATACTTACACAGAGATACTCACACAGATATACTCACACAGATATACTCACACAGATATACTCACACAGAGATACTTACACAGAGATACTTACACAGAGATACTTACACAGAGATACTTACACAGAGATATTTACCCAGAGATACTTACACATATATACTTACACAGAGATACTTACACAGAGATACTTACACAGAGATGCTTACACAGAGATACTTACACATAGATACTTACACATAGATACTTACACAGAGATACTTACACAGAGATGCTTACACAGAGATGCTTACACCGAGATGCTTACACAGAGATTCTTACACAGAGATACTTACACAGATATACTTACACAGAGATACTTACACAGAGATACTCACACAGAGATACTTACACAGATATATATGGTTATGAAAACTATATGTCTGTACTAACAAGTACGGAAAAGTTTCGCCCAATTCATCTCCAGTACAGGATATCCAATATCACAGAAAAGGTATTTTGAAACTCCAAGAAAAAAAAACCAAATCGTCAACTGGATAGAGATTTTATTTGTCTATTGCCCGAGTATTTTTAGCCCTAGGTTTTGAGAGGTTGTGTAAGGTTGCAGCTTAAACCAGTCCTCGGTTGATGAACATTTGTCTGAACATTGGTCTGAACTGTCACAAACACAACTGCCAACACAACAAAGAGTGTGTACATGTTTCGTTGACACGTCAAGATGTTATTCTTTAGACACGCAAACACAATTGGAGGATTTTGTCAAAAAACCACTCAAGTGAACCTGAGCTAAGGGGACCAACGTGCTGAAATGTGATGTCTAAAATGTGAGGTCTAAAATGTGAAGTCTAAAATGTGAGGTCTAAAATGTGAGGTCTAAAATGTGAGGTCTAAAATGTGAGGTCTAAAATGTGAGGTCTAAAATGTGAGGTCTAAAATGTGAGGTCTAAAATGTGAGGTCTAAAATGTGAGGTCTAAAATGTGAGGTCTAAAATATATTTTTTTAGTGTGGAAATTAACGATTAAATTATTGTTAACGATTAATCGTCAAATCACTTACACATTATTAGAGGTCAAAAAATAAAAATAAAATAATAAAAAATAGAGGCCAATAAATAATTAAAAATCCTGACTATTACACGAACATTTTAGTTTTAAACTACTGACTGACGAGAATGTTCAAAATGTTGATAAAGTTTGCCTACCATGGTTCTAACACTTCGCCTAATTATCAAACCAAATGAAAAGCGGATTAAGCTAATGGCAGTAAAGGAGTGTGACTCAGAGACAGAAAATAAAGACAGCTCTTCTGATGAAATACTGCGTTACAAAATGGGGATGAAAGTTCCCGAATCCATTAACCGTCGACAATGGTGGAAACTTATGAACACCGATATCCGATAATGTCATTCCTTGCCAAAACCGTTTTGTGCACACCAGTTACCTCAGTTCCATGTGAATGATTGTTCAGCTCGGCTGGTTATATTGTCAATTAGAAACGCTCATCACTTGAACCAAATAATGTCAACACACTTGTCTTTTTGCGTAGTTGGTTAAAAGATGAAATATAAAGGAGACATTCCAGTGTTATTTAAATTTTCAACAAGAACCTTTAATAAGTGTTACTTATGACATCATAAATTTTAATTTTTGGCTTTAATCGATATTAAGGAATATGTAATCGTTAATTTTTCAAAAGTTAACTATTAAATTTAAATTAATCTTTAACAGCCCTAGTTTTTTTTAAACATAAGTATTTTAAATAAATTTAATTGTATCGCTGCTTGAAAGCAATTTTCATAAACGGTAAAAGATCAATTAAAAAATGTTTCTTGGAATATTGTTTCTAAATGACGTCTATGTATTTATAGGAGCAAAAGAGCGCACCAAACGGTGTCACTGGGAGTGGAGGCTCTTGCACAAGACAATTCATTGTCACTCGTGTCTTTAATTACAGCCATTCACTGGTGCGGAACAGTGGACAATTGCATTGCGGTGTCATCAACTAGTATTGATTAGATTTGTACTGTCTGCCTGACAAACAAACATGCTCCCAACATATCAATTCTGACAGATTTTCTCGTCAGCGTAGAAACAACGATAGAGGACATTCCCATTTAGGTATAGATATTGATCAAATCTATTTCTTGCAGATATTTCTTCTCTATAGCTATTTGTCACTCTTTTGAGAATGACGAAACTATGGACAGTGCAGTAGAATACGGAACTAACAATGTTGTAAAAACTTCTGAAGTAACAATAATAGGTGTTGAGACAGATACTAACCGTGGTTAATAATTAGAGCTTTGAGGAGAGTGAGCAAGGCATACTATCAATGTTAGCTCACGAGGCATCAAACAACGGATTAACACTGTCTGCCTACGGACCAGCGGCTTAACACTGTCTGCCTACAGACCAGCGGCTTAACACTGTCTGCCTACGGAACAGCGGCTTAACACTGTCTGCCTACAGACCAGCGGCTTAACACTGTCTGCCTACGGACCAGCGGCTTAACACTGTCTGCCTACAGACCAGTGGCTTATCACTGTCTGCCTACAGACCAGCGTCCACTGGTAACTACAGACCAGCGTCGACTGGTGACTACAGACCAGCGTCCACTGTCTGCCTACAGACCAGCGTCCACTGGTGACTACAGACCAGCGTCCACTGGTAACTACAGACCAGCGTCCACTGTCTGCCTACAGACCAGCGGCTTAACACTGTCTGCCTACAGACCAGCGTCCACTGGTGACTACAGACCAGCGTCCACTGGTAACTACAGACCAGCGTCCACTGTCTGCCTACAGACCAGCGGCTTAACACTGTCTGCCTACAGACCAGCGTCCACTGGTGACTACAGACCAGCGTCCACTGGTAACTACAGACCAGCGTCCACTGGTGACTACAGACTAGCGTCCACTGGTGACTACAGACCAGCGGCTTAACACTGTCTGCCTACAGACCAGCGTCCACTGGTAACTACAGACGAGCGTCCACTGGTGACTACAGACGAGCGTCCACTGGTGACTACAGACGAGCGTCCACTGGTGACTACAGACCAGCGTCCACTGGTGACTACAGACCTGCGTCCACTGGTGACTACAGACCAGCGTCCACTGGTGACTACAGCCAGAATCTCCACATTCCATGTGTCACATAGTCTATAATCATGGCAGAATTCTGGACATGAAACTTCTGATCGCATAGTAAATAATCTAAGATGTTAAGTGTCAGCTACTGATTGTGCATCCGTCAGGACTGCATTTAAAACACATATGTTCAAACTTTACAAATTGACAATCAAACATTTCTCAGAATGATAAACGTAGCTTAATTGCGCCGTCATGTCGTTAAATGTTTTTCGTAATTTTGTAATTAGGATATGATTTTTTTGAAATTGAATGCAATTATAAATATATCAGCGTATTTAATTTTATGTGAAGTGATGTGAGCCAAGCTGCTTGCGGGGGCACAGCGCTATAAGAATTATCACATTAATAGTTAACATGGAAACAATACACCATTGATGGTAATTGTCAACAAAACAAAATACCGGTACTATTGATCGTTCATTTCAGTACGAGACCATTTCAGTTTGTTCTGTGACGGTCCATGTAGAAATATTATTAGAACCCATGAAATAAAACTTGTTTACAATCATGATTCCGCCCCAGTAGGCTAAATTACATTTTTATTCAAATTCGTAAACCGGAAGCACTAATATGACGTCATCGTCTCAGGTCTCAAGTTTACTGCACGTAGGGGAGGGAATCTAAGGCGACACGGAGGCATTCGTCGTTGGATCGTTCGATAGCCTCCCTTTAACGTAATGAGATTATTGCATGCCCAGGTCCTAAGGTTAACGACTGGCTCTCACGTCAGGGAAATAGTGACGTCATGCAGGTATCGGATCCCAGCGTCACGCAGGTATAAACACTGTCATTATGTAAATTTAATTTTTTTAAATCAGACATTTAAATATAAAATGTTGACGCCAAGACTGTAACATGCTGACGTCAGAGTGTAACATCCTTCTGGTTACAATTACAAGGTGTCATCAAGTGTGTAACTTTCGTAAATTGGTGTTAAAGAGCAACAAGGGACATCACAGCGTTACTATATGAGGAGACCATCAGCTGAGAAAGAAGTTAATTCATGGGAGGTAATGTGTGACCCAGTAGCGTGTAGTCGAGCGGGAAAATTGCATCATGGGCCTCATAAAAACTTGGACAGGGCGTCCTGGTTTATTGATGAAATTGTGTGAGGATACACGATGGGGTGTCGTTGGTGGTTTGGTAGTTGGAATCATTGATACAGTGGGGCGGTGTTGGTGGTTTGGTAGATAGAATCATTGATACAGTGGGGCGGTGTTGGTGGTTTGGTAGATGGAATCATTGATACAGTGGGGCGGTGTTGGTGGTTTGGTAGATGGAATCATTGATACAGTGGGGCGGTGTTGGTGGTTTGGTTGTTGGAATCATTGATACAGTGGGGGCGGTGTTGGTGGTTTGGTTGTTGGAATCATTGATACAGTGGGGCGGTGTTGGTGGTGTAGTTGATGGAATCATTGATACAGTGGGGCGGTGTTGGTGGTTTGGTAAATGGAATCAATGATACAGTGGGGCGGTGTTGGTGGTTTGGTAGATGGAATCAATGATACAGTGGGGCGGTGTTGGTGGTTTGGTAGATGGAATCAATGATACAGTGGGGCGGTGTTGGTGGTTTGGTAGATGGAATCAATGATACAGTGGGGCGGTGTTGGTGGTTTGGTAGATGGAATCAATGATACAGTGGGGCGGTGTTGGTGGTTTGGTAGTTGGAATCATTGATACAGTGGGGCGGTGTTGGTGGTTTGGTAGATGGAATCAATGATACAGTGGGGCAGTGTTGGTGGTTTGGTAGATGGAATCAATGATACAGTGGGGCGGTGTTGGTGGTTTGGTAGATGGAATCAATGATACAGTGGGGCGGTGTTGGTGGTTTGGTAGATGGAATCAATGATACAGTGGGGTGGTGTTGGTGGTTTGGTAGATGGAATCAATGATACAGTGGGGCGGTGTTGGTGGTTTGGTAGATGGAATCAATGATACAGTGGGGCGGTGTTGGTGGTTTGGTAGTTGGAATCATTGATACAGTGGGGCGGTGTTGGTGGTTTGGTACATGGAATCAATGATACAGTGGGGCGGTGTTGGTGGTTTGGTAGATAGAATCATTGATACAGTGGGGCGGTGTTGTTGGTTTGGTTGATGGAATCATTGATACAGTGGGGCGGTGTTGGTGGTGTAGTTGATGGAATCATTGATACAGTGGGGCGGTGTTGGTGGTTCGGTATATAGAATCATTGATGCAGTCGTCTCTGCATGTTGACTGGCTGGTTTACATGACTAGGATAGGGACAAACATGTACCGGAGAAATAGCTATATTACTAGCAGTAGCAGTCACTGGCTCAGAAATGGTAGTACTTGCACTTACTGGTACTTACCTAGCAAATGGTAATACATGAATTTAATGATACTTACCATACAATGACATTACTTGTACTTACTGATACTTACCTAACAATGACAGTACTTGTACTTACTAATACTTACCTAACAATGACAGTACATGTACTTACTAATACTTACCATACAATGACAGTACATGTACTTACTGATACTTACCTAACAATGACAGTACATGTACTTACTAATACTTACCTAACAATGACAGTACATGTACTTACTAATACTTACCTAACAATGACAGTACTTGTACTTACTAATACTTACCTAACAATGACAGTACATGTACTTACTAATACTTACCTAACAATGACAGTACTTGTACTTACTAATACTTACCTAACAATGACAGTACTTGTACTTACTGATACTTACCTAACAATGACAGTACATGTACTTACTGATACTTACCTAACAATGACAGTACTTGTACTTACTGATACTTACAATACAATGACAGTACATGTACTTACTGATACTTACCTAACAATGACAGTACATGTACTTACTAATACTTACCTAACAATGACAGTACATGTACTTACTAATACTTACCTAACAATGACAGTACTTGTACTTACTAATACTTACCTAACAATGACAGTACATGTACTTACTAATACTTACCTAACAATGACAGTACTTGTACTTACTAATACTTACCTAACAATGACAGTACTTGTACTTACTGATACTTACCTAACAATGACAGTACATGTACTTACTGATACTTACCTAACAATGACAGTACTTGTACTTACTGATACTTACCATACAATGACAGTACATGTACTTACTGATACTTACCTAACAATGACAGTACATGTACTTACTAATACTTACCTAACAATGACAGTACATGTACTTACTAATACTTACCTAACAATGACAGTACTTGTACTTACTAATACTTACCTAACAATGGCAGTACTTGTACTTACTGATACTTACCTAACAATGGCAGTACTTGTACTTGCTGATACTGAAAACATATATAATAAAACTAACAAATACCAGCCAAATATTGACATAACTTACTGGTCCAATACAGAACAAGCAGTGCGCGAAATGTTTCGTAACTAACCATCCCGGGAAACTGACTGACAACTATAAAAGGGTCGCAATTTGGAATAAGCAATAAGGTTCCACTCTTGAAAAGTTTTGGCTAGAAGTTGTCTGTGGCTGGAAGTTGTCTGTGCCTGGAAGTTGTCTGTGCCTGGAAGTTGTCTGTGCCTGGAAGTTGTCTGTGCCTGGAAGTTGTCTGTGCCTGGAAGTTGTCTGTGCCTGGAAGTTGTCTGTGCCTGGAAGTTGTCTGTGCCTGGAAGTTGTCTGTGCCTGGAAGTTGTCTGTGCCTGGAAGTTGTCTGTGCCTGGAAGTTGTCTGTGCCTGGAAGTTGTCTGTGGCTGGAAGTTGTCTGTGGCTGGAAGTTGTCTGTGCCTGGAAGTTGTCTGTGGCTGGAAGTTGTCTGTGCCTGGAAGTTGTCTGTGCCTGGAAGTTGTCTGTGGCTGGAAGTTGTCTGTGGCTGGAAGTTGTCTGTGCCTGGAAGTTGTCTGTGGCTGGAAGTTGTCTGTGCCTGGAAGTTGTCTGTGGCTGGAAGTTGTCTGTGCCTGGAAGTTGTCTGTGGCTGGAAGTTGTCTGTGCCTGGAAGTTGTCTGTGGCTGGAAGTTGTCTGTGCCTGGAAGTTGTCTGTGCCTGGAAGTTGTCTGTGCCTGGAAGTTGTCTGTGCCTGGAAGTTGTCTGTGGCTGGAAGTTGTCTGTGGCTGGAAGAAGCAGTTGATTTCTTATAGTGGTCACTGGGGTGGCTGTTAGTTGGGACAAACGTTTGGTCAGTTGGGAGAGTTAAATATGCCGTCCAGAGGTCAGCAGGGTCGGATCTAGCTAGGGTGAACATTTGTTGACATCAAAGATGTTCTCTGGTTATGTTATCTTTTCTCCAGTCGGGTCACCAGAAAATGTCAAGTCACTTTTGCTTATATAAACATCAAGCAAGTACATATAACGGACAGTGTCTTTATTTTCTTTTATCATATGTTATAATTGGGGGTGGGGGGTCGTAAAAATAGAATTTTATTTGTAGTTAAATTATTTCTTCGTGTTTATCAAACTTACGTTATTTAAATATATTGATTTATCCGTATTTATTGAAAAATAATTATTTTTTGCATCAATATAATATAATTAATGAATTTTTATACAAACTTATTTTTTTTCCTGGAACCATTTTAGGTCTTGTTTATTTGTGTTGATAGGTGCAAGGAGTTTTTGTTGCTAGTAATGTTATATGATATTGGCGCTATGTAAATGTTCGTTGTCATTATCTTATATCATTTGGCCAGTAAGCAGACATATGAAAGTATGTCGTCTTATAAACGTCATATGACACGGTGTCAGCATTGGAGATACAACAAAATACATCATGTGAAACGGTGTCAGCATTGGAGATGCAACAAAATACGTCATGTGACACGGTGTCAAAATTGGAGATGCAACAAAATACGTCATGTGACACGGTGTCAGCATTGGAGATGCAACAAAATACGTCATGTGACACGGTGTCAGCATTGGAGATGCAACAAAATACGTCATGTGACACGGTGTCAAAATTGGAGATGCAACAAAATACGTCATGTGACACTGTGAAAATTGGAGATGCAACAAAATACGTCATGTGACACGGTGTCAAAATTGGAGATGCAACAAAATACGTCATCTGAAACGGTGTCAAAATTGGAGATGCAACAAAATACGTCATGTGACACGGTGTCAAAATTGGAGATGCAACAAAATACGTCATCTGACACGGTGTCAAAATTGGAGATGCAACAAAATACGTCATCTGACACGGTGTCAAAATTGGAGATGCAACTAAATACGTCATCTGACACGGTGTCAAAATTGGAGATGCAACAAAATACGTCATCTGACACGGTGTCAAAATTGGAGATGCAACAAAATACGTCATCTGACTCGGTGTCAAAATTGGAGATGCAACAAAATACGTCATCTGACACCAGAGTGTTATCCCCATCGTAGATACAACAAAATGTTGCTTACCGAGGTCAGACGACATGTTTGTATTCCACAAGACAAATTAAAAAAAAACAGGCCGTAAAATCGATATTTGCGCAATCCATTATTTTTAAGGTCGATGTTCGTAGAGAGGGGGAGTAACTCAAATCAATGGACGACAGTTTTTATTAGCCCATAGGATATACTTGCCTCGTTGTGGAGATCGTTGAATGGAGATATTGGATGGACTTGACCAAGAGCGGCCTTGCATGATGGTTCAACGAGTTCCTCTGGACCACCGTGAACATTTCTAGCACTAGAGTTGATTGGCGATGGTGGAAGTGTCGAATTTGTTGGCCCAGATTTTTTTAAAATGATTTTTTGGGAATTTTGAAACAAGTTACAGGAAACAATTTTATAGAAGGGCGGAATAACACAACGACATGGTCCACTGAAAGCGATCTCCGCGAACAAAGACTGATAAACATATATTCTAAAAACTTGATTGAAATTTTACTATCCACACGACAGAAATAGAAATGTTGTAGACTATTGAATCACATTTTTACATAGGATAATGAGTAATGAAGCGATGAAAAGAAGGCAGCATACACAGGTAGTTGTAGAGATGAGGTGTACAGAAGGCGATGAAGAAGAACATGACATTTGTGCCAAGTGGAGTCAAGGTTCAATAATTTCTTATTGTCGCTTTTCTCCAAGTCTACCCTGGCTTGGAAATATAGGAGGTAACGTATCTCAGTGGTTGCTTACTTATCTCAGTGGTTGCTAACTTATCTCAGTGCTTGCTAACTTATCTCAGTGGTTGCTAACTTATCTCAGTGCTTGCTTACTTATCTCAGTGGTTGCTAACTTATCTCAGTGCTTGCTTACTTATCTCAGTGGTTGCTAACTTATCTCAGTGCTTGCTTACTTATCTCAGTGGTTGCTAACTTATCTCAGTGCTTGCTAACTTATCTCAGTGCTTGCTAACTTATCTCAGTGCTTGCTAACTTATCTCAGTGCTTGCTTACTTATCTCAGTGGTTGCTAACTTATCTCAGTGCTTGCTTACTTATCTCAGTGGTTGCTAACTTATCTCAGTGCTTGCTTACTTATCTCAGTGGTTGCTAACTTATCTCAGTGCTTGCTAACTTATCTCAGTGCTTGCTAACTTATCTCAGTGCTTGCTAACTTATCTCAGTGGTTGCTAACTTATCTCAGTGCTTGCTAACTTATCTCAGTGGTTGCTAACTTATCTCAGTGGTTGCTAACTTATCTCAGTGGTTGCTAACTTATCTCAGTGGTTGCTAACTTATCTCAGTGCTTGCTAACTTATCTCAGTGGTTGCTAACTTATCTCAGTGCTTGCTAACTTATCTCAGTGCTTGCTAACTTATCTCAGTGGTTGCTAACTTATCTCAGTGGTTGCTAACTTATCTCAGTGCTTGCTAACTTATCTCAGTGCTTGCTAACTTATCTCAGTGCTTGCTAACTTATCTCAGTGGTTGCTAACTTATCTCAGTGGTTGCTAACTTATCTCAGTGGTTGCTAACTTATCTCAGTGGTTGCTAACTTATCTCAGTGGTTGCTAACTTATCTCAGTGCTTGCTAACTTATCTCAGTGCTTGCTAACTTATCTCAGTGGTTGCTAACTTATCTCAGTGGTTGCTAACTTATCTCAGTGGTTGCTAACTTATCTCAGTGGTTGCTAACTTATCTCAGTGCTTGCTAACTTATCTCAGTGGTTGCTAACTTATCTCAGTGGTTGCTAACTTATCTCAGTGGTTGCTAACTTATCTCAGTGGTTGCTAACTTATCTCAGTGGTTGCTAACTTATCTCAGTGCTTGCTAACTTATCTCAGTGGTTGCTAACTTATCTCAGTGGTTGCTAACTTATCTCAGTGGTTGCTAACTTATCTCAGTGGTTGCTAACTTATCTCAGTGCTTGCTAACTTATCTCAGTGGTTGCTAACTTATCTCAGTGCTTGCTAACTTATCTCAGTGGTTGCTAACTTATCTCAGTGGTTGCTAACTTATCTCAGTGGTTGCTAACTTATCTCAGTGCTTGCTAACTTATCTCAGTGGTTGCTAACTTATCTCAGTGCTTGCTAACTTATCTCAGTGGTTGCTAACTTATCTCAGTGCTTGCTAACTTATCTCAGTGGTTGCTAACTTATCTCAGTGCTTGCTAACTTATCTCAGTGGTTGCTAACTTATCTCAGTGCTTGCTAACTTATCTCAGTGCTTGCTAACTTATCTCAGTGCTTGCTAACTTATCTCAGTGCTTGCTAACTTATCTCAGTGGTTGCTAACTTATCTCAGTGCTTGCTAACTTATCTCAGTGGTTGCTAACTTATCTCAGTGGTTGCTAACTTATCTCAGTGGTTGCTAACTTATCTCAGTGGTTGCTAACTTATCTCAGTGGTTGCATTAGTGTTGCTGATGTTGGGAATTGGTGTTGTTGTTATGGTTGATGTTGCTGTTTGTAACAGCTTTGTGATGTTTTACTTATTAATATATCTTGTAGGCGTTCTCTCAATACATAACCTTGCATACAATAATCCTCTGAAGAACTGGTTTCAATAAAACAACTTTAATATCTACAATATGCACAGTACATATATAATTTGAGGTTATACAACGTGGAGTCCTCAGACACGTCCGCCATGACACACACAATTCTCACAACACTCATAATCTCAAACCTTCTTCCCGCGCTTTCACTCACGTGACTTCTCCGTCATCCAACTAGTGATTCACACGTGACACTGTTGGTGTGTCGCTGTAAATTGGTGGTGTTGTTAATGGCTGGTGTTGCTTTTCGTATGTTGATGTTAATGGTTAGTGTTGCTGTTGGTGTGTTGCTGTTAATGGTTAGTGTTGCTGTTGGTGTGTTGCTGTTAATGGTTGGTGTTGCTGTTGGTGTGTTGATGTTAATGGTTAGTGTTGCTGTTGGTGTGTCACTGTAAATTGGTGTTGCTGTTAATGGTTGGTGTTGCTGTTGGTGTGTTGCTGTTAATGGTTGGTGTTGCTGTTGGTGTGTCACTGTAAATTGGTGTTGATGTTAATGGCTGGTGTTGCTTTTCGTATGTTGATGTTAATGGTTAGTGTTGCTGTTGGTGTGTTGCTGTTAATGGTTAGTGTTGCTGTTGGTGTGTTGCTGTTAATGGTTGGTGTTGCTGTTGGTGTGTTGATGTTAATGGTTAGTGTTGCTGTTGGTGTGTCACTGTAAATTGGTGTTGCTGTTAATGGTTGGTGTTGCTGTTGGTGTGTTGCTGTTAATGGTTGGTGTTGCTGTTGGTGTGTTGATGTTAATGGTTAGTGTTAGTGTTGCTGTTGGTGTGTTGCTGTTAATTGGTCACCTTGAGCAGCTCAATTGTTTGTCAAACATCTGCTTGGTAAATGGGACGTGATGACGTTTTAGGTTGGTCCAATTAACCAACATTTGTGGATCGACAGTGAGTCTGGGATAATTAATGAAAGACGTAGAGTAGAAGTGTGATTCTGCGTGTAGCACGAGTGTTTAGTGAGATTGTGCGTGTAGCACGAGTGTTTAGTGAGATTGTGCGTGTAGCACGAGTGTTAAGTGAGATTGTGCGTGTAGCACGAGTGTTTAGTGAGATTGTGCGTGTAGCACGAGTGTTTAGTGAGATTGTGCGTGTAGCACGAGTGTTTAGTGAGATTGTGCGTGTAGCACGAGTGTTTAGTGAGATTGTGCGTGTAGCACGAGTGTTTAGTGAGATTGTGCGTGTAGCACGAGTGTTTAGTGAGGCGTGGGATTGTGTAAGAGTTTAGCTAATGTAAGTTTTGACATAGACAAATTGTCAGTCGTATGTCTATTATTCAAACAAGAAACTGGCGATTATTTTATGACATCTTGACACGTTCCCGCTCATCGCATATTGTTCCCGACATCCTGAGACAAACTTTCTCTCCATATTTCGGAACAAAAACTAATTTCGTAGTCAATAACTATCTTTCTAAAAAATATTCTCCCTCCAGGAATCGAACTAAGTTCCATCTTTTTAATAGCTTCACCTTAACCCCAACACAGACAATGACTTGGCTCTTTCTAAAATGTGTATGCCCCGATTTTTCAGCGCTCTTTGAATAGGTCATCTCCTGTGACTTATCCAATAAATATTTGCGTTTATCCAATCACGCGTGGCGTTACATATCCACCAAGTAAGAGTTTTAGGGAAGAGGTCAAAGACCTTTACATCAAGATGAATGTCAGTACTCAAACCCGAAAGCTTAAACATAATCTCTAAAACATCTTTTCAATGTTCTTTTCACGATTCAGAAATAAATTTGGATATCATCTGTGTACAAGACTAAAATATGAAACAATCCTTCTTACGAGAGATCTCAAACAAATATCAAAAGCAGAGGATCAACTCTAACACGACCTTCGCCCATGGACAATAGTTGACCATTGAAGGACGTCAACAACACACATAACCTGTTGACTGGGGCTTATAGGACGGCGCTGCTCATGGCCTCAAACATCTAACAATATCAAGTAAGAGAGATACACAAGAAGTCGTAATTCAGCAGACTACATACAACATAATGTATAGTGCCGAGTGCTAGTAAGGAATATTGATGGAAACAACAGAACCCTCCAGGGATGCCCTCCCTTTAGATTAGCATAGATAACACGATTTGGTCAGTTGCGTGGCTCCCGAGTTTTTTTATACTCCGAGTGGGAGCAAATAATTTAACATAAAGACAAGGGTAACGAATATTAACTTAACATAGCGTTTATCTACCCACTCTCTCCACATACAAATTTTATCTCCCCGTCATGTCCACATTACAATATTCTACACGTTTATGTCCTCATAATAAACATCTCCTCAATAAGTTCACATTAGGGGCCGTCCATAAAGTACGTCACGCTATTTTTGACCATTTTTACCCCCCCCTCCTCCCTGTCACAAACTGTCACACATCTTGGACCCCCCCCCTAAAGTACATCACACTTTCGAACACAAATGTTGTTTTTTTATTAACAAAATAATTAAAATTTAATTTAAAACACCATGACGTCACACATGGCCGGATCCCCCTCCCCTCTGTCACAAACTGTCACACTTTCTTACACCCCTTCCCCCCCCCCTCTGGAGCGTGACGTACTTTATGGACGGCCACAAGGACTCATTGAGGGACAGATATTTATCGGGATATTATTCTCGTATGTCTCAATCAAATAAAGTCAAAGTAGGCTTTGGTCCTCAAAAACTGACATCGAGCCCAAAACAGAGGTCAGCAGTCAGGTAGTCAAGCCTGGGGACGAGATTATTAATTTGTCCAAGTTTCTACTCGGAAATCTGTCCCCTCTGTCCCATTAACTACACCAGTAATGTCGACATGATCTTCAGACCAACAAAAAAAGTGAAGAGGTTTGTTCAAAACCCCCAGGAGACTGACGATACTAGGCAGAAACAAGAAAAGGGGTAACAGAAGTGGCGGCAGTTGGAGAAACGTGTACAGCATAGAGGACATGGCATAGATAATGTCAGGGCATGGGGAGTTACAACGACACGATATCAGTCAAAACTATTATACACCATCCCAGTTACAATACCATCCCAGTTACAACACCATCCCAGTTACAATACCATCCCAGTTACAATACCATCCCAGTTACAATACCATCCCAGTTACAACACCATCCCAGTTACAATACCATCCCAGTTACAATACCATCCCAGTTACAACACCATCCCAGTTACAATACCATCCCAGTTACAATACCATCCCAGTTACAATACCATCCCAGTTACAATACCATCCCAGTTACAATACCATCCCAGTTACAATACCATCCCAGTTACAATACCATCCCAGTTACAACACCATCCCAGTTACAATACCATCCCAGTTACAACACCATCCCAGTTACAATACCATCCCAGTTACAATACCATCCCAGTTACAATACCATCCCAGTTACAACACCATCCCAGTTACAATACCATCCCAGTTACAATACCATCCCAGTTACAATACCATCACAGTTACAATACCATCCCAGTTACAATACCATCCCAGTTACAATACCATCCCAGTTACAATACCATCCCAGTTACAATACCATCCCAGTTTCAATATAATTCTAGTTACAACGTTGTAATTCCAGTTACGACACGGTTCAGGTGACAATATTAACTAGATCTAATGCCTCCCCTTCACATCAATGTCAACAAGTCGCTGGATTGCGGGCTCTGTGATGTTAAAGAGAGAGACGAGACAGCGCTTTGTATTGGAAGTTTAGCCGACTTGACTTGTATTGGAATCTTCCATTGTTCGATCCTAGCTTTAAGGGGGTCTTCTAAATACTGATGGCTTTCTATTCTGAGTAAGAGAGAGACGCGCTGATGATATATTACATTTAAAATTGGATTCGATTTCGTTTACATCAGCATAGACAAACACAATGTGTTCTTATTTTTGAACTACTTTTTTTTTCAAATCCTGTTAACTCCCTTTCTTACTTACACATATTTTATATGATAAAAGACTAGGGCTGGTCCTGATTTTTAAAAAATTGTTGGATTAATCGGGAAAAAATTAATCGATTAATCGATCAATTGTGATTAATTATATTTTTATAACGCATATATAGATCCGTTAAGTTGCGATTCATTATTTCATGAAATCGTTTAACTCGCGGTAATTCCATGGCTCCGAAATTTTGTGACGTAACACAACAAATTCGTTCTCCTATGCAAGAAATAGGAAGAAAAACCTTTTTTTTACGTATGCACGTCTAAAAAATAAAAGTAATACGAGGGGAAAGTATGTAAATAACAAGAAATATAAATTATTTATAAATAATATCAAAACAATATTAGAAATGTTTTCTTAAATTTAATCGAATTTTAATCGATTAAAAATTTTAAACGATTTGTCGATTAATTAATCGTTTATTTCCGAAGCCCTATAAAAGATATTTTCTTTATTTCTAATAACTCCAACAATTATCGTTTTACTCTTTCATCAAAGCTTTGCCAATATCAAACAAATTTCTCCTTTCATTACTTTCTAGTGTCTGCTGGGTTGTGAGTTAATAGTTAATTGTTGAATGTTTCTCTTGTTTAGCGTTACAGGATCTCAGTCCCCCGTGCACAACTTCTATGTGGTTCAAGGTCTCTTTAATTTAAGGAAGTTTGGCAGGGGAGATCAGCACAACAATTTCATTTTTGGCATATAGATAAGGAAACTTAAAACTTAAACCGCACCCCCTAGTGACGTTTCTGCATGTATGTAGCAGCAACCCACTGGTGCTGTTTTAGATAGTTTATTTCAATGTTGTGTAAAGCTATAAAACTATTTGTTTATCAACCCATAGCCACCAACAGTTACCCATGGCAACACATAGCTACCAACAGTTACCCATGGCAACACATAGCTACCAACAGTTACCCATAGCAACACATAGCTACCAACAGTTACCCATAGCAACCCATAGCTACAACGTTTACCCATAGCAACACATAGCTACCAACAGTTACCCATAGCAACACATAGCTACCAACATTTACCCATAGCAACACATAGCTACCAACGTTTACCCATAGCAACACACAGCTACCAACGTTTACCCATAGCAACACATAGCTACCAACAGTTACCCATAGCAACCCATAGCACCACGTTTACCCATAGCAACACATAGCTACCAACAGTTACCCATAGCAACACATAGCTACCAACAGTTACCCATAGCAACACATAGCTACCAACGTTTACCCATAGCAACACATAGCTACCAACAGTTACCCATAGCAACACATAGCTACCAACAGTTACCCATAGCAACACATAGCTACCAACAGTTACCCATAGCAACACATAGCTACCAACAGTTACCCATAGCAACACTTAGCTACCAACGGTTACCCATAGCAACACATAGCTACCAACAGTTACCCATAGCAACACTTAGCTACCAACAGTTACCCATAGCAACACTTAGCTACCAACAGTTACCCATAGCAACACTTAGCTACCAACGGTTACCCATAGCAACACTTAGCTACCAACGGTTACCCATAGCAACACATAGCTATCAACAGTTACCCATAGAAACACATAGTTACCAACAGTTACCCATAGCAACACATAGATACCAACAGTTACCCATAGCAACACATAGCTACCAACGGTTACCCATAGCAACACATAGCTATCAACAGTTACCCATAGCAACACATAGTTACCAACAGTTACCCATAGAAACACATAGTTACCAACAGTTACCCATAGCAACACATAGCTACCAACAGTTACCCATAGCAACACATAGCTACCAACGGTTACCCATAGCAACACATAGCTATCAACAGTTACCCATAGCAACACATAGCTATCAACAGTTACCCATAGCAACACATAGCTACCAACAGTTACCCATAGCAACACATAGCTACCAACGGTTACCCATAGCAACGCATAGCTACCAACAGTTACCCATAGCAACCCATAGCGTTCCAACGAAGAGTTCCATCCATACAATGGCCAACAGTAAGGATCTGGAAGAATTTAAATTTTACGAATTTGAGTATTCTGTTCGGAGATTTTCTTCGTCTCCTGTTTCTGTCGTAATAGGTGTGATCAATCTTCTGGAAGGGACTTCATCTCTTACTGCAGATATTTGAACCTTCTCTCTAATGTAATTCTTCATCTCTTACTGTAAATAGTTGAACCCTCTCTCTAATGTAGTTCTGTCTATGAAATAGTTTATACACGACACGTGTGCATTCACTGTAACTTGTTCGCGTATATTGAGAGCAGCAACTATGACTCAGCAGCAAGAATGTATATAACAGCCTCATGTATTCTTTATAAAGTTCGTCATCTTTCAGACAGGTCCCCGTAATGTGACTTAACCTTTGCTCTATCATATCACCGGAGAAAGCCGTCGTTGTCCTTGACCTTGAATCCCGTTAGAATCATGTTTCAATTCTGAGTAAAATCAAACTTGACGTCCTCTCTCCCACCCACCCCTTTCTTAGGGCTGGCAATGTTCTGGTTTATGTATCCATATTTCCTTTTAAAACAAAAAAATGTTTCTTTTTGCGTGTCACACCTACTCATTAAAGAATTTCTAGTTTAAAATTAGAATGTACAACTTTGAAATGAAACTGATAACATTTATGAAAGGCGTTCATCGTGTCGGTGCCGAGGTTCATGTGGGAACTGCCAAGTAGTCGCAAAGTCTTGATCAGGTGAGAGAGAAAGGTTCAATACGTGAAGAAAAACGCTCGCTACTTCAATAGGGCCCCCAGCCAATAGTACGATCCTAATTACGACATTGAAATCAGACGCCGCTTGAGGTGGTCGCCATGGCGACCTGATGGCTCGTGTTTGCTTTAATTGGTTGTTGTGTAAGTTGTCAGGTAAATAACTGTGGACGGAGAGTGTGGAGATAGGGCTACCGGCTACCCATGACTACGTGTACGATGTGAATATGTGGCTACTCATGAGTACATGTACAATGTGAATATGTGGCTACTCATGAGTACATGTACAATGTGAATATGTGACTACTAGGGCTGCGGAAATTATCGATTAATTTCTCGATTAATCGTTAAAATTTTTATCGATTAAATATCGATTAAAATAATTTTAATCGATAAAAATTCATTTAAAATTTAAGAAAATATTTATAATATTTTTTTTTAAATTTTAGTAATAAATAGTAAATTATTAATAATTAATAATAATTTACATATATTTTTTACGTACAAACATCTCCCGCGTAATATTAAAATTTATTTTACTAATCTATGTGACCGGCAGACGTCAACTATAAAATGGCTGACAGCCAGAGCCGTCTTTACACCATTTTGGGCCCCCGAGCAAAGAAATAGTGTTGGGCCCTTCCCCCGCAGGAATAAAAAATGAATATACATAATATATATAAATAAACATATTCCCATGGGGCCCATATGCTCGTGGGCCCCCGGGCAAATGCCCAACGGGCCTATGCGTAAGACGGCCCTGCTGACAGCATCAGTGCAGTTAAATTTAAACATATAACTAGAAAGTTGAGCAAACATGTTGTTTTTAAGCTAACTGCGGATGGCAAAGTCGAAGATAGTGAAAACGTTTACTGTGTTCACTGCCATAAACAATTCTCTTTTAAAGGATCAAATACATCGCTGACGTACCACCTTCAGTACAAATCAAGTATCAACACATTGTCATGAAATTTAGTTCAAAATATTCTTAATTTTCAATGTCCGTGAGAAATGTTCAATTTAATGACGTCATAAATTTCTATTTTTGGTTTTAATCGAAATTATAGATTAATTAATCGATAAATTTTCAAAAGTTAACGATTAAATTTAAATTAATCGATAACAGCCCTAGTGGCTACCCATAAGTACATGTACGATGTGAATATGTTGCTACCCATAAGTACATGTACAATGTGAATATGTTGCTACCCATAAGTACATGTACAATGTGAATATGTGGCTACCCATAAGTACATGTACAGTGTGAATATGTGGCTACCCATAAGTACATGTACAATGTGAATATGTGGCTACCCATAAGTACATGTACAATGTGAATATGTGGCTACCCATAAGTACATGTACAATGTGAATATGTTGCTACCCATAAGTACATGTACAATGTGAATATGTGGCTACCCATAAGTACATGTACAATGTGAATATGTGGCTACCCATAAGTACATGTACAATGTGAATATGTGGCTACCCATAAGTACATGTACAATGTGAATATGTGGCTACCCATAAGTACATGTACAATGTGAATATGTGGCTACCCATAAGTACATGTACAATGTGAATATGTGGCTACCCATAAGTACATGTACAATGTGAATATGTGGCTACCCATAAGTACATGTACAATGTGAATATGTGGCTACCCATAAGTACATGTACAATGTGAATATGTGGCTACCCATAAGTACATGTACAATGTGAATATGTTGCTACCCATAAGTACATGTACAATGTGAATATGTGGCTACCCATAAGTACATGTACAATGTGAATATGTTGCTACCCATAAGTACATGTACAGTGTGAATATGTGGCTACCCATAAGTACATGTACAGTGTGAATATGTGGCTACCCATAAGTACATGTACAATGTGAATATGTGGCTACCCATAAGTACATGTACAGTGTGAATATGTGGCTACCCATAAGTACATGTACAATGTGAATATGTGGCTACCCATAAGTACATGTACAATGTGAATATGTGGCTACCCATAAGAACATGTACAATGTAAACATGTGGCTAGAATACATCAATCAGCGTCTGTTAGAGAAAATAAAGATGTGCTTATAATATAGATGGTCAAACAAATACATGTACGCAAAGAATATTCTTTAGAAAGATCACGTGGTACATCCATTCACCATTTGCGCAATAACAGAAGAAATTTGTGACAACGTAAACCATCTGGCAAAGTAAGAAGCTCTCCCTGAGATCAAAGATCCGGCTAATGCGCTCTCTAGCGATGTCTGTCTTTTTGTATGGTTGTGAGGCTTGGACGCTCACTGCAGACCTCCAAAGAAGAATCAATGCGCTAGAGATGAGTTGTTTCAGAAAGATATTGAACATCTCCTACACAGCGCACATCACAAACGAAGTGGTCCGCAAAACAATAAGTTCTGTCACTGGCCCCTACGAGGACCTACTCACATCAATTAAGAAGAGAAAATTACGATGGTACGGACACGTGACAAGAACTGGTGTCTCGCAAAAAACCATATTACAAGGCACAGTCCAGGGAGGAAGGAAAAGAGGCAGGCAAACGAAGAGATGGGAGGACGATTTCAAAGAGTGGACCGGCCTGTCATTCAGCGACTCTCAAAGGGCAGCACAGGACCGGGACAAATGGCGTGTGTTAGTGAGCAGTTCACGATGGTGCCCCAACGACCCAACAACGGGTTAAGGGATAGTTCAAGTTCAAAAAACCAGGGACTGGCTTCTGAGACTAATTACTTGCTGAACGTCTGCCAATAGCTAACAAAACAAAAAACTGTGAATGCTGGCTACATGTGCTTGATAACTAGGGCAATTATATAATAAGATTAACTTTTAGGAGACTAGAAGGGGCAAATTTCTTTTCAAGTTTAATTTCTTTCAATCATGGAATAAAACCGAAAGCAATTTGGTTTCATGCAACTATCATGTATTGGTTTATGTAATTGAACTTGTTTTTGCATTATCACAAAATTTGGACGTTGACGCATTGAAGTCGATGACGTAATTCCGCGAGGTGTGATAAACAGAGAAGTTCGTCTGGACAGTTTAAAACTGCCGCCTTCGCCTGCAGCAGACTAGAATCAAACAGACAGACTTTCTTGTGGCTTTCATCGAGTACAATCAAGTGTACAGACAGAATCTGCAATCAAACAGACAGACTTTCTTGTGGGTTTCATCCAGTACATAGTACAATCAAGTGTCGAGACAGAATATGAACACTTTACAATAATCGATAAACTCTTTATAATATCGAGCAACTGAAGTCGACGATTCCTAAGACATTGATGGGTCGCCCCACCAAGACAGAGCAGGAGTAAGTCCACGTGTATTTATTGATACCCCCATAGAAACGATGACACGGTGTCTAGCTTACATATATGGCAACGTCAAAGTGTGTCAATAACGATGACACGGTGTTTAGCTTACATGGATGGCAACGTCAAAGTGTGTCAATAGAAAGATGATCTTACTGATGAGACAAAATACAAACGTAATTTCTTCAGGAAAAATCGCTCCATTGGTGCTTAAGGCAATAAATGCCAAAGTATAGTATTAGAAAAAGTTTGACTTTTTTCAACCATTTGTTACAACAATAAACAACCACTCCTCTACGGGTGTTTGCTGGAGCGAAAAGTTCACAACCGAAGTCCAAAAGTCGCCGGTCGTATCCCCATATTGAGTTGAACTGTAAACTAACGGAAGAATATTTAAGGTGTTCTTCACCTGACGGTGATGCTCCAAGTTTAATCAATATGATGGCCCGGGGGGGGGGTAGAAATTTACAAGAAAACAACACTGAGCTTTTACTTAAAACATGAAATATTAAGAGAGACAACGAGCAAATTGCTTGACTTCGATATTAGCACGATGGATTGTTTTAGTTTTCAACCAACGTCACCCAAATATTAATGTTACCCTGATGAAGTCACAAGACACTGCGGGCCTTACCGTACTATTGTGAACAACAATTATAAGACTATGGACATTACAGTACAGTACCATGCTGTCATGGAGTCACCAAGCACCCTGCAAATTACTGTACCACCATGATTTCACTTGAGACAACAAAATTGAATGTTTATTTGCTACCGGCAGTGTTGCGACTGCCAACAATAAATTTATCCTATGCGTTCACTAGTAACAGCCAACAATAATTGTATTCTGTAAGTTCACTAGTGACTGCAAGCAATAATTTTATTCTTTGAGCTCTTTGAGACTGCCAACAATAATTGTATCCTGTGAGTTCACTAGTGACTGCCAACAATAATTGTATCCTCTGAGTTCACTAGTGACTGCCAACAATAATTGTATCCTGTGAGTTCACTAGTGACTGCCAACAATAATTGTATCCTCTGAGTTCACTAGTGACTGCCAACAATAGTTGTATCCTGTGAGTTCACTAGTGACTGCCAACAATAATTGTATCCTGTGAGTTCACTAGTGACTGCCAACAATAATTGTATCCTGTGAGTTCACTAGTGACTGCCAGCAATAATTGTATCCTCTGAGTTCACTGGTGAGGCCCACATAAAAGCCGAGGCTGTCCCTGTGCTCAAAGACAAATCCATTTAGTCTTCAAGGGACAATAACTCTTTGGCCCTAAAGACCAGACGGCACGCATTCCAGATAACTGAATTAAAGGATTTTCTCTCAATCTGACGAACTAGACGGAGATTTGATTGAGATGACGTCATTATGGGAAGTCGTTATACGCATAGTAATAAGTTAACGTGTATAAGTCATTGTTTTATTCCACCTTTATAAAAGTCATGTCACCAACGTATAAGGTATAGGGACACTTCATTGTTGTTCATTGTTTATTAATATTATCCATAAACACAACACAAAAATTTTGTTGCCTATTCAAGGGGAGGCTTCTACCAGTGAGTGCTCTCCTGAGAGCTTCACGAGTTGCCTTATTTCATGCCATAATGTTAAGTTTGTAAAGGCCATCATAATTCCTCCTAATTGAAGTCAGGCAGTCACACGCCCGAGCTAGACGTAGAGAAATAACTTTTGGGGTGTTGTTTTCTTTTTTGTTCTATTTTTAAATCAAACTGAAAATTAACTTTGATAATTACCGTGAGAAATAAGGTCATCCACATCAACACCACCCGAAATCTTTCCGTAAATTTAAGAGTTCTGTATTAAAGGGAAGTAATCGTTCCAGCTCTAACGGAACTAGCGTCAGGGATAAAAATGTTCAGTCTGTTTTGATGAACTTATTTGAAATACTTCTACCCTCTACAAAGAATTGTTTAAAGTATTACAATAATTGATAACTTACAAAACAATCAAAAAATGTTGACTCTTTTTTAACTATAACCGACAAGAATCGAACCGGTGTTTGCTGGATGGACAGTACACCAATGAACTGGTGTTTGCTGGATGGACAGTACACCAATGAACTGGTGTTTGCTGGATGGACAGTACACCAATGAACTGGTGTTTGCTAGATGGACAGTACACCAATGAACTGGTGTTTGCTAGATGGACAGTACACCAATGAACTGGTGTTTGCTGGATGGACAGTACACCAATGAACTGGTGTTTGCTGGATGGACAGTACACCAATGAACTGGTGTTTGCTGGATGGACAGTACACATATGAACACAAAAAATCACTGGTCGTATCCTCATATTGAGTTGAGCCATAAAACTTTATTGATTCTTAATTTCAGCCCCGACAATCAGAAGGATACTTAAGGTGTTATTTCCCTGACAGGATACTTAAGGTGTTATTTCCTTGATAGGATACTTAAGGTGTTATTTCCCTGATAGGATACATAAGGTGTTATTTCCCTGATAGGATTCTTAAGGTGTTTTTTCCTTGATAGGATACTTAAGGTGTTATTTACCTGATATGATTGTTAAGGTTTTATTTCCTTGATAGGATACTTAAGGTGTTATTTCCTTGATAGGATACTTAAGGTGTTATTTCCTTGATAGGATACTTAAGGTGTTATTTCCTTGATAGGATACTTAAGGTGTTATTTCCTTGATAGGATACTTAAGGTGTTATTTCCTTGATAGGATACTTAAGGTGTTATTTCCCTGATGAACTGAATCCTCCAAGTTGAATCAATAATGATAGCGGTGGGGGGAGGCGGGGCGAGCTTTTGCTGTGGACAAGAAATGATAGGTGCAACGACCGAGCCAAGTTTTTAACATTTTCATTTGCGCAATGGTCTGCTTTCACTTTCACAACAGTCACCAATGATTTTTTTAATCATACATGTAGCTTCTGACTAATGTTTTAAAACTGAAGGCACTTGATTTGAACTAGACGTTTTAGATGGCTAAGGGCAGGAGTGTGAGTTCTACATCAGCTGGATCTCTCTCTACTGCTCTATAGGTTCAAGGTTGCATGGTTTATTGGACAACGCAACACTAAAAACGTGGGGCGGGTGTTTGGTATAAAAATTAAAGATTTCTAATTTAGAAGGCAAAAGAGAGATCTATAAGTGAGAGAATGAGTGAAATGCATATGTTAAACCTCATAAGCGCCCGCCCCACGTTTTTAGTCATATTAAATCGAAGTACTTGAACTTATAAGTTTTAAATTATTTTCTTCTTTTTAGTCCACTTATAAAAACGTGGTTTTTAAAAATCATTTATTAACTTTATTTATTAGTTTATCTATATACATGTAAAACTATGATAGCGGTCGCTATTGTTTACATGTTACGGGTCACTTGATTTCACGCCACCCATCGACGACCACATCTCGTGTTTAACGCCTGGTTGAGTTCACTCAGTTTCAGGATGTAAATGTTTGTCGCGTTTGAACACGATCAATACTTTTAATTATGTCTCATATATAAGGGATTTATAGTCAAAAACTTTGTTTTTACGGGGTTGTTTAATTTAAATCCCTTATATTAACTTCACCGCCATCTCATTCGTCGTCGGGCGGAAAAACAAACGTAAAAAATGAACCACTTTCCGTGATGCATTCGAGCTGAAATTTGACACATAGACTCGTGTCACCTAACAATGCATCGTATCAAAATTTCAGATCGATCGAAATAACCGTAATTAAATTAATGCATTTTTAGTTTATCTCTATTCAACGTATGTAATTCAATCTCACAGTTTGTTATTGTTTTTTTTCACGTGACAGTTCAATTCACGCGTTGACTCCACCCGTCGATGCCCACACTCCCTCCCGTCCCTTCCCCCGGTTTTAAAGCCAGGCGATATCACTCGGTGTCAGTCTGTAAATATTTGTCGCGTTTGAACATAATCAATACTTTTAGTTATGTCTCATATATAAGGGATTTATAGTCAAAAACTTTGTTTTTACGGCTCTTTTTTATTACTTCATCAATATTTACATTAACGGAGAGTAACATAAAATAATACGCACGGAGAGCAGTTTCTTAAGAAAGTCATTTAGTGCAGAGTTTGGGAATTTTAAACGTGTTTTATTGGGGATTCTATCTGTTATTTCTGTTAGTTAGTTTGGCTGACAGTTATCAAGAGAATGATTCATTTTGACGACTACAAATGGTGAGGGAGGGGTGCGTGTTAGGTTGCTGACAATGTGCAATTTAAGCTGCGCGGCTGCGTAGATATATGACCGACGCCGATGAGCTATTTAGTATTACCGCACAGCAGTGGCTTAGCGAGGGGGGCAGGGGGGACATATGTCCCCGGGCGCCACGTTAGGGGGCGCCAAAATGAGTATTAAAACTCATTACTTAATTTTATTTTGATGTTAACTATTGTATCCCAAATACGTTTGCAAGACTGAATTTTGGAGCTCCGAAAATATCTTCATTACAAACCAGTTGGCAAGCATGATTTAGGCGCCCCCATTGAGCGTTAAGGGGCGCCATTCTACTTATAAATAAATGACACATCCACACTGAAGAATTGCTGATGGTGTTTAAAAAAACAAAATTGTGAGTTGCTGGGAGTGAGACTAGGGGAGCAGTAAGAGGCAAAGGCTATTCTATTAATAGAACAGACGGAGACGACACTAAAAGCAACCAAAATGACCAAGACAAGAAAAAGGAGTGGCTTAAAGCAGTGGTTCTCAACCTGGGGTCTGCGGAGCACTAGTGGTCCGCGAAGATGTGCCTGGTGGTCCGCGAGCAAAGCATGAAATTTACGCACTGTATGATTCATCAAGAAAGACTAGCAAATAAAACGCAGACTTAAAATATATTTTTGATCTGGCCTAAATAGTTTTAAATTTTATCAAGGCTCGTCCATTAAATTCTGTCTCTTTGATTTCTTATGTTCAAATATGAATCTTGAACATTAACAGTTTCTGATGTATACTGAAATTCGCTGGTTATCAAAGCTTACTCAAAGCTTGTTGATCATTTGAACCATAGCTTATGGGTTGCTGTTTTGGCTTATTTGGTTGAAATTTTTGAAGAACTCAATTAACTTAATTCAACTCGGCAAGGAAAGCAGACACAGTTAATTACTCTCAGTGACAAAGTGTTTACTTTTACGAAAAATCTTGATCTTTGGAAAAGACGATTATTTCCAGGTACCTTTGAGATGTTGGATCAATTGTACGAAACCACCGAGTAACCAGAAAATGCTGAAATAAATAAACATAATGTTGATAAAGTTGATTTCTGATCATTTTCAATCAATGCAGAACCAATTTATATTAAACTTTTGTGATATTTAACGTTCAGTGGTTTTTCGTGGGTGTCCCGACCTAATCTCGCACACATTCACTCATCAAATAAAAAAATGACCAACATCGTAATTAAACCAATTCATTGAACTGACTAGCGATACCACTTTGAATATGTTGCATCAGAAAGTGGGCTTAATGAAATTTTTTGTACTCCTAACTGTCTCATCTAGCTTTTAAAATACGTTTACCCTTTGCAACTTTGTGAAAGTGGATATTCTACATTGCTTACAATAAAAACAAAACATCGTTCTTACTAAATAAACTAATATGGCAGTCATTTTAATACAAACTACTGTTTATGAATTAAAGGTTTTTTTTTATAGTAAGCAAGTAGAATTAAATAAGAAGACTATGAGACTAATATAAATGACATTTGCTCGTTACAAAAGAAAGCCATTACAATATTGTTTTTGGAGCACGCATATTTACGTGCTTCAATGGGACAAGATCGTATGAGTGATCTTGCACTCCTTTGCATCGAAATAGAAACACTTGAGAATATTAATTTTGACAACGTGGTTAACGAGTTTGCGCCATTCAAATCAAGGAGGATCAATTTTTGTCTATTTGAGTCATGTATAATTAATAGAGTGTTTTTTTTTCAAATAAATTGTTTACAACCATATAGAGTATAGAGAAATATTAGTCTGTATTCTATTTCATTAAAATACCAAATGCATCGAAAATGAACCATATAAACAGTAAAATTTCAATATTTTTTTTTGGAGGGGGGGCTCAGTGTGCCCCCAGAATCTTTCGTTCCGACAAGGGGCGCAGATTTTGTTTCATGTCCCCGGGCGCACATGACCCTAGCTACGCCACTGCCGCACAGCAAATTATGTAAAATACTAGTGTATCATCACCTGTCAAAAATGACTAAAGTTTTTCAAAATAATACACATCAGATTAAAAAATAACGTAATACAGAATTTTCATTTTTTTTAATTTGATTCATTTATTATCATATTGAACAATGTTATGCGGAACGTTAGAAAATTTTTATTTTTGGTGCAGCAATATAAAACAAAAATCGATCGCAGCGCCACCTAACAGCATTATAATTACATCCATACATACAGACAACGGGAATTATGTATATTGATTGCACGAAAATCGGATGATGTGCTACTTTGCACACGTGTTGTTGTTTTATTTTACTTTGCACAAGGACCAATGAACATTAGAAGGAACTTTGATTGCTGTGGAATTAAATAAAACCTGCTTAACGAACCAGAAGCAAAAGAATGTGCCACCCCCAACCCCCACACCACCCCTCCACTAGCACAAAGTTCGACCATTATATCTTCGATCTTTCATGAAGCGTATCATTGAGCAATGTCCCAGAAGGTATAGTAATACATAAGAGACACTGGATGATAACATAGTGATGCGAGATTCAAGTAAATAAAACAACTGTTTTTAAAATTAGACTCTTTGTATTGTTAAACAAAAATCAAAATGAAACAATATTTATGATGTGTGCGCTATTTTAAAAAGTTGAACAAAATCAAAATGACATACCCAAAATTGTGAATTTCCAATAAACCAATCACTTGTCACGTCAGTATTGTCACGAAAACCTTGGCTATTTGAGAAAATCGATTTTCTGCACAGATCATCTCCCATTTTAAATCCAGATGTTGTCAGTCCGTGTTATATACCCGTGCCCGTAGATACGGCCAGATCTGTGGACTTAATTATTTACAACCGTGTCAAGGATTAGGTTTAAGTCCTGAGTAGCTCGCCCCATCAAAACACGCGTGACGTCACAAGCGGTATATCGTAGCGTTTAAATTTAAGCCCCTTGGTCGGAGTGTTACTAAAAACTGGCTTTATGGCACCATAAAACTATTTCTACACCTATCTGTCCCTTGCAATAAAATTTCGAAAATTGATCAGAAATAGATGTACACATAACGTAGAACTATAATAAAGATATTTGTGAATTTCAGCTTTAAGAGGTATCTTTCTCTCACTGATATCTTTCAAAAGCGGATTTCAGACGTATCGTTCTTTCACTGATATCTTTCAAAAGCGGATTTCAGACGTATCCTTCTTTCACTGATATCTTTCAAAAGCGGCTTTCAGGCGTATCGTTCTTTCACTGATATCTTTTAAAAGCAGCTTTCAGTAGTAGATGATACTGTTGCTTATGTTGGGAAGACTTGCTTCAAATGCACGGCGTTCGTTTTTCCAATACAGTGTTGCAATTAGTATACTGATCCTTTTTCTGTCTCTTTTGGCACAGTTGAGATCATAAAGGTTTGAACCTGGAGCCGTAGAAGCACAACACTTCCAAAATATGCATATCAAGGCATGCCGACAAAATGCCCATTTTCAAAACTTGAAAAGTAAGAATAATATGGTTTAGGAATATTAGGTAATCTAGAGGAAATATTAGAGCCATCCCACCGACTGAATGAGAACCGCTAATATTTAAGACGTATTACTGTCTCCCATTTTCTCCTATAAATTTTTTCTAAGCATCTCCCCATCTTTTCATTTTTTATATATTCTTTTTTTCTACCATACAGATTGACGAGGTTAGCAAATTACGGGGAAATTACCTCACAATTTGACGTCATTAACAGCCAAGGTTGTTTTTTTCCAGGAGCGTGTCAAGGGTTTTTGCCAACTCCTTGCATGACGAAACACGCCTTCAGTTCACTGAGAATGCTTCCCGTCGTTATGAAAGACACATTTCTCTCAGGGCCCACAGCCCGACCCGCTGCATTTCTTCAGGCACGTGTTCTTTTTGATCAGCGGCACTCAAACCAGTTTTAATAGCAAATATGCTTGTGGTTAAGATGTTGAAAAGAACGTGGAGACATCTGTAGAAACGGATCGTTGGTTCCTAAATGGAGTTATCCTTTGGGCTCAAAATGAAAGTACTATCAGAGGCCAAACTGTTGACCCCCAGGCAGACAACACCACGTGCCGCACAGACCTCTCATTTTGTTAGCTATGTAAAAACAACCCCTGACGTAACTCGGGGAGGGGCTGGGGGCTGGTAATGGTACCACAAAGTGGGCTAGTGAGGACAAAGTCATTATTCTAAAACTGTTTCTTTTTCCAGCAAAATGCGTGTTTCTACTGAATCAGAAAATCAATGAGACTTTTTTTAAACTTTGATTCTTAATTTCATCCTCGAGCCGAGCTGTACAGATAAACTCTGTAATGAATAAGTAGACTCTACCACTGAGCCGCCCTACAAATAAGTAGACTCTACCACTGAGCCGTCCAATGAATAAGTAGACTCTACCACTGAGCCGCCCTACAAATAAGTAGACTCTACCACTGAGCCGTCCAATGAATAAGTAGACTCTACCACTGAGCCGTCCAATGAATAAGTAGACTCTACCACTGAGCCGCCCTACGAATAAGTAGACTCTACCACTGAGCCGTCCAATGAATAAGTAGACTCTACCACTGAGCCGTCCAATGAATAAGTAGACTCTACCACTGAGCCGTCCAATGAATAAGTAGACTCTACCACTGAGCCGTCCAATGAATAAGTAGACTCTACCACTGAGCCGTCCAATAATAAGTAGACTCTACCACTGAGCCGTCCAATGAATAAGTAGACTCTACCACTGAGCCGCCCTACAAATAAGTAGACTCTACCACTGAGCCGTCCAATGAATAAGTAGACTCTACCACTGAGCCGTCCAATGAATAAGTAGACTCTACCACTGAGCCGCCCTACGAATAAGTAGACTCTACCACTGAGCCGTCCAATGAATAAGTAGACTCTACCACTGAGCCGTCCAATGAATAAGTAGACTCTACCACTGAGCCGTCCAATGAATAAGTAGACTCTACCACTGAGCCGTCCAATGAATAAGTAGACTCTACCACTGAGCCGTCCAATGAATAAGTAGACTCTACCACTGAGCCGTCCAATGAATAAGTAGACTCTACCACTGAGCCGTCCAATGAATAAGTAGACTCTACCACTGAGCCGTCCAATGAATAAGTAGACTCTACCACTGAGCCGTCCAATGAATAAGTAGACTCTACCACTGAGCCGTCCAATGAATAAGTAGACTCTACCACTGAGCCGTCCAATGAATAAGTAGACTCTACCACTGAGCCGTCCAATGAATAAGTAGACTCTACCACTGAGCCGTCCAATGAATAAGTAGACTCTACCACTGAGCCGTCCAATGAATAAGTAGACTCTACCACTGAGCCGTCCAATGAATAAGTAGACTCTACCACTGAGCCGTCTAATGAATAAGTAGACTCTACCACTGAGCCGTCCAATGAATAAGTAGACTCTACCACTGAGCCGTCCAATGAATAAGTAGACTCTACCACTGAGCCGTCCAATAAGTAGACTCCACCAGTTAGCCGTCCAAATAAAGGTCACTCAAATAATACTTACATAATAAAAGCACAAAAATGATATGATGAAGTCCTCAAACATTTAAATATTGCAAGTGTAGAAAATGATGATGTCATTAGATAATTAACCCATTGTAAAGGTAGAACTTTAAAAAAAATAATATTAAGGATTGAGTCGTGCTACTGAAAATTCTAGCTTGCAATTCCCCTGACATATGACGAAGATAGTAATATCGTGTCTATAGACAAGTCATTCAACAAGGGGACTTTCATGTCCTCAGACAAGTCAATTCAAACAAGGGGACTTTCATGTCCTCAGACAAGTCAATTCAAACAAGAGGACTTTCATGTCCTCAGCCAAGTCAATTCAAACAGGATGACTTTCATGTCCTCAGCCAAGTCAATTCAAACAAGGGGACTTTCATGTCCTCAGCCAAGTCAATTCAAACAGGAGGACTTTCATGTCCTCAGCCAAGTCAATTCAAACAGGAGGACTTTCATGTCCTCAGCCAAGTCAATTCAAACAGGAGGACTTTCATGTCCTCAGCCAAGTCAATTCAAACAGGAGGACTTTCATGTCCTCAGCCAAGTCAATTCAAACAGGAGGACTTTCATGTCCTCAGCCAAGTCAATTCAAACAGGAGGACTTTCATGTCCTCAGCCAATTCAATTCAAACAGGAGGACTTTCATGTCCTCAGCCAAGTCAATTCAAACAAGAGGACTTTCATGTCCTCAGACAAGTCAATTCAAACAGGAGGACTTTCATGTCCTCAGACAAGTCAATTCAAACAAGAGGACTTTCATGTCCTCAGACAAGTCAATTTAAACAAGAGGACTTTCATGTCCTCAGCCAAGTCAATTCAAACAAGAGGACTTTCATGTCCTCAGACAAGTCAATTCAAACAGGAGGACTTTCATGTCCTCAGACAAGTCAATTCAAACAAGAGGACTTTCATGTCCTCAGCCAAGTCAATTCAAACAAGAGGACTTTCATGTCCTCAGACAAGTCAATTCAAACAAATTCTCTACTGGACTAATTGGACTTCACCGCAGCTAAGTTTTTTTTCTTTCGTTATGTTCGTTTTATATGTGTACTATTTGTTCGTTGAGGAGGAAGGCTCTTTGGCGAAACGTTCGCTGTTGTGTTACGTCCTGTCAGGCTAACTAATACCCTGTTTATATGTTATACATTTATCAATTCAAACAAGAGTATTTTCATGTCCTCAGACAAGTCAATTCATACCAAGAACGCTTTCATGTCCTAAGACAAGTCAATTCATACCAAGAAGACTTTCATGTCCTCAGACAAGTCAATTCATACCAAGAAGACTTTCATGTCCTCAGACAAGTCAATTCATACCAAGAAGACTTTCATGTCCTCAGATAAGTCAATTCATACCAAGAAGACTTTCATGTCCTCAGACAAGTCAATTCATACCAAGAAGACTTTCATGTCCTCAGACAAGTCAATTCATACCAAGAACGCTTTCATGTCCTCAGACAAGTCAATTCATACCAAGAAGACTTTCATGTCCTCAGACAAGTCAATTCATACCAAGAAGACTTTCATGTCCTCAGACAAGTCAATTCATACCAAGAAGACTTTCATGTCCTCAGACAAGTCAATTCATACCAAGAAGAGCACATAATATAATGAGACCGTGCAGGCCTGGTGAGATGCATGGGAGAATGTGGGGCAGCGATGGAGGGGGAGTTCATTGTTTGAGATTTGTTAATGGAGACGTGAGCGCGAGGAACTGGGGACGGGGTGCGGGGGAGGAGGCTGAGACTAGATACATGGTGCCAGCAAAGGTGAGGTGGAAAAACTCCACGTGAAAGAGTAACGGCAAACACAATTAGGTGCAATGTGAGTTAGGAAACCGTAACAGTAACAGATGAGGGTAGAAAACATATGGCGGGAGATGGGGGCGCAGGGAACTGTGATCTAAGTAGTCTTATATCTTATGGCTTGATCCGTCCTATAGTGAAACTTAGAGATGGATCAGTGATCTAAGTAGTATTAAACATTTGACCTTAATCAGTACTTTGTTAACAGTTAGAGATGGAACAGTGATCTATGTCTTCCCTTCAGATCAGCCACTGTACGACTCGATGACATCATACATTAGTCACGAGACATGAATGTGTTAAGAATGCACAGAAAATTATGTCACCTGATCAAAGAATTGGTAGATTTATTTAGTTTTACCCAACGTAAAAAAAAACAACAACCAACGAACAACTGTCCTTAACCCACCAATAACTGACCCTGACTCATCAATGAATGTCCTTAACCCACCAATACCTGTCCCTGACTCATCAATGAATGTCCTTAACCCACCAATAACTGTCCCTGACTCATCAATGAATGTCCTTAACCCACCAATAACTGTCCCTGACTCATCAATGAATGTCCATAACCCACCAATAACTGACCCTGACTCATCAATGAATGTCCTTAACCCACCAATAACTGTCTCTCACTCATCAATGAATGTCCTTAACCCACCAATAACTGCCCCTGACTCATCAATGAATGTCCTTAACACGCTAATAACTGTCCCTGACTCATCAATGACTGTCCTTAACCCACCAATAACTGCCCCTGACTCATCAATGAATGTCCTTAACACGCTAATAACTGTCCCTGACTCATCAATGACTGTCCTTAACCCACCAATAACTGTCCCTGACTCATCAATGAATGTCCATAACCCACCAATAACTGTCCCTGACTCATCAATGACTGTCCTTAACACGCGAATAACTGTCCCTGACTCATCAATGAATGTCCTTAACACGCTAATAACTGTCCCTGACTCATCAATGACTGTCATTAACCCACCAATAACTGTCCCTGACTCATCAATGAATGTCCATAACCCAGCAATAACTGTCCCTGACTCATCAATGACTGTCCTTAACACGCTAATAACTGTCCCTGACTCATCAATGACTGTCATTAACCCACCAATAAATGTCCCTGACTCATCAATGAATGTCCTTAACCCACCAATAACTGTCCCTGAAAAAACAAAAATTTCAGACACTTTTGAAAAATACACATAGTAATGAAACGATCACCTAATACACCTTAAACAACATCACTCACACAAATACTCTAAATTTTAAACTAACGTACATAGATTCACTTTAACTTTGTTTCCCTCAAAATAATATCTACACATATATGAATACATAAAATGTGGCCCTTACATTACAAAACGAAGATATTACTCACTCACCCTCCCACAAATACTCTCACACACATCTATCAGCTCACAAAAACTCACTTCTCTAAACTCTCACGAGACAGGCGACGCAACCGGCTAAACAAAACAATTATGTCTGGAGACTTTGAAGTGCATCAAAAGTTTTATTCTCTTTTGAAAGGTCGGGAGAGTTTGTACTGGGTCCGTCCTCCCTGTCACTGTCAGAGCCTCAAAAGCCAATACGCTAAAAGAGCCACCATCTTGCTACGGATATTTATGGAGAAATTATATCAACAATACAGGCAGTAAACAATTAACTATTTTTAAACATGGGTCATAAATAACAAGGTCTATTTTAGTCGTCTGCTTCAGTGACGTCACCGGTCGTCAGATTGTTCAAAATGGCGTTCAGCAAGGGAGACACGGCCACGTATACTATTAAAACGTCATCAACGGGGGTTTCTGGTTTGAAAGAAACATTAAGTCACTAGCTCCCATCCTTTTCTTACTCAATTCTTCCCCTTGAACAGTCTTCCCATGTTATCATATAACAGTAGTTAATATTACCATCGTCACATCTAACCATCGTCACATCTAACCATTGTAACACCTTACCATTGTCACACTTTACCATTGTCACACTTTATCATTGTCACACTTTATCATTGTCACATCTTACCCTTGTCACATCTTACCATTGTCACACTTTACCATTGTCACACTTTACCATTGTCACACTTTACCATTGTCACACTTTACCATTGTAACACTTTACCATTGTCACACTTTACCATTGTCACATCTTACCATTGTCACACTTTACCATTGTAACACTTTACCATTGTCACACTTTACCATTGTAACACTTTACCATTGTCACACTTTACCATTGTCACACTTTACCATTGTAACACTTTACCATTGTCACACTTTACCATTGTAAAACTTTACCATTGTCACACTTTACCATTGTCACATCTTACCATTGTCACATATTGCCATTGTCACACTTTACCATTGTCACATCTTACCATAGTCACACTTTACCATTGTCACATCTTACCATTGTCACATATTACCATATAAATGTTAGAATACTATCGCATCTTACCATGGTCACATATTACCATTCTCACATGTTAAAAGTTTCATATCATAATGCTGTCACATCTTTTCATTGTCGCATCTTACCATTGTCACATACATTGTCACATTTTACCATTGTAACATGTTGACATTGTCACATCTGCCCACCATCTATTGGTGTGTTTAAAATAGCATAAACTAAAGAAGCCGCCAAAAGATAGTGTCAATAATTGAAAGGCGGCTACAGGTCAGTACAACATACATGTCTTGTCTTATCTATACAGACTAGACCCTCAGTACAACATACATGTCTTGTCTTATCTATACAGTCTAGACCCCTCAGTACAACATACATGTCTTGTCTTATCTATACAGACTAGACCCCTCAGTACAACATACATGTCTTCTCTTATCTATACAGACTAGACCCCTCAGTACAACATACATGTCTTGTCTTATCTATACAGACTAGACCCCTCAGTACAACATACATGTCGTGTCTTATCTATACAGACTAGACCCCTCAGTACAACATACATGTCTTGTCTTATCAATACAGACTAGACTCCTCATTACAACATACATGTCTTGTCTTATCTATAAAGACTAGACCCCTCAGTACAACATGCATGTCTTGTCTTATCAATACAGACTAGACCCCTCAGTACAACATACATGTCTTGTCTTATCTATACAGACTAGACCCCTCAGTACAACATACATGTCTTCTCTTATCTATACAGACTAGACCCCTCAGTACAACATACATGTCTTCTCTTATCTATACAGACTAGACCCCTCAGTACAACATACATGTCTTCTCTTATCTATACAGACTAGACCCCTCAGTACAACATACATGTCGTGTCTTATCTATACAGACTAGACCCCTCAGTACAACATACATGTCGTGTCTTATCTATACAGACTAGACCCCTCAGTACAACATACATGTCGTGTCTTATCTATACAGACTAGACCCGTCAGTCGGCGCCGCGCGCCGAATACGCCGCCGAATTTTCGTCCGCCAAAAAACCGCCGGAAAATATGCGGTGCGCACTTTAGCCGCCTTTGTGCATTTTACGCTTTTTCGGTCGGAAAATGAAAATGATTAAAAATTTATGTTGTTAATTTTTTAAATTATTTTTTTCACTTTTGAATGAATCAATGTAAATGATTCAAAAAAATTGGGCTCATAAATTGTCAACTTTGTTGTAACTTGACCAAGTTCTAGACATCTCCGTCAATAATTTTTAGAAAATAAAGTTATTGGAAAATGACATATTTTTTTTTGGAAAGTAAAAAAATGCAATTTTTTCGCGATTTTTAAAAAAAATTTGGAAAATAGCATAACATTTTGGTTTATTAAGATAACTCTGTAATTTTTCCCCCAATTTCTTAGAATAAAAAGTACTATAAAATGAAATACACCACAAATATATACTGCTAAAAAATAACATCAGTTTGGACTACCTAATTATAAACTGATATTCTAAGTGCCTATCAGGTATTAAGTGACAGCAAGTGAATGAGTGAATGCATGCATGCACGGTATTAGTAGGAAAGCATATAAAACTGTTGTATTTTTCTATTGTTAAAAATAATTTTTAAAATTCTGAAGTATTGTAAAAGTGTTTTATTGCTAAAGTTTTAATACTTCATTATTGGCCTGGCTTGGGCCGAATATTTCGTCATCAGCCGCAAATGTCAATCTACGGAGAAATCCGGCTAATCCGGGTATCCGCCAAAAATTACGTCAGCCAGCAGACATTTAAAAAAAAATCGACTGACAGGTCTTATACAGACGCTCCTTCTATACAGAAGATTATTGCGTCCACAGTCCATGCCCTGTTGGCAAGTGACGCAGCGTTCACAGGCCACGGCTATAAGGGTTCCAAGCATTACCCAGCCACCTTTGTTTCTCCGACTAGTGTTAGGTACCCATTCAAAGCTGGGTGTACTCAGGACAGCCCTGACCCCGGGAACAAATCCTTGCCTTCACATGGATTCGAACCCGTGACAATCAGTACGCCATCCGAGCGCGCATGCCACTCGACCACCGTGTAGAAGTTGACTCCCCCAACGTTATCTAGAAGTTGACCCCCCCCCCATTCGAAATCCTATTTAAGAAGAGCAACGTTCAACAAGCACCTCACAAACGACTTAGTTGGCCTCAGTGGTCGCACGTCACTTGGTTGGCCTCAGTGGTCGCACGTCACTTGTTATCGCCTACAACACTAAATGTCAAACCAGGTTTGGCAACGCTATCCATTATCCTAATGGTGTTTTACAACTCGGACCTGCTCAGATCAGTCTCAGCCCTACTCCCCCACCCCGCACTTCTAAACAGTTCTGCTTCCTCCCCCCTCCTCCCCCGCGCAGTCATGGGAGGTACAACTTACAAACTACTGCGCCGTCTGTCACACGTCTTATCGTGGTGGTATAGTTTGTTGTTTTTTTTAAATTAAAATACAAATCACTTGTCGCGCTTAAACTAGGATGAAAAATAAAAAAGTCGCTTAAGCGATTTGAATCTCAGATCGCCAACTATAAAATATAACGTTGTCCAGAAAAAGGATGGATTTAAATGAGATTAAATTAAGTGCTTTTAAATTTGGCGAATAATTACTACTGAAGATTATCAGGCTTTTTGGAATCCAGGAACAATGTGTGAATACATTATGTGATGTGGCATAAAACAATGCCAATTTTAAGATGCCACTTTGACCAATAGCTTACCTGGTCACAACAGGTGTGCAGAAGGAGAACAAAGACAAACTTCTACATTAAACCTAGCGTCGCGGCTCACATCTGAGAACCTTTATTAAATATTGAACTAGTGTCTAATGTCTTTGAATACGGAACAAATGTCAGTAAATATGGAGCTAATGTCAGTAAATATGGAACTAATGTCCGTAAATATTGAACTAATGTCAGTAAATATGGAACTAATGTCAGAAAATATGGAACTGTTTACAACATATAACATTGGACAAGCTGCCCGCCGATCCCTGCACACTCCATACATCGTGCATGCCAAACAATAGCGGCTACACAACTGATACTTGTCAACACTGTAGAGCCCCCGCCCCCCCCCCGGGATTGAGTCAGATCTAATCTGTGAGTACCAGCCCAAAGACCGACATTTATATTTAACTCGGAAATCTTACTTTGGGCTCTGTTAAGCGATATAAATAAGTCCCTATAAAAAATCCCTATATAAAACTATATTGGCCTGATCATTTCAACACATCGCTATCGACTGGAGAACACCATTACCATGACACAAGTGAAACACTTCCAGACATTGTCTCATATTCCACCAGGTTTAACACATAATTACTTTCCTTGAGCCCCCCAAAAAATATAGTTTTTAAAAAAAACAAATAATTTCAAGGCTGATTAAATAAACACCAATAGTTCAACACCGGTTTAACACACACACACACACTTCTTGACCTACCCCCTCATTCACCCTCACTTCTTGGCCCCCCTCCTCCCCAGCACGTTGCTCGCACGTTTTCTAATCATTAATTCAGGAGACTGGAAGTTTCCCCTGGCCCCACAATTAATGCACTGTCTCCCATTTAATGACTTTTCCATGACGTAAAAGGACCAAGCCAATCTTGACCTTCATTTCCTTTCCCGACGCTGAATGCGTTCCCCAAACATCCGACTCGCAGAACCGCCCCTGTCATTACCATACGATGACAATTGTGTCAAACGTCATCTCACACCACCCCAATGCCCTCACCTCCCTGTGCTCACCACCCTCGGCCATCATGAGCAGCCCCCCCCCCACAACAGTTGGAATAGCCAGAGGAATGCATCCATCAAATGTTGGTTCCAGAGACTTGTCTCTACGCTCTAGTCACATGATATATTCTCTTAGTTTTCTATTGCTGGCTACTCACTACTTTATCAGGCGTGTTTATATATTTCAGTAACTGGTCCAATTTTTAAACAAGTTATTATATTTCTATGCCTTAAAAACCAAATAAACATTTAAAAAACTGTGCAATTTTTTGCTAGAGGGGTGGGAGAAAATAATATTTTAGGGCAGCGGAAAGTAACGATTAATTTCTCGATTAATCGTTAACAATTTTTAACTATTTAAATTATTTTCTAACGATTAATCGACCCATCACTTACAAATTATTGGAAGACAAAAAATAATAATAATAATAAAAAATGCCCTGACTATTACAGGAACATTTTGTTTTTAAACTATTGACTGACGGGATTGTTCAAATGTTGATAAAGTTTTCCTACCATGGTTCTAACACTTCGCCTACTTATCAAACCAAATGAAAAGCGTATTAATCTAATGGCAGTAATGGAGTCTGACTAAGTATTTCTGAGTAATGGAGAGACAGAAAATGACGACAGCTCTTCTGATGAATTACTGCGTTACAAAATGGAGATGAAAGTTCCTGAATCCATTAACCCTCTACAATGGTGGAAACTTAATGAGCACCGATATCCGATAATGTCATTCCTTGCCAAGACCGTTTTGTGCATACCAGTGACCTCAGTTCCATGTGAACGGTTGTTCATCTCAGCTGGTTATATTGTCAACTAGACCCGCTCATCACTTGAGCCAAATATTGTCAAAACACTTGTCTTTTTGCGTAGTTGGTTAAAAGATGACATATAAAGGAGACATTCCAGTGTTATTTAGATTTTCAACACGAACGTTTAATAAGTGTTACTTATGACATCATAAATTTTAATTTTTGGCTTTAATCGAAATTAACGATTAATTAATCGTTAATTGTTCAAAAGTTAACGATTAACAGCCCTATTTTTTTTAAATTGCAGATGTCAACCACATTATTAAAATAATAATGTCAGCAGTAAGTTTAGAGTTCTAACAATAAGGTCTAGACAATTTTCCGGGAATGCCTATACACCAATGCCTATACACCAATGCCTATACACCAATGCCTATACACCAATGCCTACACCAATGCCTACACCAATGGCTACACCAATGTCCACTTAAAAGTCAACAAAAATGTCTATATAAATGTCCACCTTTGAAGAAGGAATTTTTCAAATAATTTTTTTTTAGTGAACATGAAACGGGAAATCATTAAATTGTGGGCGAAAGCCGAGTTATTCCTCTTGTCTGCTACTAATCCTTTCCAAACTTTCCAAGTCAAAGTCACTGCTCGGGCCACCCTACCCACCCTTTCCCCCCTCGTCAGGAACTCAGGTGCCATCTTCAGATAAACGTCACGTGGACAATGGTCAACTGAGCTGAATAAAGGCCAACATCATTTTACAGAACAGTGAAAAAATGATTAAATAAAATTCAAAATAATAATAAATTTTTTTTTAAACCTTAAATGAAGAAACAGGAAGTTATGGGCCTGCCAGATGATTGCTACACCGTGTAGACAGTAGACTGTAGAGCTTGTCCATTGCTACACCGTGTAGACTGTAGAGTGTAGAGCTTGTCCATAGATGTTATTTGTTCAATCGATTCGACAACATGTATAATATAAACACGTGAAAAATACAATTTGGGTGTCATATTTCAATGGTTCGTGTGGGGGCGGGGGCACGCAGCAAAGGGTCACGTCAAAAGGGATATTGTTGAAAAGACTCATATTTGCAGGGTTCATGTCAAAAGGATATTGTTGAAAAGACTCATATTGCAGGGTTCATGTCAAAAGGGATATTGTTGAAAAGACTCATATTGCAGGGTTCATGTCAAAAGGGATATTGTTGAAAAGACTCATATTGCAGGGTTCATGTCAAAAGGGATATTGTTGAAAAGACTCATATTGCAGGGTTCATGTCAAAAGGGATATTGTTGAAAAGACTCATATTGCAGGGTTCATGTCAAAAGGGTATGTTGTTGAAAAGACTCATATTGCAGGGTTCATGTCAAAAGGGATATTGTTGAAAAGACTCATATTTGCAGGGTTCATGTCAAAAGGGATATTGTTGAAAAGACTCATATTGCAGGGTTCATGTCAAAAGGGATATTGTTGAAAAGACTCATATTTGCAGGGTTCATGTCAAAAGGGTATGTTGTTGAAAAGACTCATATTGCAGGGTTCATGTAAAAAGGGATATTGTTGAAAAGACTCATATTTCAGGGTTCATGTCAAAAGGGATATTGTTGAAAAGACTCATATTTCAGGGTTCATGTCAAAAGGGATATTGTTGAAAGGCCTCGGGTTGCAGGGGTTTGTATTGCTAGGGTTTGTATTGCTAGGGTTGCATTGCTGGGGATCAGGTTGAAAAGTTTCAGTTAGCAGGTAGCAACAAGCCTTCAGAGGATACCACCTGATCTAATTTATTGAACGATGATTTTATGTCCAGCTGAGTGCTCTCGGGGGTGAAACAATTTGAATCCACGTCCCGGGGGGGGGGCGCTGTGGGGGGCTCAGTCATAAACAACCTTTAAAATTTCCTAAGAAGATTGATTTCTAACACACCCAAGCAGAGTCGTAAAATGTTATCTGAAATGTTCACACCCGCTTTCTTTTGTGGTCTATGTGTGTGTGTATGTGTGTCTCTGTGTGGGGTATCTGCTATTCCCACAGAGTATCGCTAATTAAAAAGCGACTTATTGAGTTGTACACATCATTGCCAGAATGTGTATAGAACTCCATAGTCACTTACCGACTAATGAACGAAGCAGTAAATTTATTGTGATGTTCAAATGTACCACATTGTGAATATACCAGACATATGTTGGCTACACTAATTGCAAATATACCAGACATATGTTAGCTACTCTAATTGTGAATATACCAGACATATGGTGGCTACACTAATTGTGAATATACCAGACATATGGTGGCTACACTAATTGTAAATATACCAGACATATGGTGGCTACACTAATTGTGATTATACCAGACATATGGTGGCTACACTAATTGTGAATATACCAGACATATGGTGGCTACACTAATTGTGAATATACCAGACATATGGTAGCTACACTAATTGTAAATATACCAGACATATGGTGGCTACACTAATTGTGATTATACCAGACATATGGTGGCTACACTAATTGTGAATATACCAGACATATGGTGGCTACACTAATTGTGAATATACCAGACATATGGTGGCTACACTAATTGTGATTATACCAGACATATGTTAGCTACACTAATTGTGAATATACCAGACATATGGTGGCTACACTAATTGTGAATATACCAGACATATGGTGGCTACACTAATTGTGAATATACCAGACATATGGTGGCTACACTAATTGTGAATATACCAGACATATGTTGGCTACTCTAATTGTGAATATACCAGACATATGGTGGCTACACTAATTGTGAATATACCAGACATATGGTGGCTACACTAATTGTGATTATACCAGACATATGGTGGCTACACTAATTGTAAATATACCAGACATATGTTGGCTACTCTAATTGTGAATATACCAGACATATGGTGGCTACACTAATTGTAAATATACCAGACATATGGTGGCTACACTAATTGTGATTATACCAGACATATGGTGGCTACACTAATTGTCAATATACCAGACATATGGTGGCTACACTAATTGTGAATATACCAGACATATGGTGGCTACACTAATTGTGAATATACCAGACATATGGTGGCTACACTAATTGTGATTATACCAGACATATGGTGGCTACACTAATTGTAAATATACCAGACATATGGTGGCTACACTAATTGTGAATATACCAGACATATGGTGGCTACACTAATTGTGAATATACCAGACATATGGTGGCTACACTAATTGTGAATATACCAGACATATGTTAGCTACTCTAATTGTGAATATACCAGACATATGGTGGCTACACTAATTGTGATTATACCAGACATATGGTGGCTACACTAATTGTAAATATACCAGACATATGTTGGCTACTCTAATTGTGAATATACCAGACATATGGTGGCTACACTAATTGTAAATATACCAGACATATGGTGGCTACACTAATTGTGATTATACCAGACATATGGTGGCTACACTAATTGTAAATATACCAGACATATGGTGGCTACACTAATTGTAAATATACCAGATAAATGTCTCCCCCTATTCTACCGTAATTCTCTTCAGGTTCCGTCGTGTGTCTGGCTGCTGGCTATGTTTTAGTGGTATTTGATGAGGCTGGGGTTATGAGAAGTTAAACGTGATATGTCTACACTTAAATCGATCGCTTGAAAGAGATCGGCTGAAGATCGATGACAGTGGCAGGAGTTAAGGATCGAAACAATTATTTCAGTGTTAATCAAAGGTGAGGGTTACTAGGTCGTTGCTAATCAAAGGTAAGACTAAGTATGTTGGTGCTAATCAAAAATAAGACTAAGTATGTTGGTGCTAATCAAAGGTAAGACTAAGTATGTTGGTGCTAATCAAAGGTAAGACTAAGTATGTTGGTGCTAATCAAAGGTAAGACTAAGTATGTTGATGCTAATGAAATGAAACACTAATAATGTCGGTGCTAATCAAAAGACTAATAATGTCGGTGCTAATCAAAGGAAAGACTAAGTATGTTGGTGCTAATCAAAAATAAGACTAAGTATGTTGGTGCTAATCAAAGGTAAGACTAAGTATGTTGGTGCTAATCAAAAATAAGACTAAGTATGTTGGTGCTAATCAAAGGTAAGAATAAGTATATCGGTGCTAACAAAGGGTAAGACTAAGTATGTGTGTACTATAAAAATGACAGATTACATATGGGCGTTTAACTTTTATTGGGAGAACACTGGTTAAGGTCATTTGAGTTCAAAGGTTATAAACTTTACATACAACCTGTGCTGACTGCGCCATCTGTGTCCTCGCGTGAGCAAGCATACACGTGACACACAGTTATTAATGTTGGCGGCAATGAGCGTGTTTATAAGTCAACGAGGCTCCCATCATAGTTGTAACTTACATTCAAGTATATAAGTGTACTAGGAAATGCTGAGATTAAAATAGTAACCTTTAAAAAAAATTTCCATGAATATTCTGTACACATCTAGTTGCATTTACCAAATAGCCCTTGATGACACGCTCATAGTCGAAGCACACTTTGCTTGATTTGATGACACGCTCATAGTCGGAGCACACATTGCTTGATTTGATGACACGCTCATAGTCGGAGCACACGTTGCTTGATTTGATGACACGCTCATAGTCGGAGCACACATTGCTTGATTTGATGACACGCTCATAGTCGGAGCACACATTGCTTGATTTGATGACACGCTCATAGTCGGAGCACACATTGCTTGATTTGATGACACGCTCATAGTCGGAGCACACATTGCTTGGTTTGATGACACTCTCATAGTCGGAGCACATATTGCTTGATTTGATGACACGCTCATAGTCGGAGCACACATTGCTTGATTTGATGACACGCTCATAGTCGGAGCACACATTGCTTGATTTGATGACACGCTCATAGTCGGAGCACACATTGCTTGATTTGATGACACGCTCATAGTCGGAGCACACATTGCTTGATTTGATGACACGCTCATAGTCGGAGCACACATTGCTTGATTTGATGACACGCTCATAGTCGGAGCACACATTGCTTGATTTGATGACACGCTCATAGTCGGAGCACACATTGCTTGATTTGATGACACGCTCATAGTCGGAGCACACATTGCTTGGTTTGATGACACGCTCATAGTCGGAGCACACATTGCTTGATTTGATGACACTCTCATAGTCGGAGCACACATTGCTTGATTTGATGACACTCTCATAGTCGGAGCACACATTGCTTGATTTGATGACACTCTCATAGTCGGAGCACACATTGCTTGATTTGATGACACGCTCATAGTTGGAATGCAAATTGACTGAGAGGTCTGTAACACGAACAAGCAGCGCAATGTGCTATCTCGTGAACAAACACACAAACACAGCGATGGACATTCAAATAAACGTCATGTCAGGGATTGTCGCGAGTGCCTTAATATTAACGTCATGCAATCAATTCACGCTTAGCATCGGTGCAACTTTTGTGCTCGTACGTCAAGCACCACACCCAGGCGATACGATAACTTGGGTTCCAAACGATTTCTTGGATTTCAAACGATAAATGTAGGTGTACAAACTTGGTTTTAAACTATACCTTTGATTGCAAACAATACCTTGAGTTTCAAACGACACCTTTGCAAACGATACCTGATTCAAACGATACTTTGCAAACGATATTTTGGATTCCTACAAGTAAACGTAACTGTCAAAAACATGAATCTCTGATACATATATAATCTGTTTTTATGTTGATCCTCGGGTTAAGTCGACACGGGATTGACCTCATCAATACATTCTGCCATCGATACCACGTGTAACGTCCCGCCCCCATGAAATAACGGATGCGGTGAAAGGCCGACACAGCCAGCTTCATTAAGCAGAATTTATGGGATAAGACTTTTGTTGTCCCGCCGTAACGAGGTTACTTAAGAAGGGTAACATGCGTGGCTGCACAAGTGCTGTCGATATGGCTGAGGTGGTCATGAGTTTCTGATTGAGTGATTTCAGTTTCCTGACGGAAGTCGTCTGCTGCCCCGTCACGCGTTCAATGAGCAGACGACGGAGCGCGTGCTTGGGTGAACCAGGTTTTTATCCTTTTCAAATTTCTTTTTGTTTTCCCTATTTTATTTTATTTCCTTAAAAAACCTGGCACTACATGTCCTAGTTGGAGCAAGTCCTAGAGTTAGCCCGAGTAATATTGGTAACCCGGGTCCCTATGGCGGATTAAGGGGGGGGGGCTGAACGGGCTAAAGCCAGGGGCCCCCGATGATTTAGGGCCCCCAAACTTGCATATTTTATGATACATGTGGACAAATGTATACATGAATTGCTGAAAATATGATAATTTAATAAAATCTCATCTATTAAAATGATCTCTTTTCCCACACGATAGTCTTAGCAGTCAAAAAAACCTGATTTGATAGGCTCAATTACAGAAATTATTAAAGAATATTATATATATATATTTTAAATTGACAACCCTAAATGAGCGCTCGTGGCCGAATGTGAAGCACGAAGGCTTATGGTGCATGCGGTGGCGGGTTCGATCCCCGGGTGGGGTAGGAAATATTTTTTTTCATGTGTTTTTTAATTTTATAAATTGTCTTTTACACTCAATTTTAGGATACCGGCAAAAAGTTAGTTCTTCGAAATCGGGTTTTTCATGAATAATCATTTTGGATGAATATTTACAAGTTACAGTCTTATATTAGCTGCTAGCAATCATTTTATCTATAGGTACACTGGCTGGATAGGGCCCCAGTTTGAATTGCAGCCAGGGGCCCCGTGCAGTCTTAATCCGCCCCTGCCGAGTCCTGATGGCAGTCCAAGTTATGGTGGTATCCCGAGTCCCAGTGGTAGCCCAAGTCATGGTGGCACCCCAAGTTCTAATGGCAGCCTGAGTGCTAGTGGTATACTGAGTCCTAGCGGATGCCCGAGTCCTAGAGGTATCGCAAGTCCTGGTGCTTACACAGATTATGTATTAATTCTATGTTCATAGTTTTTATTTAGCTTGCTATGTTCTATGTTCATATTTTTATTTAGCTTGCTATGTTCTATGTTCATACGTCCATATTTACAGGAGCTGATTGGTAAAGAATGCAACGGGGAATGCTGGCTTTCTGACCTGGAGACCCGGGCTGTTTCCCAGTGGTCCACATGTGTCAATGACTTATGGCCCGCGAGCCACATCTGGCCCACGGGAGAATGAATTTTAAATGCAAATAATTTTAACGACCAAAATCGTGAAATCAAATTCCCTATATAATAGTTTTGCCGAACGATACGCTACCAGATATTGTTTTAACTTCGATCAGATTAAGGGGAGATACGTCTTGTGTAGTGAGTGGAGGCGTGGAGGTTCATTTTCCCAGCAGCCCACCTCATTTCAGTTGTTCCATTGGATTGACTCATAGGAAATGCAATGATGTATTGCACGGCTATTACATCACCTTTAGCTGCTACGGCGAGCTGGATTTCAATCAAGAATATGTCCCCAAAGAAAAAGCCTATTAAATAAAACAAAGCTAGGCTTTAAAATGGTGTAGAGTATGTGTGAGTCTGAAAATATAGCCTTTCGGTGTCATTTGGAGGATAATGGTTTTATACTGTGTGTTTACTTTTGTTAAAGCGAAATGCAGAGCAGAATTTGAAGAAGGTAGAAGAAATGAAGAGGCATCTGACATCATAGCAGACGTTTTTCAACAAGACAAAAATCACAATTTGAAATTGTTGTGGCAATATCAGGCCGACGATTTACACCAGAATTTGATTAGCGCTGCATTTTGAACATATCTGACGTATTGTTTTCAGTATGGACACATCCAGCATACTAGTGACAGATCCAACACGCTAATGACACATGCAACCTGCTTTGGCACATCCAGGATGCTAATGACATATCCAACACATGTATGAACCATCCAATACGATAATGACACCATTAGTTAAATCATTAAACCTTGAAACACTAGAGGATAGAAGAACCAAGAGTAAAGTAGTAATCATACATAAAGCAATTAACTCTAATTTAGAAATACAACACAAAGATAACTTAATACAACCCTCAGATAGACATAAGGATAAAACACATTTCTTATTCCGTATGCAAGAACAAACTCGTACAAATTTTCGTTCTTCCCGTCCGGAATTCGGGCGTGGTATGGGTTGCCTGAAGAAACCAGGAAAGCCAACACTTTATCAACATTTAAAACTCATGCAGGACTAAACACAAACCATAGATAAGCGTAGGACGCAATAATCTTCTGTATAGAAGGAGCGACTGAAACAGATAAGATACATCCAACATATGTATGACCCATCCAACACGCTAATGACAGATCCAACACATGCATGACCCATCCAACACATGCATGACCCATCCAACACGCTAATCACACACCCAACACGCTGAATGTACATCTTACACGGTAACTTACAACAGAATACTGCCGCGCGTATTTACAATCCCCTGACATTTACGTTGCATGTCTACCCGCAAGCCATATCAGCTTATGAGAGAGGCAGCGAAACGCAACAGCAGGGCGGTATCGAACGATCCTTTGATGTATTGATATCGCCAAGCTCGATAATTCCATTCGTACTACCTTGATCTGCATAGCGCATAAATCTGTCCAGGCCGGCGAACACTCTGCAGGCGATACTTCAGTCTCTTATCTGGCCATAAATGAAAATTTATCGGAGGTAAAGGCGTAACGGCGTAAAGGAACTAAGCATGTCACTTCAAATGTTTTATCGATATGCGTATTTTTTAAAACTGAGTTCATTCTTTCCCCCATTATCTTAAATACTTAAATACATTATCTTATCTGTTACAGACACGCCTTCTATACAGAAGTCTATTGCGTCCTGCGTTCTGCTAAGAACGTATTGGCAAGTGACGCAGCGTTCACAGGCCACGGCTATAACTATAAGGGAGAGGGACAACGCAATTTCCAAGCCACCTTTGTTTCAAAACTAGTGTCAGGTACCTATTCGGAGCTGGGTGGACTCAGGGACACCCTAACTAGTGTCAGGTACCCATTCGAAGATGAGTGGACTCGGGGACATCCTAACTAGTGTCAGGTACCCATTCTGAGCTGGGTGGACTCGGGGACATCCTAACTAGTGTCAGGTACCCATTCGAGCTGGGTGGACTCAGGGACACCCTAACTAGTGTCAGGTACCCATTCGGAGCTGGGTGGACTCGGGGCACCCTAACTAGTGTCAGGTACCCATTCGGAGCTGGGTGGACTCAGGGGACACCCTAACTAGTGTCAGGTACCCATTCGGAGCTGGGTGGACTCAGGGACACCTAACTAGTGTCAGGTACCCATTCGGAGCTGGGTGGACTCAGGGACACCTAACTAGTGTCAGGTACCCATTCGGAGCTGGGTGGACTCAGGGACACCCTAACTAGTGTCAGGTACCCATTCGAAGGTGGGTGGACTCAGGGACACCCTAACTAGTGTCAGGTACCCATTCGAAGCTGGGTGGACTCGGGGACACCCTAACTAGTGTCAGGTACCCATTCGGAGCTGGGTGGACTCAGGGGACACCCTAACTAGTGTCAGGTACCCATTCGGAGGTGGGTAGACTCAGGGGACACCCTAACTAGTGTCAGGTACCCATTCGGAGGTGGGTGGACTCAGGGACACCCTAACTAGTGTCAGATACCCATTCGAAGATGAGTGGACTCGGGGACACCCTTGGCCCCGGGAACAAATCTGTGCCTTCCCGTAGATTGGAACCCGTGACCCTCGGTACGCCAGCTGAGCGTGCATGCCACTGCCTTGAATCTGGGGTTCTATGTTTTCTGGCGGCTACTTCTTGACAACAAGGTGTTTATATTTCATTGGTATTTTTGTTTAGTTCAAGGAAAATGTCTGATATGTTAAAGTAATAAGTGGTTGAGTAAAGGGCATGTTTTAAATAACGGGATAGTTGCACATAACCTTTCACAGTTGTAGGCCTGTGGATTTTGAACCGATGTTCTTCAACATAAGTTCCATGAAAACCTCCGTGTGATGGCTTTACAACAACAACAAACAACACGGCAACATCTTGATTTAAGCTCTTTAGTTTTTAATTAAATCTCATTTTAGATTTTTCATTAAAGATATCCAGGTTGAACAAAATTCTTGTATTGTTGTGAAAAGTTGACGCTTCAATTAGCAGGTCTAACTGATCAGCTGGGTAACATAATAAGTTTTATTATAATTTGTTGTAATCATTTATATAATCATTGTTATTTTAGCATTGCTATCAGGGCCGTCTTAACGCATAGGCCCGTTGGGCATTTGCCCTGGGGCCCACGAGCATAGGGGCCCCATGGGAATATGTTTATTTATATATATTATGTATATTTATTTTTTTATTCCTGCGGGGGAGGGGCCCAACACTATTTCTTTGACCGGGGGCTCAAAATGGTGTAAAGACGGCTCTGGTTGCTATGGTTATTGCAATATTATTTCCGTAATCATTACTAAAATCATTGTAGTTTTACAGAGTTCTCATTAGTCTGGACATGAGTTATTTGGATTTCAAATTCATGATAAAATTGAGAGCAGACCTAGACACACGAAAAACAAAGAACACTACTATAGGGAATGAGAATATTGCATCACCACAGGCAAAACAAAGAACACTACTATAGGGACTGAGACTATTGCATTACCACAGGTAAAAGAAAGAACACTACTATAGGGACTGAGACTATTGCATCACCACGGGTAAAACAAAGAACACTACTATAGGGAATGAGAATATTGCATCACCACAGGTAAAACAAAGAACACTACTATAGGGACTGAGACTATTGCATCACCACAGGCAAAACAAAGAACACTACTATAGGGACTGAGACTATTTGCATTACCACAGTTAAAACAAAGAACACTACTATAGGGAATGAGACTATTGCATTACCACAGGTAAAACAAAGAACACTACTATAGGGACTGAGACTATTGCATCACCACAGGTAAAACAAAGAACACTACTATATGGACTGAGACTATTGCATTACCACAGTTAAAACAAAGAACACTACTATAGGGAATGAGACTATTGCATTACCACAGGTAAAACAAAGAACACTACTATAGGGACTGAGACTATTGCATCACCACAGGAAAACAAAGAGCACTACTATAGGGACTGAGACTATTGCATCACCACAGGTAAAACAAAGAACACTACTATAGGGACTGAGACTATTGCATCACCACAGGTAAAACAAAGAACACTACTATAGGGACTGAGACTATTGCATCACCACAGGTAAAACAAAGAACACTACTATAGGGACTGAGACTATTGCATCACCACAGGTAAAACAAAGAACACTACTATAGGGACTGAGACTATTGCATACCACAGGTAAAACAAAGAACACTACTATAGGGACTGAGACTATTGCATCACCACAGGTAAAACAAAGAACACTACTATAGGGACTGAGACTATTGCATTACCACAGGTAAAACAAAGAACACTACTATAGGGACTGAGACTATTGCATTACCACAGGTAAAACAAAGAACACTACTATAGGGACTGAGACTATTGCATCACCACAGGCAAAACAAAGAACACTACTATAGGGACTGAGACTATTGCATTACCACAGATAAAACAAAGAACACTACTATAGCGACTGAGACTATTGCATTACCACAGGTAAAACAGAGTATTATACTATTCTGTGGAAACGAAGTATTAAAAGTATTATAAGGAGATCTATAAGGAAAACAAAGTATTACATTACAAAAGGGAATATATAGCATTTCACTGCCAAAGCAGGGTATACATACAATTAGAGACCACGTCGTCCAGGGAATACAAGGTGTTACACAGTTAAAATATAATGAATATTTTACAAGTTTTACCTAGCTATAGATGATAACGTCTAGAACTCATCAGATTTTAATGAATGAACTTTGCAAGGTTTTTTAGGGCTTTAGATCATGTTTTACAATTTGTCAATGCAATCCATTAGCAACTATTGACCCATGCACAAACTCACGCATTTCTCGTTCCGCTCTTTGTTTGATCTGTGAATGTCAATAATACAGGGTGACAGGCTTGTTCATGTACAAGGTTACGGGCTTGTTCATGTACAGGGTGACAGGCTTGTTCGTGTACAGGGTGACAGGCTTGTTCATGTACAAGGTTACAGGCTTGTTCATGTACAGGGTGACAGGCTTGTTCATGTACAAGGTTACAGGCTTGTTCATGTACATGGTGACAGGCTTGTTCATGTACAAGGTTACAGACTTATTCATGTACAGGGTGACAGGCTTGTTCATGTACAAGGTTACAGGCATGTACATGATGTTACGAGTTTTTAACTGTGTTGTTATTTAAGCCTTCGATTTAGAAGCCTTCAGAATCACTACTTTATCTGTACATGAAATTTATGTTAATCCTTTTTTCCGAACACATTTCTCTCGTTTTCTGTGTTCTAAATTGGAATCCCCTGCCCAGATCAGCTGAGTTTGATCTCAATACTCCATGATAAACTACTGGGTCGAACAATTCATGCGGCTCTGTCTTATCATGAGCCCCAACATACAAAACAACTCAGTCTGTTTGAGAACCTCTATTACAAGGGAATGTTTAAAGTGGTCACGTGTGTGAGAACCTCTATTACAAGGGAATGTTTAAAGTGGTCACGTGTTTTACTCAGTTTGTTTACAAACTCTGATCAAAGTTCTGAGTTTCGGCTTCAATCAAAAGTTTACAATCGAACCATCTCCCAGAGCTCTCCAAGCTTACTCCCCCCCCCTCTTCACATCAGATCACTGGATAGAGTGGAAGAGTGGGCTGATGTCGTCTCACAATCTTCATTCCCTCTCTTCTGGTCTCACAATCTTCATTCCCTCTCTGCTGGTCTCACAATCTTCATTCCCTCTCTGCTGGTCTCACAATCTTCATTCCCTCTTTGCTAGTCTCACAATCTTCATTCCCTCTCTGCTGGTTCACAATCTTCATTCCTCTCTGCTGGTCTCACAATCTTCATTCCCTCTCTGCTGGTCTCACAATCTTCATTCCTTCTCTGCTGGTCTCACAATCTTCATTCCCTTCTCTGCTGGTCTCACAATCTTCATTCCCTCTCTGCTGGTCTCACAATCTTCATTCCCTCTCTGCTAGTCTCACAATCTTCATTCCCTCTCTGCTGGTCTCACAATCTTCATTCCTTCTCTGCTGGTCTCACAATCTTCATTCCCTCTCTGCTGGTCTAACAATCTTCATTCCCTCTCGGCTGGTCTTTTCGTGACGATCGTATTTCGGTAGCGCTATAGTCATGGTCTCTATAGCCAATCGCTTGCATGCTAAGTTATAGTCATGACAAACATTTGGTCACTATAGCCAGTGGTTTGCATGCTAGGCTATAGCCATGGTTTCTTTAGCCAATGGTTCGCGTGCTAGGCTATATTCATGGTCTCTACAGCCCGTCGCGTGCAAGCTAGGATTAGTGTTTCTACTCCACATAACTGTTCCATAACACTGGGCTAAAGGCCCTTTTTGGCGTGTGTGTGAGAAGGGGAAGGGAAGTGAGGAATATAAATGAGCTTTATGAATTGGGGAAAATCGTTGACTGTTGTCTAGTTCATCTAATGTCCACTTCATTTAATGTCGATTCGTCTAATGCCCAGCTCATCTAATGAGCTGTTCATATGGAGCCGGTTTGCTAAAAGAAATTTAACTTGTATCTGTACTCTAATGCTGGGAATTTAAATGAAAGAAATATTTGATTAAAGACAGTAGAAAAGGGGATTGCCGAGCCTCATAGAGCAGCTACCACCGTCGAAAGCGGGAGGCCTCTACTGGGCTCGGCGGATGAGTAGGGTCGCGGGATACGGACCTGACCGCGACTCGGCGACCTGAAACCAACAACTCCAGGCAGGCAATGCCAAAGTCCGACATTATAGGTGTTAGGTGCTAGTCACATATGATTACAGTCGCTGTACGGATCTTAGACAAAGCATCTTAAATGCAATGTCGATGATGAAAACCAAAGTACCCGTTGAGGGTCGGGTAAATCCGAAGCGACCGTTTGGTCCCCCTCAATTTTACTAGCAACGCCAATGAGCGATGCCGGTTTAGGGCCAGGAGCGCCAGTACGGACTAGCAAAAGGAACCGCGAAGAACTCAGCGGACGCCAGCTCTGAGGAAACCTTCCAGTGGGGGTTGCACCCTAGGTAGGTCATAGCGGGGGTCCAAACCATTGAGACTCGTATGCTTTGCCGGGGTGGCGCCAAAGTGGTAGCGGGTCGTAGTAAGGCAATTCCACCCCTCCTTGTGAGGTCAACTTAGTGTGAGGCATTTTCGACTTTCTGTCCTGGATGCCCAGGTGGCCGCTTCAGAAGCGACCGCTCCGGTTCCCAGCTGTCACGTCCTTTTCTGGGGGAGGGGGTCAGATAGCTGGGAGGGTCTTCCAGGAAGACCCATGAAGAGCACTATGCTCGGGGCTTCTGATTTTCTTCCACATAGAGCAGCTAGTGCTAACATAATTTACACCACTATTCATATCCCCAGTGGACTATTCAATAAACTTTTTATAACAAACCTTGACTCAATAACAATTTTTACGATTCCCTTGCATTTCAAAACCAATTCTTTCACAGCAATTGTATGGTTGATGACTAGATTAATGGTGAGTTTGTGAGCCCATGGTTAACTCTTTTATGGCGTCACTCAAATACATCATGTAACCCTTCTTAGTAACGTTTGACTATGTCATCAAAGTATCTATGGTTGATCGTTCACACGGGCCAATGATATGTCATCGCAGAAAATCAAAGATTACACATGGATTGTGTATATAAAATTAGATATTTGGGAACCGGTCAGCACATCTTCGATTTACGTGCAATTTACTGATCACGATGACAGTGAACAGAACAAAAAACAATTTACTGATCACGATGACAGTGAATAGAACAAACAATTTATTGATCACGAAGACAGTGAATAGAACAAACAATGTCTTGATCACGATGACAGTGAATAGAACAAACAATTTATTGATCACGAAGACAGTGAATAGAACAAACAATGTCTTGATCACGATGACAGTGAATAGAACAAACAATTTATTGATCACGAAGACAGTGAACAGAATAAACAATTAAATGATCACGATGACAGTGAATAGAACAAACAATTTATTGATCACGATGACAGTGAATAGAACAAACAATTAATGGCCTCACTAACTGTGATGCTCTGAGAAAACACACTTAGTGATGACACCAAAAAGAATGGCGTGACAGTCATCACACCACTAGGACGGCGTGACAGTCATCACACCACTAGGACGGTGTGACAGTCATCACACCACTAGGACGGCGTGACAGTCATCACACCACTAGGACGGCGTGACAGTCATCACACCACTAGGACGGTGTGACAGTCATCACACCACTAGGACGGCGTGACAGTCATCACACCACTAGCACGGCGTGACAGTCATCACACCACTAGGACGGCGTGACAGTCATCACACCACTAGGACGGCGTGACAGTCATCACACCACTAGGACGGCGTGACAGTCATCACACCACTAGGACGGCGTGACAGTCATCACACCACTAGGACGGCGTGACAGTCATCACACCACTAGGACGGTGTGACAGTCATCACACCACTAGCACGGCGTGACAGTCATCACACCACTAGGACGGCGTGACAGTCATCACACCACTAGGACGGCGTGACAGTCATCACACCACTAGGACGGCGTGACAGTCATCACACCACTAGCACGGCGTGACAGTCATCACACCACTATGACGGTGTGACATCCATTACACCACTGTGTAAAACACTTCACTTTTAATAGTTCATGTAGTTCTCGAAACAATCGAATCTTCTCTTCCTACTTTAACTACTGCACAGAACATCCCGGTCTCACCAGGCCTAGAACATCCCGGTCTCACCAGGCCCAGAACATCCCGGTCTCACCAGGCCCAGAACATCCCGGTCTCACCAGGCCCAGAACATCCCGGTCTCACCAGGCCCAGAACATCCCGGTCTCACCAGGCCCAGAACATCCCGGTCTCACCAGGCCCAGAACATCCCGGTCTCACCAGGCCCAGAACATCCCGGTCTCACCAGGCCCAGAACATCCCGGTCTCACCAGGCCCAGAACATCCCGGTCTCACCAGGCCCAGAACATCCCGGTCTCACCAGGCCCAGAACATCCCGGTCTCACCAGGCCCAGAACATCCCGGTCTCACCAGGCCCAGAACATCCCGGTCTCACCAGGCCCAGAACATCCCGGTCTCACCAGGCCCAGAACATCCCGGTCTCACCAGGCCCAGAACATCCCGGTCTCACCAGGCCCAGAACATCCCGGTCTCACCAGGCCCAGAACATCCCGGTCTCACCAGGCCCAGAACATCCCGGTCTCACCAGGCCCAGAACATCCCGGTCTCACCAGGCCCAGAACATCCCGGTCTCACCAGGCCCAGAACATCCCGGTCTCACCAGGCCCAGAACATCCCGGTCTCACCAGGCCCAGAACATCCCGGTCTCACCAGGCCCAGAACATCCCGGTCTCACCAGGCCCAGAACATCCCGGTCTCACCAGGCCCAGAACATCCCGGTCTCACCAGGCCCAGAACATCCCGGTCTCACCAGGCCCAGAACATCCCGGTCTCACCAGGCCCAGAACATCCCGGTCTCACCAGGCCCAGAACATCCCGGTCTCACCAGGCCCAGAACATCCCGGTCTCACCAGGCCCAGAACATCCCGGTCTCACCAGGCCCAGAACATCCCGGTCTCACCAGGCCCAGAACATCCCGGTCTCACCAGGCCCAGAACATCCCGGTCTCACCAGGCCCAGAACATCCCGGTCTCACCAGGCCCAGAACATCCCGGTCTCACCAGGCCCAGAACATCCCGGTCTCACCAGGCCCAGAACATCCCGGTCTCACCAGGCCCAGAACATCCCGGTCTCACCAGGCCCAGAACATCCCGGTCTCACCAGGCCCAGAACATCCCGGTCTCACCAGGCCCAGAACATCCCGGTCTCACCAGGCCCAGATTCCGTTAGAGCCAAACGCCCAACCACGCTGTGCGCCAGTTTTGTTCTCAGCTACCTGACCAGATGGTTCCAATCTTCAGGTCGGTAGGGGAGGAAAAGGTCGGCGTTATAACAAAGTCGAGCTCACAAACGACAGGACATCCACCATATTTCATGACAGGACATTGCACGTTTTAGTACTTGACTTTGTTGGCCCCATTCATTTAATATCTGTATTACTTGACTTTGTTGGCCCCTTCTTTTATTGTCTTTAGTACTTGACTTTGTTGGCCTCTTCACTTAATGTCTTTAGTAATTGACTTTGTTGGCCCCTTCATTTAATATCTGTATTACTTGACTTTGTTGGCCCCTTCACTTACTGTCTTTAGTACTTGACTTTGTTGGCCCCTTCAATTAATGTCTTGAGTACTTGACTTTGTTGGCCCCTTCACTTAATATCTTTAGTACTTGACTTTGTTGGCCCCTTCAATTAATGTCTTTAGTACTTGACTTTGTTGGCCCCTTCACTTAATATCTTTAGTACTTGACTTTGTTGGCCCCTTCAATTAATATCTTTAATGCTTGATTTTGTTGGCCCCTTCACTGAATATTTTTAGTACTTGACTTTGTTGGCCCCTTCCCTTAATGTCTTTAATACTTGACTTTGTTGGCCCCTTCACTTAATATCTTTAGTACTTGACTTTTTTGGCCCCTTCCCTGAATGTCTTTAATACTTGACTTTGTTGGCCCCTTCACTTAATATCTTTAGTACTTGACTTTGTTGGCCCCTTCACTTAATGTCTTTAGTACTTGACTTTATGGGGGGACTTCGCAAAGTAATGTTCTTAGTTCATGTCTTCGTTAGATACTTCACTTAAGTATGTCTTTAATACTTCATTTCGAGTACTAATTTACAATGACTTTAGTACCTGACTCACCGGAGCGCTACGCTCAATGATGTTATTTGTAGATGACATTGCCGGATACTTCACTAAACTCTATTTCCACTTGACCGAGTGCTCCAATGTCAATTTGATTGGGTTACTCAACGGGCACAAGATTTAACAAATAGTAATGTCGTCTGTTGTCTGAAATTGTCTGCTTATCTTAATCTTACTTTCTGAGCAGATAGTTTGCTCATTATAATTTTAGCTAGTTTATGTTACATTCAGATAACTCAGTACACTTTAGATTTAGATAGATTACATAAGAGCCACACATTTCTGCACTGGCTACTTGACATTGCTTAAAACTGTTTTATTGAGTCCATGTTTGAACATCACATTATTTTAAACTCTCGGGAGTTAGCTCTCTCATGTCTAAAGTTAAAGTCATCATCAAATATGTCCTAGTTGTCAGACAGCGTACAATGACTTTTTGTTATTTAGGGGGGAGGGGGGTGGCACGGTGAGGTAATAAGTTTACAAAGTTGACGTCACGAATCCCAATGAAGAGACTGGGATGTTAAACCAAGATGTGAGGTACGAGTTATAATCTATGTTGTTACCGTGTCAATTATAATCTACGTTGTCACCATGTCAATTATAATCTATGTTGTTACCATGTCAATTATAATCTCTGTTGTTACAATGTCAATGATAATCTATGTTGTTACCATGTCAATTATAATCTATGTTGTTACCATGTCAATTATAATCTCTGTTGTTACCGTGTCAATTATAATCTATGTTGTTACCATGTCAATTATAATCTATGTTGTTACCATGTCAATTATAATCTATGTTGTTGCCATGTCAATTATAATCTCTGTTGTTACCGTGTCAATTATAATCTCTGTTGTCAAACGTCCTTCAACTCTTGATGGCAGATACACGCAGGGGTAGAGAGGTTAAAAATAGATATTTGACTCGTGTATATTAGCTCTTGTAAATGTGCTCCTCTTGAACAATGTTCCCTCTAAGGTCCGTTGGTCCATGTGCAAAGTACAAAACTCGTGTGCAAATTTGAACAGCATCCATAATTTGTGCAATATTTTTTTATAAAATTTGCTGCGCGGTAATTCTAAACTGCTTCGCGGTGTCGGTCAAATACTTGCGCGGCCGCGCAGCTGTGCAGCTTAAAGGGAACATTGACGATTGACCTCGGTAAAATGTGCAACCTCTTGACCTCGGCAAAATGCCCATCATAAATTTTAACGTGATAACATTGCTTGCATCAGAGCAAATCGTCTTCATATCAGGGACTCAATGACCAAACTGAGACAGTGGAGGCCATTTTGTAAAGGGAGAGACAAGAACTTTTATATTTTAAAAGGTTGTGTGAGTAAAACGTGAGAGTCGACACTAGTAAATGGTTGGTAGTTGACACCCAAACTCAAGCCAAAGTATTGAGCTCTTTGACATCTGGTTATCCTTATTCTACATATTCTACGTCAGCAACACGCTTTTTTGTTGTTGTTGTTTTGTTGAGTGTTAACGTGTTTTTGTAGCTGTTGTTAGACTCAACCCATAATATTATGCACTCTTAGATTAATCCCAAATGAACCAGAATAACGTCTGCTAACATGTCAAAAGGTCTGATAGAAATGTCCTAAAGACTGACAGAAACGTCCAAAAGTATCCTAGAGATGCCCAAAGGTCTGATGGAGACGTCCAAAGGTCTGATAGAGGCGAGGTCTATACGTCTGATAAAGACGTCCAAATGTTTGATAGAGACGACGTCCAGAGGTCTGATAGAGACGACTTCCAAAGAACTGATATAGACTTATTTGCGGAATGCCAGAAGCTATTGGTAGGGTTATTAATAAGATTAATTTCAATGTATGTTTAGTTAATCAAAATATAAAAGCGGGGACGACTCGTGTTTTATGTGTCATCTAAGATTTTAATCTTCAAATACGAAACGATTTATATCGGCAGAGGCGTCACTAGTGGGGTGCGGACCGCACCGGGTGACACCATCACAAGTGGTGGCACCAAAGTGTAAAATTGTGTATGTTCCCGTTATTTTGTACTGGCAGACTCGGAGGATGTCTATGGGGTAAGTCGTGAGGGGGTGACACCATGAGCTACCGCACTGTGTGACACCAACCTAAGTAACGCCTCTGCATTTAGGCAAAGACCACTCTATGGTCCATACGCGCTACGTATGTCTGCTGAAGCTCATCTCCCTTTACGTTAATGAAAACTAGAGAACTTCCGTCATTTACCAGATTACACAGACTTCAATAACGTTCGTAACAAGTGATATCAACAAGGCAATAGGCATCCCTCACACCCTTCAAAGACTAACAACAAACCCACGCACCCACACACACTCATCCCCCATACACACACACCCATCCCACACACACACACACACACGTGTATCTGGTTGGCAAATAGTCCGATAACAAGCTAAATAAGAACACAAGATACTATGTGATCATAGAGTAATCTCATAGTACGCCAGCCTCCCTCCCCCCTCCCCAGTCAAACGAATGACACGCTTGAACAGTGGTAAAAAAATAAAATAGTCTAATACAAAAAACAGGTCGAGAGATAAAAATCCTAACCTTGGTTTTATAATCCTCCAACGTGTGAGTAGCCGGCGTGCCAGCAGACGAGATGATGACGAAATGGGAACTGCACTAAATCTGTACCAACACAACACTCAGGGGTAACCCTATCTCTACACAAGCCGACACTCGAGAATCAGATCATTCCCGTGTAGTCAGTCCTACCACTACCACACAGTGGTCAGCATGTACGTCGGTGTGTCCTCCAGTTGGTCACGGCCCACTCCAATAGTCTGTAGATCGTAAGAACACTGACCAAGAACGCGAATGTTTTTGTTGACCTTTTTTTTTAACCGCACCGACAACCCAATTTCAAGCCATCGGTAAACGAGTGAGTAGATTCATCTCCCCCTCCTCGCCAGCAGACAGACAGCAACATGGGAGAAGACTTCGGAGGTAACGCGTACTCGCGTGCGGGCCCCGCGGGCTCACCGGCGCACATGCAGCGGGGAAAGAACGAGAGTACGACGAGGGCTGTTGTTCTGTTTATGTGACGGTGCGAGGTGGGGGTAGTTGGAAGGGGGCGAGGGGGGAGGGGGGGCTGAGTGAATCAATGAACTAAACTAAAACTTACATTACAACAGATTTACAATTTTTACAGATGTTATTTTGTTAAGATCGTCTGCTTTTCTTTACACTCACATCTTACAGTTATGTGGATTTTCGTAACACGAGATTCTGGGGCCACTGGCAGCACGTTTTGGTAACACTAGATTCTGGGGCCACTGGCAGCACGTTTTCGTAACACTAGATTCTGGGGCCACTGGCAGCACGTTTTGGTAACACTAGATTCTGGGGCCACTGGCAGCACGTTTTGGTAACACTAGATTCTGGGGCCACTGGCAGCACGTTTTGGTAACACTAGATTCTGGGGCCACTGGCGGCACGTTTTGGTAACACTAGATTCTGGGGCCACTGGCAGCACGTTTTGGTAACACGAGATTCTGGGGCCACTGGCAGAACGTTTTGGTAACACGAGATTCTGGGGCCACTGGCAGCACGTTTTGGTAACACGAGATTCTGGGGCCACTGGCAGCACGTTTTGGTAACACTAGATTCTGGGGCCACTGGCAGCACGTTTTGGTAACACTAGATTCTGGGGCTACTGGCAGCACGTTTTGGTAACACTAGATTCTGGGGCCACTGGCAGCACGTTTCGGTAACACTAGATTCTGGGGCCACTGGCAGCACGTTTTCGTAACACTAGATTCTGGGGCCACTGGCAGCACGTTTTGGTAACACTAGATTCTGGGGCCACTGGCAGCACGTTTTGGTAACACTAGATTCTGGGGCCACTGGCAGCACGTTTTGGTAACACTAGATTCTGGGGCCACTGGCAGCACGTTTTGGTAACACTAGATTCTGGGGCCACTGGCAGCACGTTTTGGTAACACGAGATTCTGGGCCCACTGGCAGCACGTTTTGGTAACACGAGATTCTGGGGCCACTGGCAGAACGTTTTTGGTAACACTAGATTCTGGGGCCACTGGCAGCACGTTTTGGTAACACTAGATTCTGGGGCCACTGGCAGCACGTTTTGGTAACACTAGATTCTGGGGCCACTGGCAGCACGTTTTGGTAACACTAGATTCTGGGGCCACTGGCAGCACGTTTTCGTAACACTAGATTCTGGGGCCACTGGCAGCACGTTTTGGTAACACTAGATTCTGGGGCCACTGGCAGCACGTTTTGGTAACACTAGATTCTGGGGCCATTGGCAGCACGTTTTGGTAACACTAGATTCTGGGGCCACTGGCAGCACGTTTTGGTAACACTAGATTCTGGGGCCACTGGCAGCACGTTTTGGTAACACTAGATTCTGGGGCCACTGGCAGCACGTTTTCGTAACACTAGATTCTGGGGCCACTGGCAGCACGTTTTGGTAACACTAGATTCTGGGGCCACTGGCAGCACGTTTTGGTAACACTAGATTCTGGGGCCACTGGCGGCACGTTTTGGTAACACTAGATTCTGGGGCCACTGGCAGCACGTTTTGGTAACACGAGATTCTGGGGCCACTGGCAGAACGTTTTGGTAACACGAGATTCTGGGGCCACTGGCAGCACGTTTTGGTAACACGAGATTCTGGGGCCACTGGCAGCACGTTTTGGTAACACTAGATTCTGGGGCCACTGGCAGCACGTTTTGGTAACACTAGATTCTGGGGCTACTGGCAGCACGTTTTGGTAACACTAGATTCTGGGGCCACTGGCAGCACGTTTCGGTAACACTAGATTCTGGGGCCACTGGCAGCACGTTTTCGTAACACTAGATTCTGGGGCCACTGGCAGCACGTTTTGGTAACACTAGATTCTGGGGCCACTGGCAGCACGTTTTGGTAACACTAGATTCTGGGGCCACTGGCAGCACGTTTTGGTAACACTAGATTCTGGGGCCACTGGCAGCACGTTTTGGTAACACTAGATTCTGGGGCCACTGGCAGCACGTTTTGGTAACACGAGATTCTGGGCCCACTGGCAGCACGTTTTGGTAACACGAGATTCTGGGGCCACTGGCAGAACGTTTTTGGTAACACTAGATTCTGGGGCCACTGGCAGCACGTTTTGGTAACACTAGATTCTGGGGCCACTGGCAGCACGTTTTGGTAACACTAGATTCTGGGGCCACTGGCAGCACGTTTTGGTAACACTAGATTCTGGGGCCACTGGCAGCACGTTTTCGTAACACTAGATTCTGGGGCCACTGGCAGCACGTTTTGGTAACACTAGATTCTGGGGCCACTGGCAGCACGTTTTGGTAACACTAGATTCTGGGGCCACTGGCAGCACGTTTTGGTAACACTAGATTCTGGGGCCACTGGCAGCACGTTTTGGTAACACTAGATTCTGGGGCCACTGGCAGCACGTTTTGGTAACACTAGATTCTGGGGCCACTGGCAGCACGTTTTCGTAACACTAGATTCTGGGGCCACTGGCAGCACGTTTTGGTAACACTAGATTCTGGGGCCACTGGCAGCACGTTTTGGTAACACTAGATTCTGGGGCCACTGGCAGCACGTTTTGGTAACACTAGATTCTGGGGCCACTGGCAGCACGTTTTGGTAACACTAGATTCTGGGGCCACTGGCAACACGTTTTGGTAAAACAAGATTCTGGGGCCACTGGCAGCACGTTTTGGTAACACTAGATTCTGGGGCCACTGGCAGCACGTTTTGGTAACACTAGATTCTGGGGCCACTGGCAGCACGTTTTCGTAACACTAGATTCTGGGGCCACTGGCAGCACGTTTTGGTAACACTAGATTCTGGGGCCACTGGCAGCACGTTTTGGTAACACTAGATTCTGGGGCCACTGGCAGCACGTTTTGGTAACACTAGATTCTGGGGCCACTGGCAGCACGTTTTGGTAACACTAGATTCTGGGGCCACTGGCAGCACGTTTTGGTAACACGAGATTCTGGGCCCACTGGCAGCACGTTTTGGTAACACGAGATTCTGGGGCCACTGGCAGAACGTTTTGGTAACACTAGATTCTGGGGCCACTGGCAGCACGTTTTGGTAACACTAGATTATGGGGCCACTGGCAGCACGTTTTGGTAACACTAGATTCTGGGGCCACTGGCAGCACGTTTTCGTAACACTAGATTCTGGGGCCACTGGCAGCACGTTTTGGTAACACTAGATTCTGGGGCCACTGGCAGCACGTTTTGGTAACACTAGATTCCGGGGCCACTGGCAGCACGTCCATAACCTTTTACGGCTCTTTTAATTACTTTAGCATCGCTGATTTTAGGTAAACAATTCACTCTGCATCCGGATACCATATGCCCAGCTACATCTTCCAAACCCTAACTTTCCATCTACATCTTCCAAATCCCTTACATCCCAGCACCATCTTCCAAACCCTAACTTTTCATCTACATCTTCCAAACCCTTACAGCCTAGCACCATCTTCCAAACCCTAACTTTCCATCTACATCTTCCAAACCCTAACATCCCAGCACCATCTTCCAAACCCTAACTTCCCAGCACCATCTTCCAAACCCTTACATCCCAGCACCAATTTTCAAACCCTAACTTTCCAGCTACATCTTCCAAACCCTAACTTTCCAGCATCAGTTTCCCAATTCTAAATTCCCAGAACCATCTTTACAATTCTAACTGAGCAGAAGTTAATCCATTTTACCGGTACTGGGAACTTGTGACGATTTAATTAAAATGTGCATCTTTTACAAACACAATCATTTTAGTGGAATGCTCAAATGTCAACAACCATTTCAGTAGAATGGTGTCTCCGGATAGGGTTGGCCTCTACGCGGCCCGGGACACGAGTACGGTGTAGAACTGGCCACATCTGAAACTAACAACCCTGGCGCACATCGTCATACATCATGTCTGTAAGGAATCCTTGCTCTAAGCAACGGACACACAAAACCACGTATGAGTGACGTAGTGAAAGGATTCGACTCGCCAGTCTAGTTCCCAGGGCAAAGGTAAGTGTATGGCAACATACACTGACCGGGAAAAGGTAATAGAAAGCGCCCATTTCATTCATTCAATATGGCTGGAATACCTGCAAATTGTCAAAACGGGAGGACTTCAGACCCTCCCCTCTGTGTCGGTATCGGGGATCAGGACGACGCAAGGCGGCGTACGTACTACTGTAAGCCCAGAGAGGCTAGCTGCCAGGGTTCAGTTCCCCACAAACCTCTCAATAATACAACTAAATTGCAGCGGTGTCAGGGGCAAGATAACTGAAATAACCAAGTTGTTCCACGAGCAGATGGTGGACGTTGCTCTTTTGCAAGAAGCTCTGCTGAAAAAGAACCCATTGCACATTTCGGGTTACTCAGTATATCGCTGTGTATGCAGGAACTGCAGAGGTCTGGTCACTTTAGTGAAAAACAACCTCACGGCTGAGATTGTAGAGAGCAAAATACTTGATGGTACAGATACTCTGATACTCAGCGTCACTAAATCTGGTAAAACTTTTACCATCTCGAATATTTATAACACCGCGAGAAACACGTTGTGCCTTCCTATACACAACACAACGATGTTCAAGAATTACATAATCGCAAGGGATTTTAACGCTCATACTGAAGCGTTAGGCTATCCCGATAAAAACGCCTCTGGGCGGTACTTAGAGGAGGTCGAACTTACTACCAACTTGATAAGGTTACAGGACAAGAATAGTGTTCCGACACTACTGCACACCGCAACAGTGCTCTATCGCGCCCAGACCTAACCCTAGTCTTGGCCGAGCTGGAGGCAAAGGTAGGGTGGAAATTGTTGCCGGAAATTGGCAGCGACCACAGACCTATACTCATAGAAATAGACATCGAGTTGGTGAATGCACGCTTTGCCAGAAGACACTGGCTGTTCGGCAAAGCCGACTGGAAAAAATTCCGTGAAGTGATTGAAAGCACGCTCGCGGGTTCAACCGAGGACCCAGAGAACCCCAAGTCAATCGAGAATGCCTCTTTAGGAGCAAGTGGTACCAGGAGTGGGCTAACAACACGACAGCCAGGGTTTTTTTTTGCTAACATGTTCAGGCCAAGCCGTTCAGACCAGTGGTGGAACCTGAGTCGTAAACACCAGAGTTTAGTGACTCAGATGAGAATAGAGCACTGCCCAACCAACTCGAATTTTCACAGGCTAGACCACAACAGGTACTCGAACTGCCGTCATTGCAGCCTAGCCTCCTAGACGGTCGTACACCTGCTGACGTCTTGTCCCGCGCTAGACATAGCCGGGGAGGTAAGGGAGGCAAAACGAGTCCCACGTTAAGACAATGTTGTATGGCACTGCTCAGCAGATGGAGCAGGTTGCCCAGGTACTAGCCATGGCCTTAAGAGACTAGTCTCAGGCCTACAGAATATGTTTTTAGTTTAGTAGAATTGTCGATTGTCTAACAATCATTTCAGTAGAATGGGCGAATCTCAAAAATCATTTGAGTACAATAATCAAATGTCAATGTCAACATTGATTTCAGCAGAGAAATCAAATATCCAAAAATAGTTTTCTTTAGAATGTTCAAATTTCCGACAACCATTTTAGTAAAATGGTTAATAAGGAGCGAACTGTTGAAATCCCTAAGCTGGTTTTGACGTCAAAGCATTAAGGAATAATGTAAATATCATTCATATTATAGATTTAGATATCATTATTGTAATTGGAACAGGATTATCGATCCCGAGTTCATTCAAAGGTATTAATGTTATAATTAAATGTTAGTCTTTTAAAAAGTCGACTTCTTCGCTTTTTTTTTAATGGGACCAATGCCCGAAAGAGAGGTTACTCAATGTTTTAAGAACATTTTAACTAGGAGAGAATATAGTGAACCGCTATAGAAAACTGTTTAATGACATTGTCTAGTCTAGAACAAGAGTTATCTACAGAAAACGGGACTAGAATAGCTGTCAAAGATCTTGTCAGGTGGAATAAAGGAGTGAAATTTCAAGGTACAATGACAATCTTTTCTGGATAAAAGCGTGTCTATTTGAAGTATAAATGAATATAAGTCTTTAGTGCGTAAGGGTTAGGGTCACAGCCGATAGAAACTGGGTACGTCACAAGTCTAATGTCGGCCATCCTGTATCAAGATGAGTCCATTATGAGTATAACATATTTGTGGAGTCTATATCACCAGTTCTTAAACGTGTGAACTACATAGAGACACCTCCAAATCGTTTAAAAAAACATACAATCTCCCGTCTAAATTAAGGAAAAATTCGTTTTTTATTTGTGTAAAATTTGCGTTTGTTTTAGTGGTAAGTTTGAAATATTTCGAATTTTTCTCGTCTCACATTTTTGGTGGCGTATCAAAAATATTAATAAATATAAATCTGAAAATAATAAATCTCTAAAAATCTAACTTTTTTTTTCAAATGTGATTCTACAATGTCAAGTGTGGTTCTTTTTGTCTCTTTAAACCAAGTATTTTAAAGGGGCGTGCGTGATAATTCTGACACAGTGGCCGCATTTCTACCCACAATTTCACGACATCAGCTGAATTTTTGGCACATTTTCCAGACAATTCGGTGCGCGCCGCAGATATTGTTGGACGCTTGTCTAAGTAGGTCAACACGAGCTCATGGCAGAGGAATATCAATGCTTCACACATTTTTTTATTTTCTGTAAGCTGACGTAATTTCCACACTATCTTGTACAACTATAATATAAGTAAGATTTGTAAATCACAAGACAGTGACAAAAATGTAACTGACAAGGTCGTGTCTGAAATGTACACAAGTCTAAAATGTAAGTCACAAGGTCGACTAGTCTGACATGTAACTGACAAGGTCGTGTCTCAAATGTAAATGACAAGGTTGTATCTGAGATTTATTTGACAAGATCGTTTCTGAGATGTATTAGACAAGGTAATTTCTGAGATGTATTAGACAAGGCAATTTCTGAGATGTATTAGACAAGGTAATTTCTGAGATGTATTAGACAAGGTAATTTCTGAGATGTATTAGACAAGGTAATTTCTTAGATGTATTAGACAAGGTAATTTCTGAGATGTATTAGACAAGGTAATTTCTGAGATGTATTAGACAAGGTAATTTCTGAGATGTATTAGACAAGGTAATTTCTGAGATGTATTAGACAAGGTCATTTCTGAGATGTTTTAGACAAGGTAATTTCTGAGATGTTTTAGACAAGGTCATTTCTGAGATGTATTAGACAAGGTAATCTCTGAGATTTATTAGACAAGGTAATTTTTGAGATGTATTAGACAAGGTAATTTCTGAGATGCATTATACAAGGTAATTTCTGAGATGTATTAGACAAGGTAATTTCTGAGATGTATTAGACAAGGTAATTTCTGAGATGTATTAGACAAGGTAATTTCTGATATGTTTTAGACAAGGTAATTTCTGAGATGTATTAGATGCCTCAATGACCATGAACGTGTTCTTGAATGTCCTTATTGTCATGTGCTGTTAACTCAGGGTACTTTCTTCTGTTGGTCGAATTGACAGTGCACCAATTATTTTTATGACAACAACACTACTGACAACATCACAATTGTCTCCTACTGACAACATCACAATTGTCTCCTACTGACAACATCACAATTGTCTCCTGCTGACAACATCACAATTGTCTCCTACTGACATCATCACAATTGTCTCCTACTGACAACATCACAATTGTCTCCTGCTGACAACATCACAATTGTCTCCTACTGACAACATCACAATTGTCTCCTGCTGACAACATCACAATTGTTTCCTGCTGACAACATCACAATTGTCTCCTACTGACAACATCACAATTGTCTCCTACTGACAACATCACAATTGTCTCCTATTCGTCTTCAATGAGTTACAAAACAACACCCTGTACGTTTCATGGGAAATGTAAGATATTGCGCAGCCCAGGCTGGAATTTTAGCCTTCCCAACTCCTTCCCACCCCACAACCACACCCCCCCCCCGAAAAAACCTTACAAATTTTGAGACAGGGCACAGCACTTGCCTAACCTAAAACAACTTCTATTTTGTTTCGCTCTTATGGTTTTTAAGTTGCATCCATGTTTGACGGCTTTTACAAACGTGCCGAGTGGTCAGCAAAAATATTTGCCCCACCCCGGGCGCTGCAAAATCAAGACGCCCCTGCCACGACAACCCACTGGATTAAACTCGGCTTTTGATGGGGCGGGTTTAGGGCGTATCCATCAATAATTTACCCTCTTTTGCGCCCTTTGTGTTCCGATACCCCCGGGTGAAAACCGCTGCTGTGTAATATATCAAAGGCTCAAACGTTTGTTCTGTTTTAAGCCAAGATTATATTTCAGGTGCAGAACTTGTTTAGAAAAATCTATCGATAATATCTAAAGTAATGACAGACAAGGTGTTTTCATAATTCTCTTGTAATAGACAGTTCGCTAAATAACCTAATCTAAGCCTAGTCATGGACGGCTTATCTATTGATTACGATCAATCGTTGGCAAGCACAGGGCATCTTTAATACGGGGGGGGGGAGAGAACAGGGATCCCCGGTGTGGAATGGTAAAAAAAAAGATCACTCGATATGCTTCTACTTCTACCACGAGAAGACAATCAACTTTCCTCTAACACTCGCCCTCATCTCTCACACGCGAACTTCTAGCCACTCATCCTCCATCTCTAGTATGAGAAGTTTCGGACAGATTTTTAGGGGCACATCATGGAAAGTGGTGTATAACAAAAAGGTCAAAGTAATAAAAAAAAATTCTATTATCTTCTTCTCAACACAAAGATCAAAGTGTGGAACAAGGGACACAAACATGTCAACGCCTGAGGATTTCTCTCACTTGGAAGCATCACACATCGATCACGTGATTAGCGTCACTCTCTTTGGGGGTCGGGGGCTGCTGGGTGACCCAATAGGAAACGGACAGATGGCTACAGAGTCAAACGGACAGATGGCTACTGAGTCAAACGGACAGATGGCTACAGGGTCAAAGAGTTGTCATCAAGTCATTGCTAGCAAAGATCTAACGGACAGATGGCTACAGACTCAAAGAGTTGTCATCAAGTCATTGCTAGCAAAGATCTAACGGACAGATGGCTACAGAGTCAAAGAGTTGTCATCAAGTCATTGCTAACAAAGATCTAACGGACAGATGGCTACAGAGTCAAAGAGTTGTCATCAAGTCATTGCTAGCAAAGATCTAACGGACAGATGGCTACAGAGTCAAAGAGTTGTCATCAAGTCATTGCTAGCAAAGATCTAACGGACAGATGGCTACAGAGTCAAAGAGTTGTCATCAAGTCATTGCTAGCAAAGATCTAACGGACAGATGGCTACAGAGTCAAAGAGTTGTCATCAAGTCATTGCTAGCAAAGATCTAACGGACAGATGGCTACAGAGTCAAAGAGTTGTCATCAAGTCATTGCTAGCAAAGATCTAACGGACAGATAGCTACAGAGTCAAAGAGTTGTCATCAAGTCATTGCTAGCAAAGATCTAACGGACAGATGGCTACAGAGTCAAAGAGTTGTCATCAAGTCATTGCTAGCAAAGATCTAACGGTAGTTCGAACGTCTAATCTCACGACTAAATGCGACGGTTCTGTGCCACAGTTCAAGACTTAGAGCTGGCGACTGTACGGACGATAGGCGACACAACCAACTTCTCAAGTTGTCTTCTATGGATGTTCTAGAACGTGTCCTGAAAGCCTACAAGATCTCGTATACCAACTTAGATTCAGATGACCACATTTACAAATCAATTTACAGTTATCCAAAATTGCAAAACTAGTATAGAGAATCAAGTTTACAAATCATGGTTAAATGTTTCCTCTAATATAAAATTGTTTTACATAGTTTAACATAGTACTTTGGGGCCGTCCATAAATGACGTCACGCGATTTTTTGCCGATTTTTCACTCCCCCCCCCTTGTCACGCGTCCTCTCAAAAACTTAGACCCCCTTCCAATATGACGACACAATGATTTCCGCCCCCCCCCCATAAAAGCTGTATTTTCTATTTGAAAAAGAGCATGTTTCAAATCAATTTTTTTTCATTTAAGTTAAAGTATATATTTAGTGTACGATTACTCTAAAATATCGTAACATGCGTGAAATCATGTAAAACTTCGTAAAATAAATTGTAAGAAATCAAATATTTAAGTGGAACCTTTATTTACAGTTGCGAGTTTGATGTGACGTCGCATTTCTCGAACACCCCCCTCCCCCTCGTCACAAATGTGTGGACCCCCCTCCCCCATAGGTGCGTGTGACGTGATTTATGGACGGCCCCTTAGCTCATTTGAAATAATTGTAAATAAACAAACGGACAAAAAGAAAAAGGTAACTGGAAGGAAGGGGAATACATTTTTATCCACACTGCTTATAACGACTATCCACACTGGATATAATGACTATCCAGGCTATTTTTGCTGAGATCAAGCTCACAAACCATGCAGTGTTGGTCAATGGATAAATGCCGTTATCATAATAAATATAAATATATCGGTTTCCTTGGGTCATCATAATAGAGGGGTAAACAATAAACATTTTTTTAAGAAGCTGAACTAACAAATACAGTGACAAAAATATATTTTCAAAAAACAAAATCCTTTTCAATCGATTCGTGTCCCATTAAGTTAATCGTAATATCTACAGGGTGATCTTCAGTAATGGTTATATCGAGTTTAATGACCATTGCTTCACTAAACAATATTTAAATGGGAGTGAAATAAAACAATAAAGCATAACTTATATGTTTGTTATATAGGTACCATTGAATCAAGCATGAATATTTAAAACTTGTACATCACACATAAATTTGCTGTACGTGAGATGTACACATGAACTATGGCTTTAAAACAAGTTAATGCCGCCTCTTAGACGATTTCATAACAAATATTAATGGTTGTATATTTGCTCTCCTGGGTGATCAGAATAAGGGGAGATAATTGAAAACAGATGCCTGACCCCGCTACAATCACCTCGTCTTGGAGTTTTTGGACAAGTCTGGCGTAACCATGGAAACGGCTGAAGAATGATAATGCACTAGGGTTCTTCATTAACAAGATGAGGGATTTTTGTGTTGTGTGCATTCCCAGTGACAGGGGAATGCACGCTATAATACATGTGCATGCTTGTGCAGTTGTCCGGCTTAAATATTTCTTTCTTTGCAAATCGACGAAGATCCCTTTCAAAACAAACCACTATTGCAACATAACTTAATTGTATACAAATACAAGTGTATTGGTAACTGGACATATGAGTTGCCATGAGGTTGTTTACTGGCCATTTGGATAGGCTATTGCGGGGATATAGATATATGCCTTGTTCGTATGTAACTGATGTTTTGAATATTAGGAGAGTCTGGCCATGTACCGGACAAATGGATCAGTTGTACTGACCATACTTAGTATTGCAGGCGTACTGGAGGACGCATGAATATGCAGAATTTGTTGAAGTACTGATACGTGAGTATAAATTAACACTGAAATTAAATACTTTTTTGGTATAGAGCTGTAAAAGCAACAACTGAACCAGTACTCAAGAGCAACAACTGAACCAGTACTCAAGAGCAACAACTGAACCAGTACTCAAGAGCAACAACTGAACCAGTACTCACTAACAGTGACGTCCATTATGTCTTTGTTTCCCACTCACACGCGTAGCGTCCTCACCAGCAGACTACATCTCAGCTGCCATCTGCTGAAAACATTTATTTGTCCAAAGTCATGTTCCACACAGTTTCAAATAACTTTAATAACGAGTTCACAGTTTAAGATTCCATACAGACATACACATACCCACACACATACACATACCCACACACATACACATACACAACAAAAACAGTGGAAAGTGGACAGATAATTTTTGGGGAGGGCTGGCTTTAAAGTAAAAACCTTTAATATGGGCAACTTTGATAATAATTATAGTAGATAATATTTATCAATAGCAAACAGCACATTTTAACCCATAGCAGCCATGGGAGCCTTTAAATTTGGAACAGCATCGATATAACTGGCTCCTAACTCTTACGTCTTTCCCTTGCCCGATAAGTCATTTTTTATCATCTTTTTAGGGACCATCCATATATTACGTACGCACAAAATTCGTATTTTTTTACGTTGCATCCCGTACATTTTTGGGACCCCCCCCCCAATGCGTACGTACAAATTCGCTCACCACACACACCTTTTGAAAAAAAATTAAGCCGGAGTCAGAAGATATTGGTTTTACACTTTGAAGCCGCCCATAAATGACGTCACACGCCTAAAAAGGGGGTGGGGGAGGGGTCACGCTTTTGTGACGAGGGGGAGGGGGGTGTTTAAGAAATGTCACGCACATCAAAATGCGCACTAAAATATTTGAAAATGCGGCTTTTTTTCGGGGGGGGGGTGGGGTCAAAGCTTTGGGACCGTCCATTAATGACGTCCCGCGATTATGGCCGATTTTCACACACACACGACACGCGTCTTCACTAAAAGTTAGACCCCCCCCCCTCTTTTCCAATACTCCAATACAGTATTACGTCCCAAAAATGCCCCTTCCCAAAAAAAAACAACATTTTCTTAATTTGAAAATTAGCATGTTTCAAATCACTTTTGTCATTTAAGTTTAAGTATGTATTTAGTGTAAGGCTGCACTTTAATATCGTAACACGCGCGAAGCCCATGTAAACCGTCATTAAATAAATTGTAAACAGACACATTTTTAAGTACAACTTCTATTTTAAGTTACGTGTTTTGATGTGAAGTGACTTCTTATACTACCCCTCTCCTTCGTCACAAATGGTCGACCCCCTCCCCCCCCCTCTAGGTGCGTAATGTTATTTACGGACGGCCCCGGATATGACAACTTAGGACACTCCTGTGGCAGGATATGTCAACTTAGGACATTCATATACCAAGATATGTCAACTTAGGACATTCCTATACCAGGATATGTCAACTTAGGACACTCCTGTACCAGGATATGTATCACGAAAAGTTCGGTGATGGCACTTTATAATAATGGGCCGTCCATAAATGACGTCACGCACCTAGGGGGAGAGGTCCACACATTTTTGACGATGTGTAACGAGGGGAAGGGGGTGTTTGAGAAATGTGACGTCACATCACAACTCGCAACTTTAAATAAAAGTTACACTTAAATATTTGATTGCTTACAATTTTTTTAATGACATTTTACATGGCTTCACGCGTCTTACGAAATTAGAATGCAGCCTTACACTAAATAAATACTTAAATGACAAAAAAGTGATTTGAAACATGCTCTTTTTCAAATAGATACAGCTTTTATGGTGGCAAAACATTGTGAAGTCATATCGGAGGGAGTCTAAGTTTTTTGAGGACGCGTGACGAGGGGAGTGAAAAAATCGGCCAAAATCACGTGACGTCATTTATGGACGGCCCCTTAGACATGCCAGACAGTTGCGGTACAGTTAAGAATGTGTAAGTGTAATCATGGGCGTCGCTAGGAATTTTTCCAGGGGGGGGGCAAAGAAAACACTTTTTTATTTTTAATGACAATGCCATACAGGTACAATTTTCAATTAAATTCAAGTTTAGTATAAAATAAGGGTTGAAAACAGCCTTAGAAGTTAATAAGACCTACAAATTAGTGATGTAATAGCTAAAATTCAACATTTATTAATGCATTTAATAAATTAAAAACTTAAGTTCTCACGAGAAAATTGAATTTTGCTGTGAAATAATATACGTGTAGAAACTGCAGGATTACCAAGGATGGATATCAGAAATTTTTTTACAGGCTAAAGAAAATCGAAAAGTAGAACAATCGCGGGATTCCGAAATGCCGTTATTAGAAGATTTTGGGGCGTCTGCAGCATCTGACTTATCATTGGCATTGAGGACAACAGCAAACGTTCAACAGCCAGACACAACTGAAGCAACTGTTCCTAATTTCATTGTCGCTGACACTTATTCATTTCCTAAATTGAATATTGGAAGGTATGCCTGGAAAAACGACCTTTCAAATAAGTTGAAATTGCAGCTGATTCGTGATGGTTGCACCCTTGATAGAAATTATGATTTTAGAGCTGACAGTGAGGGAAACAGAGTTTTTAGTTTTTAGATATGCATGGTTATCAGACTATTCACCGTGGCTTGTATACTCGCAAATGTCAATAAGTGCCTTTTGCAAATATTGCGTGTTATTTCTGCAAAAAGTAATTATATGAGTTCAGTGGGTATTCGTCATCAAACAATGTACAAAATATAAAGATTTCAACGAAGATGCACGTAGCAACCTGCAAAGCACATTATGGCACAAAGGCTCTCATGAAGATGCAAGCAATTTTATTTGCTTTTTTGGAAGCCAAAGCAGTTTCTATAGATGAGCAGTTGGACTCATCATTTAGAAGACAAATTCAAGAAAATCGCAACGAACTGGGTCCCATCATTTCTACAATCCTATTTTGCTGCATGCATGTTTTAGCACTTCGTGGAACAGAATCAAATTATGGTAATTTGTATGAACTGTTAGAGTTTCGTGTTGAATCTGGAGATGAAGTTCTTGGTAACCGTTTGTCAATTAACCAATTTTAGTATATGATATATTAACCAATTTTAGTGCTGAGTATGGTTCACCGACAAAACGGCCCTGGACAAAATGGCCCCGACAATTTGGCTCCGACATAAAGGCCCCGATAAAACGGCCCTGGATTACTAGATGGACTAATAGTAAAATTTACAATCAAATATATTCGTATTGTTACTCACCTATTCAGTGTCAGGTTTAGCAAACAATAAACAATAATAATAACACCACAAAAGTGAATTTAATAGCCTTTACGCGAAATGGTACCAATAACGGTTGTTTGTTGACAAGAAACAATATAATAACATCACAAGAAATAATTTTACAATTTTACCACTTTTTTAATGTGAAAAAGTTTACGAAAGCTTAAAATGCAAAAAAATAATAATGTTTTTGTTAACAAATCTTAGCAATTTGTCTGGGGCCATTTTGACCGGGGCCGTTATGTCGGGGCTGTTTTGTCTGGGGCCGTTTGACGGGTAACCGCTGAGTGTATCTCGGCAACTACGCAAAACACTATAATCGAAATTTGTGGGTCTCTCTTGTGTGAAGACATTGTTCGTGAAGCAAATAATTCAGTTGCATTTTCTATACTTGCCGACGAGACAAATGACATTTCAGGCGTTGAGCAGATGTCACTTGGTGTTAGATTTGTCAAAGAACAAAATGGGAAAATGATGGTCACAGAAGAATTCAGGATATATATTCCAATTGTCAATAGAACAGCTGAAGGTTTAACCAACACCCTCATTACTAATTCATTAGAATTTTGATTAAATATGACAAAGCTTGTTGGTCAAGGATACTACGGATGTGCTACAATAGCAGGTAAAGAAGGAGGAGTCCTCGGAATAATTCGAAAAAAAATACCCAAAAGCAGCATTTGTACATTGCAGTTCACATAAACTAAATCTTGTTGTTCAATTATATTGTTTTTCCGAGAAAGTAATCAGCAAAGAAAACTTATTCTAAATGTTCCTTTGCTATGTGAAGCTAGATGGGCACATAAATATAAAAGCTTGCGGATTTTTGCTGAAAATGTTACAGATATTGTTAAACAACTGGAATATTTAGAACAATCAGTAATGTAATCAGTTATGCTTGCAGATATAATTCTTTTTTATGTTTGATAAATGTAAATTGTCTTCCGTGTAATAAACTTTCAGGAAATTTAGTTCAGTTTTATTGTAACAACTTTATGACATTTTTTTTCTCAAATGTAGGAAATGCCCCCCATTGCCCCCCCCCCTTCCCTACTCCCATGGGTGTAATGTCGAAATAACTATTGGTATTGTTTTAAAGAAAAAAATACATTTTGCTCATTACAAATCATGTCTTATCTTTGAGTCTCAAGTAAATTTTACTTGGATCAATTTTTATTTATATTATATTGTTTGGCTTGATACATTTTTAATACAAATATTTTGATTAATTTATTTAAAATTTTAATTGAAAAATATTTTTAATGAATTTTATAGAGCCTGTATTAAATAACTATTTAAAATAGATTTTTTAAAATATTGATTAAATGGCGAAAAATGAAAAAGACTGCTACTTTGCTAAAGACTGCTTGGCTTATTCAAAGACGCTATAGTCTATATTAGTATATTAATGATCCGTAAATAGTACATGGAGCAATATGTTTTAAAGTTTTAATCTAATGATTAATAGTACTAGCACTTTTATTTTATCATCTGGGAATGATTTACTTGAATATGCTTCTAGAGAAGTTAAATTTTAGGGTGGCTGGTCTTACATAAGAAACGTCTGCTGGATGAGCGAACTTTGGCGGACTCATTAACTCCCATCCTTTTGATCACGCGGAAGTGGAGTCATTATTAATGGGCGCCATTTTGTTAGCATCTTTTAAGTCTTTTTTTTAGAGAGTACGCCTGTCTTCTTCAGAATTTGGAGCCAATCCTCCCTCCCTAGTTAAACCTTGCGCCGGAAGTACTCATAGTGAACTTTACAAGGGGGAAAAGTCATTTATTTTTACAGGTCTAATATTTTGTCCCGATTAAAATGAATTCTGGGGCACATATATAGTAAAACTGCTCTTGGCTAGGATTTAAAAAAAAATATATATATATATACATTTTGAATTTTTATAACCATATAAAGTTCTAGCTTTTTAAAAAGTATTATTAATAATAAATGAGTTAGCTCCTACCATGCACCAACCCGATAATTTTAATACGGTCTACCCCACCCATACCGTGTCTATGTGGTGTTTACAAAATAGATGTATTCAATGTGTCTCCTGTGCATGTATTCGTCTTCATCTTCGGTCACAGACACACTATCAAATGTGTCTCCCTGTGCATGTATTCGTCTTCATCTTCGGTCACAGACACACTATCAAATGTGTCTCCCGTGCATGTATTCGTCTTCATCTTCGGTCACAGACACACTATCAAATGTGTCTCCTGTGCATGTATTCGTCTTCATCTTCGGTCACAGACACACTATCAAATGTGTCTCCTGTGCATGTATTCGTCTTCATCTTCGGTCACAGACACACTATCAAATGTGTCTCCTGTGCATGTATTCGTCTTCATCTTCGGTCACAGACACACTATCAAATGTGTCTCCCGTGCATGTATTCGTCTTCATTTTCGGTCACAGACACACTATCAAATGTGTCTCCCGTGCATGTTCGCGATGTTTCTGGGGCATTAAAGTAAAGAGGATACTTTGCAATAGTCGTAATGATTTGGACATTTACTTTTGCGTAGAATATTTTGAGCTTTTCTCGGATCACCAACTATACAAATTTACCCAGAGTTGTTAGAATGTATAGGGCGTCATAACAGAAAGTGGTTAGAGTGTTTGAAAACTGAGTTTTTTGACGGTTGAATTTTAAAAAATTGACGTCAGCAATTCTATGTTACTTGGATTATAAATTATTTACGTTTTTTAGGCATCTGTATCAGATGCAAAATACTTGGTTGGTTTAATGAATATTATTTGAAAGGTTGTCATTGCAAAAGACTGGTTCGTATTTCGTAAGTGGGGAAAAAAAGGTGAGATAGATTGGAGACAAACCAATCGAAATGTAGGACACTTTAAAGTGGATTCGCAAAGGATGATGTTGCACTATAACATAATAATAAAATGTCCACAATAAATTAGACAGTTGGTGGGCACTATTTCACTATGGAGCAGTTTGGCTTTTCAGTGGGTAGAAAATGATAAAGAAAAAAAAATTACATAAATTTTTAATAAAAGACTTTTCAAGATCTTAAAAAATGACAACGGGAAATAATCGAATAAACTAACATTTTTCTAATATTTTCAAGTTTTATTTAATTATAGCTATTGAATTTTTGTATTATTATTTGATAGGGCTGTTATCGATTAATTTAATTTTAATCGTTAACTTTTGAAAAATTATCGATTAATTAATCGATAATTTCGATTAAAACCAAAAATAGAAATTTATGACGTCATTAACCTGAACATTTCTCACGGACATTGAAAATAAAGAATATTTTGAACTAAATTTCATGATAATGTGTTGATACTTGATTTGTGCTGAAGGTGGTACGTCAGCGATGTATTTGATCCTTTAAAAGAGAATTGTTTATGGCAGTGAACACAGTAAACGTTTTCACCATCTTCGACTTTGCCATCGGCAGTTAGCTTAAAAACATGTTTGCTCAACTTTCTAGTTATATGTTTAAATTTAACTGCACTGATGCTGTCAGCAGGGGCGTCTTAACGCATAGGCCCGTTGGGCATTTGCCCGGGAGCCCACGAGCATATGGGCCCCATGGGAATGTTTAATTATATATATATATACATTTTTTATTCCTGCGGGGGAAGGGCCCAACACTATTTCTTTGTCCGGGGGCCCAAAATGGTGTAAAGACGGCTCTGGCTGTCAGCCATTTTTTAGTTGACGTCTGCCGGTCAACATAAATTAATAAAATAAATTTTAATAAAATTTTTAACGATTAATCGAGAAATTAATCGATAATTATTTAAGTATACATTATATTTGATCTCTGACACGAACGCTTGCTTGTTTAAATGTGCAATAATAGTAATAATACCACCGATAAGTGTTAGTTGTTTTGTATTTTTAAAAGGCGCCCCTTAACAGTCTGACAAGCTGTAGCAATGCAGTGCCTCTGCCACCCAATAAAAAGAATAAATGTTGAAGGTTACTGAAAATAAAACAATTCTTTTTATTTAAACATGTCAATAAACTTACTGACACTGACCTAATGAACTTGGTAAATAAAATTCCAAAATAATTTTTCTATATACATGTAGTAGAGTCTTGTTACAAATATTAATTTTTTTTTCAAGGCAAATTTAATAATGTAAAAAAAAATTATCTCAAATATTTCTTTTACTTATTTACTTATATGAAAAGAAGGTTATTATACAGGCTATGGTTAAGCCTCAAAAAGACATAAAACAAGAAAAAGAAGTTATTTAAAATGGAAATTTTGGGCAACACACTGCCTTTTGTGTGTGTGTGTGTGTGTTAAAATCTTTGTGTGCCATTTCAACCAGTCAAAACGTCTATAGTAAATTCTAACTGCCTTTTCTATTTTAAATTTAAAATTAAGTGCGTAAATATACTATACAACTAAAACTGTTCACATTTTCCATGTTTTTATTATTATACCAAAGGAACTCATGTTACAAGTGAAAACAAACATGTTTAATTGAGTTGTCAAGATTCCAAACTAGAATAATAGATCTGTAGAGAATGAACAAATCATAATTTTTCTCTACATGTGGTTATTAACATTCAATATTTTGCATAGGAATATCATTGACCAGTTGATCCTAACCAAGGCTTTGACATAGAAATGAGGCAGCCACTAGTAAAAAGAAATATTCAGACACTATTTTTTATATTTATCAATAGACCAGACACTTAAACTTTATAAAATGCAGTTTATCGTATATTTTTTTAATTTAATAATAGAACTTCCATGAGACATCTTATTCCTGGCATTGCCACTGGCAAGTTGAAAATTTCTTTATCAATTTTTTTTCAGTTGTATAAAAAAACACAACTAGAATTCAAAGTGGCTGATACACTTACCAGCTGTCTGTTTCTTACGGCAAGTGTCCAAGAAAATATGAACACGATTTTAGTCATTTAAAACAATCCAAAAACTTTTAGTTGAGCAAATGATTTGTAGAATATTTATTGACAGAACCAGTGTTTAGATCAATTCTTCATAAATATATATATCAAAACCAAATTTCTATTATAAACATAAGTGTCTCATGGTACATAGTACATGACAATTATAGTTACAATATAAGCAAACAGGTAGCGAGGTGTCTTGCACAAGTAGGCAAAATTAAATAACTGAACAAAGTCACCCCTTCCCTGCAAACTTGACCTCCCAAAAAATGGAAATGTTGCACAGAAAAGTGAGTGAGTGTGTGTGTGGAGGAGTGGGGGGTCAGCACTTCTAAATCCCACCCTTTTTGGTGGGGATTCTGGCATCCTGGACCCCCAACTCAAAACCAGAAAGAGAGGATGTCTGCAACTACTCTGCAATGAACCACTGTGTAGAAATATACAGTATAAACCCGATGACAATACATGTAGTTGTGTCATTAATGCCTTGTACAAAAATAGAAAAACAGTCCACAAAACTACTTGGCATTGTCATAAGAGAGAGAACAGCATGTGATACGGTAGAGAATTTAATTCAATGACAGTAGTGGGTAACAGATTTGATACAGGGGATTGTGGATGGAAGAAAGTAAAAGTAAGTCTGCAGTTATAGTGGCAACAAACAAAGAGTGAGAGTTGAAAAATAAGATGTCTTGTACAACAATGTTAGCACAATGCACACACAAAAATGGCACTGCATTGTCATATCAGAGAAGACAGCAAGTAATAAACTATTTTGAGTCATTGTATATACAACAAAAGAGGGGCATTCTGTACAACTTTACACATAGTTACCATACAACAAAAGAGGGGCATTCTGTACAACTTTACACATAGTTACCAACTTTAAGACAGCTCAATTTTTTGACATATCAGATTTGTTCACATTCTTTGTCACAACAATGAAAAATATAACAATAACAAATGGAGTGTTGTCTTTACACATAACAGGACCATAGGCAGATAATGGGGTTGTTTTCTTTTCCGGTTAACATGGGGCAGCCTTGATTTTCCAAAGGGACTAGATAGGATCTACTGGACCACTGAAAGGCTGCATAGTTATGTTAAACAATCATGGTGCAGATTGTTGGGTGTATTTACTATTTACCATACAGTATGAGTAGAATATTGAGGTAAGCTAAACAAAATCAAACGTGGCTTTGAACTTCATTTTCAATGAATCAATGACGCTGAGATCTTTGACGGCTAGGGGTTAAGATAGATCTGAGAGTAGTCTGTACTTATGCAAATTATTTTCTCACTATTCAGTTTTATTAATCAACAGGTGTGAATGTTGCCTTATCCAACCCTGGTAAGTAAATTTTTTAGCCAGATTCTAAAATATGGGTGAAAATGTTTTCCTGTGTTTGTACCAAAGTCTCCAAGCCATGCACACAGCAAAAATCAGAGTTCTAATAAAAGAAAACAGACATTTCCAAAAATTATCTGCAAGCTCAATCCAACAATTAGATGTAAACCAATTCCCACGGCACGTTTTTCTGAGTTAGCTATTAGCATATACCTCAACCTCCCACAAGAATATACAGAAATAATAGATTTAAAACAGTAACAACATTTTTGGATCATCTGAGAAAAATATTGCTTGAAATTGAAATGAATCCAAATTTATGAACACATGACATGAGATGACATGAAAAGAAAAACTTTACTAGATGAACTAGATCAAATAGCCTCCATGGGAGAAATATCAAACAAAATAATGCATGTAAATATTGTAGCAAAACAACTATAAAACAGTGTCAATGACAATGATAAATTATTCAATGTTCAGTTCAAATTTCTCAATATCCTCTATCTCCATGTTGAAATTATTTGCCCAAGCATCTATCCTGGACGGCTGTGGAAATAAAAACAAAACGCACATCAACAACTAACTAACAAAAATCTAATTCTCTTCTCGTTTTCTCTAATATAGAACTGAATAATATTTAATAGTTAAAATACTTACAGAATTTTGAGACTTCACTTTTTTGTTTTGCTTAGAAATTTTGTAGATCCTGGAAGAGCTTTTATTGACTTCCAAACTTTCTGCAAATGTAATGCATCATTTGAAATTAAAATTTTAGGGTCAAATTGAATTTTTTATGGCTATTCAAATTACATAATAAATGTAAATAATTACGATTACAATTTAAGAAGCTCACAAATAATTAAATTAAAGAATAAATTGAGTTATTGTGTAGGCACAGACGCAAAAAAAGTGGAAGGGGAGGTTATTTAGGAGAGATCAAAGTGTGTGTTTTTTGTTTTTGTTTTTTTGCTACAGAAGCTATAACTGAAACACTTATAAACACTAATAATAATCTCAGAGCATTGAGAAACAATAATAATGCTTTACACTGACACACCAGGAGTTGCTTTCCTGAAGTCCTTACTTAAAGGAATTGATAGGAGGAGAAGTAAATGTTGCGAGAATTAGATTAGAAAAGTAAGAAGACATTAATATGAATACTTAACAGTGATATGCCAGATATTAAGCAAGTTGAATCAAACATATACAACATATTAATTTTAAAAAGGCTGTTAATCAGGGATGTAGAAAATAATTTAAAATTCCATTATACAGATTACACACACAAAAAACTGCAGAAATAGGTATTAAAAAAAACAGACTTACGGATTTGATTTGAAAAACCTTATTTAAAATATATTTTTAAAACGCTTATCTGTGTCTATTGTCTTGAGCCCTCTAAGTTTCACTTCATGATACCCTTACAGGGTAGCCCTTACACCCAATTAATTATTATCTTCACAGAATCGCAAACCCCCATAACATAGATAGCCAGAATTAACACTGCATAGAAAACGAAAGTTAATTTTAAAAATATGACAAATGATGTTCAATTTTTTTTAGTGCATCCCAAATGCTGATAAAGAGACTTTTAAAAAATGTAAACAATTTGTTTATAAAAATCTGGTTCACCTTTGACAAATCATCTGCCTAACTGAATAGCTCTACCCCCTTCACTTTCCTCATTAAAGTGCATGATGTATTTGAACTTTGTGGATGGGGCACAAGAAACAGAAAATGTAAACAAAAAGTCTCACTTGTCAAGAGATACACACACTTGAAAAGTATGTCGAAAAAAATACTTTTTTTAAATAAAAACTTGTTACATAAACTTGCAAAATACATTATAAGAGATCCAAGAAAGCACATAATAGATTTTTAAATGACCTGATTTGGAATATAAATAATTTTGTTTAAAAATGTCATAAAGTATGTGACATTCATATATAAACCTATATACGCAAAGGGGAATGATGGTGAGACAAAAGTGTGTATGTGCAGTCCAAAGAATGTTTGCAAGCAACATGGGAGTGGGATTGTTTTGATTTAACTTTTTAAAAAGTAAGTTTTAAATGGAAATGGATGGCCACTTTTTGATGATACAGAGAATCACTCAAAGTAAAAGCTTTTTAAAACGAATTGAGGTAATTTTTTGAACTACGCTTCAGATTTAAATTTTAACCTACCTGAGTCAGCTGAGAAGATATCATCAGAGAAAAGACTTGGAATTGCAGATGAGACAATCAGCATATTTTCCTGTGAACTTTCTGTTTCCCTGGATCTCATCTTCTTGGAAACAGAGCATGGTGAGGAATCTGACAGATTATTTTGCACTGAGCGATATGAATTTTTAGAATGTGAAATTTTCTTGACTTTCTTTTTTTCTTTTGGTTTATTTAAAAGTGGTGAAGTTTGAGGTGGTGATGCTGGAGGTGGTGAAGCTGGAGGTGGTGAAGCCTGAGGTGATTCCAATGAATCAAAACCAAAACAAGAATCGTTTACACCCTTTGAAATGTCACAAAAATCTGGCAAAACTGCATTGTCTTTTTTGGAATTGGGACTGAATATATTTCTTCTGTTCATAAACTGAAGACCAAATGCAGAGCAACGTCTTTTCTCTCCAGCATTTTTTATATTGTCTGTAATTTGTTGATTTGTAAGATTTTCTTGATTAGATATTTCACCTGTTTTACACTTTTCAGACATTTCAATACATTTTTTCTTGCTGGGTGGGGATAAAGAAATGCCAGAGTCTGCCTGTGAACTATAATTTAGCTGTATGTTGATACCAGTCATTTGGTCAAGGTCACAACCACGTTTACGAGTTGACCTTCTTATCTGAGGTGTTATAAAGCTGTCTTCTGATGCAGTTGTGCATTCAAAAGTTTTGACGGGCAAAATGGGCGTTACTTCAGGAGTTCCTGAGGGAGATTTCCGTTTCATTTGTTTAGTTTTCAATACTTCAGAGTCACTGCTGTTAAGAAGAACAGGGGTGCTGGTAGAATTAGTCTTTAACTGCTTTTTCTTGATTTCTTTACTTGATTGTTGGACCCCTACTTTTTTTTTGCTATTTTTTGGGGGGGCAACGGTTTTCTTTTTCTGTTTCTTTGGTTTAATGAGCGGCACATCTTCATCCATATTGATGTCATAGGGGTCATTTGCAACAATTTGACTTGGGCTGGAATTAGGCGTGCTGAACTCTTCGTCTGCATCATAGGCAGAGTCAACCTATTGAGATACAAATGAATTACATGATGAAAGCTGCATTAGCTAAAAAAACTTTAGATGGAGAGGTCATGGTGCATGGAAAAAAAATTGTTCAGTAGATTTAGCTATTAGCAATAACATAAAATGGCATCAGATAAATTAAGCATATATTAGATGTTTTAAATAATCTTACCAAAGCAGCAACTTTCTTCCCTTGCCCGTCTGATTTCATGTTCTGAAATAAAAAATCCAGATAACTTAATTCTTGCATGCCAAAACATGTAGCATAATGTATTACCAAATATTTGTTAAAAATGTTTTCAAGTCTTTAAGATGTCATGTGTTTCCATTTATTTTCTTTTTGCTTGCAGAATTTTTGTTGTTTTAATGTTTTCTTATATTTATCTAGTTATAAATTTTAAAAGTGAATAGAAATGTTGTCCACAAAATATTAAAGGGGGACAGGTTTCATTGCTGAGATTTACCTTAATCCTACCAGAAGATCGAGTTCCCTTTAACTTAGAACCTGAGTGGATACTGTCTTGATTTTCTGCTTCACTGGAAAATGTAGAACCATGCCCTGAAAACAAAAAAGTTTAACAACATTGTAAATTTACATACAATTTCTATCGTACAATCATGATTAAAAAGATTTGAATAATTCATTTTATGAAGAATGTCTCCTTCCCCTTCTTGATTTATGACATTTATTAGCCTTCATAAAAATGTATTCTAATTGTATAAATAATGCTTTTTATAGTAAGGGCAGTAAGGGCAAAAAAAAATTTAAGTTAAAGCAAGCAGATGTCAGTGGAGTGAAATGATAGGTAAATACGGTGTTCGACATCCGGGAGTATTTTGGATTTTATCAATTATTTTTTTAGTCTACTTCCTGTTTAAAAGTTGACAGTTGTCAATAAACTCAATTATTTAAAAATGTACCTCTCTGCTAAACAATGTTCCCTTTAAATTGTGCGGCCGCGCAGTAGTTAATAAGAACTACCAAGCAGCAAATTTTATTGCCCTTAAAATGGAAGCTGTGCAACTTTGCACATGAGTTTTTTTTTACATTGCACAAGAACCAATGAACCTTAGAGGGAACATTGCGGCTAAATAGTTACTTTAAACTATATGTGTCCTGAAGTTTTTGTGCTTATGCTATCATCTGCTATGTATTTTTTGTATAGTATAGGACAATATAGGTCCTCAAATTATATAAATATCAAATATTTTAAAATATTTAAGATATAACAATTCCTAGTGACTCTAACTCTAAATCTAAAATTGATGTTTCCGACCAAATAAAATTTTGAGCTTCCGTATTTACCTAATCAAATGATATTTATATTTTAAAACGAAGTGTCTACGGCGTAACGGACACCGCGGCGGTGTACCCAGCTAAACCATCGTCCTTGGCCTGCTACACCGCCGCTGTGTACCTAGCTAAACCATTGGCTTTACTTAGGCCTAGGTACACCGCGGCTAAAAATTGAGACGATTTCACTATATTTAGGCTAAAAGTGTGTAATCCCTATGCTAATAAACAGTAAACCCTAAATAATCAATGTATTTATGTAATTTTTAATGGTTACTGAATGTTTAAAAAAACTATTTTGGTCACCATTCCAGGATAATTAGTTATAAGTTTTAAAAACCAACATATTTCATGAGCAGTTCCAAACGAATGGTAAAGCGCAGTGAATTAGTTACGTTGGTGGTGTCAGGTTCGAATCTCGGTGATGGAATTTTTTTTAAAAATCATTATTATTTTTATTTTAAAACCACAATGAGGGTGCTCGCAAAAATTGTTTTATACTACTTGCAAATCCAAGTATCAATGAAGCATTCACCCCCCCCCCAAAAGGCCTGTCTTATCTTTTGTGTTACAGACTCTCCTTCTATTTCTACACAGTCTTACGCCTATGCATGCTTTAATATTTAATGGATTTATGTTAAGTATTTCATTTTTGTTAGAGTTTTAAATTTAAAAAATTGATTGTATGTTGGATTTCATAGATAGTTTAGGCGACCCATTCCATACCCAAATTCGAGACGGGAACTAAAATCGTTATGAGTTTGTTCTTGCATACTGCTACGGAAAGGTGTTTCTATCACCATCGCTATGAGTATGACCTCTATATTTAACAAAAGGATTGTATTAGTATTAGAGTATCTGTTTGTCTTATTGACTAGCTCACTTATAAAAAAAAGTAGAGAACACGTTTTCCACCCGACCCCTCCCCCATTATAATAATATAGTATAGGTAAATTACGCCCCCCCCCACACACACCAAAAGAAAAGACAAATTAATTTCAATTTTTATTTTTAAAATGTGTATTCATTCAAAGATATTAATAATTACATAATATTCAAATGTTAACCTTATACTTTATACCTAAGGGGCAAAGAAAGTGATTTTAATTTGTTTCATTTACAAATAGAAAATACGTGTGTGTTGTTTTTTTTTGCAACAGCTCTGTGACGTCATATTGAAGAAAAAATTGGGTGATAGGTTTTAGGGTTTGGGTTTAGTGATAGGGTTTGGGTTAGTGATAGGTTTTAGGGATAGGTTTAGGGATAGTTACTCTTTTCTTCAATTTTTTATCCCCTTTTTTTAATTTGCGTCTCTATAGCCGTAGCTATAGATAAGCCTAGCGTCATGCCAGCTTTAATAAATTAAAAACATAAGTTCCCACGAAAAAATTAAATTGCGCTTTGAAATAATATACGTGTAGAAACTGCAGGATTACCAAACCCATTAACTAACTTTAAACAATTCAGTGGTGATTCAATTGAATTTCAACCCAAGCAGACTCAGACTTCTGATTACTTACTATGACTATACTATAGTATATTACTATTACTGTATACTATTACTATACTATGAATTAAATACTATGAATATGAATCATGAATGACGAATGAATACTATTAATTTGTTTGGAATTATATACTATGACTATGAGACTGTCACGAGTCACTATAATATTAGCCTTTATCACTATTATCATACTATACTCAGACATACTCTGACTCGAATACAATCATTTACTATGATATGAATACTATGACAATGATTTACAGTTTACAGTTACTCTTGAGTTACAGAATCAGTAGTGTCCTGGAATTTTAAAATAAAATTAATTACAAGGCCTACCAGAATCCCGATTTTCCGGTTTATTTTCCCAGCATTTTCTTTTGGACTTCATTTCTTATATTTAAGAATTATATATATAAAGGGAATATTTCAGATAAATCCAGAGATCTACTTGATTTTACAATCTACCCAAACGTGTTTACAAAATAGCTATGGGAAAGGAAGTCGGAAGTAAATATTCAATTTTGGCGGCAGGGTTGCCAGATTATAATTTGGGTAAAAGGCCAAACTGACTGCCAAAAAAGGCCAAAAAAAGGCCAAACTTATGTTATATGAAAAATGTTAACAAAAATGACGTCACGCACCTAGGGGGTGGGAGGGGGTCATAGATTTGTAGCCATGTATGACGAGAGGGAGGGTGCTTTTAAGGACAGTGACGTCATATTTGAAACGGTCTAGCTCTTGATTACGTGTGAAGAAGTGGGAGGGGGTGAAAATACATTGAAAAATCTGCCAAAATCACGTGACGCCACTTATGGACGGCTCAAAACGGCTGAAAATTAGTTAACTATTTAAAATGAAGATAAAACCAGGAGAAAAAGGATAATAAATGTGTAAATGCCAATGTTCGTATGTATGGTTGTATTCACAAAATAAAAAGACTATGATACTAACATACAAATTTGAAAGAAAAGCTTCAGGTCATCCTTTTCCTCTAGACTACTATTTGCAGTATTATTATAAACTTTATCAGATGTCAAGTCATCAAGCATTCTTGGTGACATGACAAAGTTCTTACTGCATTTATTTGTAAACAAAAGCTCACCCCTTACTCTAACAATAGCGTCTAAAAGTGTGCGCTGAATTCTGTATCTGGCTTTGTCTTAATAGCCTCTTCCTTAAACTTTTAAAAAAATTTTAAATATCTAACATACACGTAAGCTATCGAAAAAAAAAGAAAATAATTAATAAGGTTATTTACTTATTGGCGAATTTTTAATTTTTTAATTTTTTTGTGTGATAAAGATTATTTTTATATATATTTTATATATTTTTATTTATTTTTTAAGAAAAGGGCCAAAAAAAGGCCAAAAAGCCAAAAAATATTTTTGAGGCCAAACCCTCTTAAAAAAAGGCCAAATTTTGAGAATTTGGCCTTAAAAAGGCCAATATGGCAACCCTGTTTGGCGGTCTTAAAAGTGACGCAGTCAAATGGGTCAAACAAACTAAACGTTTAACTTTTATTATTTAATAATATATTTAGATCGATTTTCTGAATATAATACATATTTTTTCGAAACATATCAATTAAATTTTAATCAGATAAATACGATTATTTAGACCTAAATTGTATTTTTATTTTGTAAAGATTAAAGTAACACGGACGTAAGCGTAGGCTTTTTAAACAGAAACTTTTACTTCACAGAAGACTCAGATTCAGATGTGGGCTTAATAATCAAGGCCGTACCCAGACCTTTTTAAGTTCGCATACAGTGACCAAAAGAGTAGGTTTTCGTGCAATAAATAATTAACACTGTAAATAAAAGCTTCCAAAATAGTATTTTATTTAAAAATGCAAGTACTCGAACATTCATTTCTTTTCTTATTAATAATGAAATCTCCAGGCACAAGCGTTAAAGAATTTGAATTACATACAATATGATTATGGTACAGAACTGACAAGGCGGAAGACCACGATGCTATGAGTATGAGGTTTATTTTAGAACATCTTCGATGTAAACCCTTCTTGTGTTTTTTGTTAACAAAATCTGTAAAACACTGTTTTCGTTGATATTGAAAGCGTATTGATGCATCAATGCAAGCTCAGTAAGTCTTTCCTGCAACATTCAACATCTCATGTAATTGTGCAAACGTCGGAGTCTATAACGGATTAAGCTGAACTGGCTAAAGCCAGGGGCCCCCCGATGATTAAGGGCCCCCCAAATTTAGTATATTTTATAAGTATAAGAAAGATGGACAAATGTTTGCATGAATTCCTGAAAATATCATAAATTAAATAAATTAATTTTTTTTAAAAACTGATTTTATAGGCTCACTAAGAGAAAATATTAAAGAGTATTGTTTGTATTTTAAAACTTCACCTTTTTCATCAGGCTCGTGTGGTCTTGAGGTAGAAAGTCGCCCTGCAGTGCTAGCGGTCACGCGATCGATTCCCGGCGTGGGCACAAACATTTTTTTAAATTGTATTTTTACACTCAATATTAGGATACCGGCAAACAGTTATTTCTTCATATTCTATTTTTTAAATCCCTTATATTAACTTCACCGCCGTCTCTCTCTGTCTGTCGTCATCTCTGTCTTGGGCGGGCGGATAAACAAAAGTAAAAAAATGACCCACTTCCCGTGATCCGATCGAGCTGACATTTGGCACACGGACCCGTCTCACCTAACAATGCATCATATCAAAATTTCAGATCGATCGAACGTACCGTAAATAAATTAATGCATGTTTAGTTTATCCTTATATAACGTATGTAATTCAAATTCACGGTTTGTTATTGTTTTTTTTCCCACGTGAGAGTTTGAGTTGACGCTTTGACGTCGACCCATCAAAGTACCGGCGTGCTTTTGTTAACATTTTACGTGTCATGCTGAACTCAGTCCCCACCCTAGGGGTTATGAAGCAAAGTTGAGTTAAGACAGATTCAGTCTGTAAATGCTTGTCGCGTTTTAAAATAATCAATACTGTTAGTTATGACTCATATATAAGGGATTTATAGTCAAAAACTTTGTTTTTACGGGTTTGTTTTATTCATGAATAATCTTTGGCTGGGAAGGCCGATCCCGTAGTACAGACAAAGTATGTTAAAGGAACCGATGTACTATTTAGTTACAAGTTACAGTCTTATTTTAGCTTCTAGCAATCATTTTATTTAAAGGGACGCTGGCTGGATAGGGCCCCAGTTTGAATTGCAGCCAGGGGCCCAGTGCAGTCTTAATCCACCCCTGGTCGGAGTGCACTGAACCTTTGCTCACACACGAATGAAGTCACATGAATCAAACACGCGATTTTCAGTCAGAAATAAATATTTGGATACATCGATTCATTGCAATGTCTTGATAGCTTCCGTGCAATTTTTTGGTAGCCTTGACTCTTCCCATTGGCTGAACCTCAATTTCCACCCGGTAAACTCTTCGGGCAGCACTTACGGTGAAGGCAGATCTTGCTCATATAAATCCACATCACCTTTCAGATCTTCATACATACAATTTCTAACAGCACTTGGCACAGGAGCTAACAGTTGTGAGGATGTCCTGGTTAAGCCAGAGAACCGCATATCTAGTTCAGCAATGATGTGCTCCAGAAATGGATTAATTAAGTTCCCAGAAAATGTTTCATTGGCATTTCTACGCACACAATGCTTCGGTAGATTTGCTGCTTAGCAATTCTGGGCATTGAAGCTTCAGCTCCTACAGACTGCGCCATGATAATGATATGATCATAAGTGTTTTGAAAATAAGAATCTACATTTGTTCTAATCTCTCTAAGCTCTTGCTTGACGTTTTCGATAAGTGACATAGCCCGAATGATATCAATCACTTCTTTCTGAAGTTGGACTGCTATTCCTTCCAGCCTAGATAACAGTTTGTACGTTACAACAAACGTCACAATAAATGTGAAGTTACACAAGGAATGAAGAAGTGTCGTTGCTCGAGACTTACTGTACGTGTCCCAATCACCATTTGTAGTCAAAATTTGATAAAATCCATGGTCGCTGTCATGGGGAGCGCCATGAGCAAAATATTGGGTGGGCCAAGTTGGTAACATAAATTAGTTTAATTCGATACCCTTGCCTTAAATATGGCCTTGAACCCTGGCAGGGCCGGCTTTAGGCATAGGCAAACTAGGCGGCCGCCTAGGGCCTCCGATTAGTGGGGGCCTCGCACAGGACTCATATGAAAAAAATATATATTTAAAGAGCGAACTACGAGTCTACGACAACATTCACCCGCTGATTATTTTTAAACAGTGCATGTTTGAATTGTAATATTTTTAAAATTTTAATTCATCTGTCCAGACACATTTTCAGAAGATTAACAAACGTGTAACCTAAATTTACGCTAAATATACAACTATTGAATATCAAATGTTCTAAGTAGCAAAATATAATGGATCGATTGTTTCAACCGGAAAATGTTGGTTTGGGGGATTGGTTGAATTGTTAGGAATGTACGATTCATGCTTAGAAGATCATTTAAGACGTATAAAAAAAAAGAAATTCATGATCATTACTTGGGCAAAATAATTCAAAATGAGGTAGTAGTTAATCTGATCGGTGATGCCACCTTGACAAAATTATAAATAATGTTCAAAATGCGAAATATTATTTTGGACTGCATAGACTGCATACCTGATGCTGGTCACCAAGAACAAATGACTATGATTTTGCGAATATGCAGCATTGTGAGTACGCCAGTAGAAATCAATGAATATTTTGTGGGATTCATGGCTGTCGACGACAGCACTGGTTTAGGTCTCGCGGAAGCATGCCTGAAAAAGCTTGAAGATCTGAATTCATGTTTCCATAACTGCAGAGGCCAAGGATATGATAATGAAGGAATATGAAAGGCTGCAATCGTGGTGTACAAAAAAAGTCTACTTGAACTCAATCCGAAATCATTTTATGTGGATGTCACAGTTTCAATCTAATTCTTGGAGAATGGGCGAAATCTTCAGTGGTTGCAGCGATACTCTTTGGAGTTTTGCATCAAATTTATGTTTCGTTTGGTGCTTCAACACAGCGATGGAAGATCTTGAAAACTCATGTAAAAAATCTTAGAGTAAAGCCAATTTCCGATACACGCTGGGAATGCAGGATCGATACTGTTAAAGCTGTTCGTTATCAAACAGCAGCAGTGTACGATGCATTGGTGGAAGTGTCAACGACCCAAAAGCAAGGACCGAACTTTATTCATCTGGTACGATTTATTGTTTCAAATGAATATGATCAGCAAATTGATGCAATCGAAAGACATGCAATTTGACATTGCACTGGAATGTATAAAAAGTGCAACCGATTTCATTAAAAAATCAAAGAAAACGGATTTGTATCTGCTCAAATTTCGGCCACAGAATTGGGCGAAGAATTAGAGTTGGAACCAGATGAAATCATATTTCCAGCTGCCACAAGCTTGAGACGACCGAAATTGCACAAACAGTTCGCCTATGAAAGCATAGATGAATCATTGACAGATTCAACGGAAAAATATCAGTGCAATGAAAGTTTCGCTATGAAAGAATAGGGCAGGGGTCTCCAAACTACGGCCCGCGAGGCTTTTCACACACGGACCCCCTGGAGACCTTTTCATCTACAAATAAAAAAGATACTATTTTTACATGTAGTTTACCACAAAACTGTGTGTAGTCGGATCCACCCAAACTGGTGTTTGACATTTAATGCGTGCCCTCCGGCATGAAATAGTTTGGAGAGCTCTGGCATAGGGCATAGATGAATCATTGACAGATTCAACGGACAAAATATCGAGTGTGAATTTTGCAAATGTTTTGTTAGATCTAGCAGTTATGTCATTGACTGGACGTTTTGAGCAAATGGAGCGTTACTTTGGTCTTTTTGGTTTTCTGCACCACTCAAAAAAAAATTGCAGAATTCGACCAAAACGATTTGATGGAATGTTGCATGGATTTGAATATTGCGCTCACCGATGCAATTGGTTCAGATATTGATCCGCAGGATTTATATTGCAAATATTTCCCAACGTTGTTCCAGATACTGTTTCGTCGTCTCTTGATTCTTTACGTTTTAATTATGATCATGGTTTGAATACTGCTGTTCCAAATGTCGCTATAGCCCTTAGTATAGCATTGACAATTCAGATTACTGTTGCATCGGGGGAAAGAAGTTTTTCCAAGTTGAAATTAATAAAACAAAAAAAAACTATTTGAGAACGGCTATGACGCAAGAACACCTGAACAGTCTGGTAATGATATCTATCAAAAGTCTGGAAATGATATCTAAAAGTCTGGTAATGATATCTATCTAACAGTCTGGTAAAGATATCTATCGAACAGTCTGGTAATGATATCTATCACCAGTCTGGTAATGATATCTATCGAACAGTCTGGTAATGATATCTATCGAACAGTCTGGTAATGATATCTATCGAACGAGATATCGTCCAGTCTCTGGATTATTCACAATTTATTGCAGACTTTGCTGCCATCAAAGCACAAAAAGTTGATTTTTGTTGAAGGTTTACGACATCTGCACGACCATGATTGTATAAATTTCAGTTATTTTTTTATTTAGATATAAATACAGGTAGTTTTTAATTAATTGTGTAATTTTATTCTTTCCGTATTTATTTTTATTTTCTATTACCTTTAGGGCCACCAAATTCACTTCGCCTAGGGCCTCCAATTCCCTAAAGCCGGCCCTGACCCTGGGTCTCTTCCTCTCTGTACCTGAATGTAAGCCTTAATCAGATGGTCTGAACTTTATTTTTTGATGGACATGACACACCGCGCTAAGCGCGGTCAAGCGCCGGAGGCGCAAAACACGGAGGCGTATGCCGGAATTTTTTTTGTTGAATAAACAGATTAAAACACTCAATTTAGAGCTATCCTGAAAAGAAAATGCAGATTAATTTACATCAATAAATGACATCATGCTTCAATATTATATAGATTGTTAACATCAAACAAAGAGAAATAAAAGGAAAAAATGAAAATGACTGATCTAAGTCATATGGCTATATTCTGAAAAATAATAATGTATATTTAGTTGAACCATGAAATGGCACCATCCAATTAACACTTGTGGAAGAATCTCCCCTCTCTAGGCATGCAGTGGCTTTAAATATGGCTGGCAACGCCTGAGTACTAATGATACTATTTCTTTTTTATGTGTGCGCAACAGACTGTGTGTGTCTTTTTATGAAGGATTTGCCTTTCTTGCTATAATCAAGTCTACAATCACAGTAAACACAAACAACTACACCGGGTTTATTTAATTTTCACACATATTTTGAGAGATAATCTCCATTACTGTCTTTTCCTTCGAGTCAGTCCCATCGAAATGTATTCTTATTTCGAAAAAGTATTACATTTGTTAATATATTTTTTGCAGATTATTGGTATTTAAAAAAAAATTCCCGTCCTTGTCGGCATTCCGACTATTGTCGGCAGAAATGCAGGTCTAGTTCCCTTTTTAATTTTTCCAGACCAATGTCTAACTTCCAAATGGGCGACAGTGTAGTGAGTAAATTTCAATAAATTTGTACAGAATGGTAATGAAAAAGCATATGATATGATTCATATTATATACAATTTGAAACAGTTAAACATTAACTCAAAATAAAATAGTCAAAATTCACGAGAGATGCCCATAAAATTTTCAACGTGAGTCATTTAGACCGATGAACTCGTTTGCACTGATACAAAGTTGATACTATCTATCCGGTCAAGGTACACGTTAGCCATCATAATGGAATTAAGTCTCTCTTGCCCCATTGTCGATCGCAAGTAAGTCTTCAACCGTCGCAACCCGGAGAACGCTTGCTCACACGACGAAGTGGTGCTGGGAAGCATGACCAACGTTGCCACCGCTGCATACACGGTCTTATGAGTGTCTCGTCTCACATCGGCATCGTTGAACCAGGCGATAATTGCCGGAATGTTATTGACGATGTTGTTGTGTGACAGCAGAGCGAGTTCACTCTTTAGATTGATGCGATTAAGATGTGGGTGTAAACGAACTACTTCATCTAGCAGGTCTTCGTCTATCTGTAGCTGATGTAGTCGTTTTTCTCATCTTTACCACGACGAATCGCCAGCCCTTGTCGCATGAGGAACATTAGACTGTTCAGCTGAATGACCAACCTATTCCGATTGACATGCTGTGCTTTAGCCAGCTGACAACTTAGCTGCGTGGCAACAGACGGTTTGTTTCTATTACTCACGTATTCGGCCGCTGCTCTGTGAGAAGAAGACGCCACGTGTTCATCCAGCTTCTGGGATCCATCTTTCCAGTTGTTGAAATCCCTTGTCAACGAACGCGGACTCGACTTTACATGCTCCAACAAGACGCTTGTTGCCCATTTCACGACACCAGCTGCAAAGCAGAACTTTCCGTTGACGTGATATGCGCAGCCATGGATGACTGCTAAACCATTTTTCCTGCGGTTGTCGAAACGTCCACTGTAATCACGAGCAGCCTCGCTTAACAACTTATCATCTGGACGATCAGTAAGAGCCTTGGTATCAACATCGTCCATAATAACATCAGATGAGACGTTTTCAACTATTTTACTCGGTATTTTCGGTTGAGTGGATTGCGTGAAAAAACGCTTCATAGTTTAAAGTTTATTACTGCAATTAAGCCCTACAACAACTATACGTTAGGAGAGTGAACCAACTTCCGGTTGTTCCAAGAGACTTGTAAATACTTGTAATTAACATTGTTATTTTGATAAAACTCGGTTTTATTAAATAATGGACTTGATTTAAGTATTGACATTGTCTCTATCAGATGTAGATCTACGTATTTTTTAAAAAAAAAGAGTCATTTCATGTGCAATTTTTCGAGAAATGTGTTTTTATTTCCATAATTACATCATGCCCAGTTTCCTTTTTATTATTTTTTAATACGTTTTTAGTGAAATTTTTATAAGTAAAACTGATTTTTGTTCAAAATCGCAATGTTATTAAATCCCTTATATTAACTTCACCGGCGTCTCTCTCTCTCTCTCTGTCTTGGGCGGGCGGAAAAACAGAAGTAAAAAATGACCCACTTCCCATGATCCGATCGAACTGAAATTTGGCACACGGACCCGTCTGACCTAACAATGCATCGTATCAAAATTTCAGATCGATCGAACGTACCGTAATTAAATTAATGCATTTTTAGTTTATCCTTATATGAGGTATGTAATTTAAATTCACTGTTTGTTATTGTTTTTTTTCCCACGTGAATGTTTGAGTTGTCACGACCCATCGAATTACCGCGTGCTTTTGTTTACATTTTACGTGTCATGCTGAGCTCAGTCCCCCCCCCCTAGGGTTATGAAGCAAAGTTGAGTTAAGAGTTAGAAAATACTGTTAGTTATGTCTCATATATAAGGGATTTATAGTCAAAAACTTTGTTTTTACGGGTTTGTTTTTTTTAGTACTAAAATGGAACATCGGATGTTGACTCACTCTCCTAACGTATAAATAAACTTTTCGCAAAACAAGACGAAAAACGCCACATGACAGGGTCCCATTAAGAATATTATTGAAAAAAATTAATATTATTATACTATTTTAATTTTTTTATACAAAATATATTTCAATATTTTAATAATTAATGTCAATAATAACAATAATGATGCATTAAAAACTTAGCAGACCGCCGATCGTCAATAGCAACAATTATTCAAAGTCATTATCAGTGATGGGCAACTAGTAAAATAAATTGTTGGTACAAAAAATAGTTCAAATTTTTTAGTTGTGAGAAAAGTTTAACTAAAAATATAATATATGGTTTAGTTAAAATGGTAGGACTTTTAAAATAGTTACTAACTAAATAGTTTAACTAAATTTTTTATAGCTGCGAATCCTGACACACAATAGTAGGATTTGTATGTATTTCCTCTAAATTTGAAGTTTTTTGTGTTTAATGTTACCAATAACAAAATTAACAAACTTATAAAAAAGAATATTTGTACATTAAACAGTTTCCCTATTGTTGGTTTCAGTTGATTTTTTGGGTGGGCCAAATACATTGTGGCCCATTAGCTCTAAAATTGGATGGGCCATGGCCCACCTAGCCCACCCTGTGGCGCCCCATGGTCGCTGTGTTTTCATCGTGGCGCTGAAATTATCTCAAGAGTGTGAACAATGTAAACATACGATTAATAGACGTGTTTGTATGCTTCGTGGCGCTCAGCCCATCTTGTTTTGCACAAATCTCTAAGTGCTTTCCGTTTAGCACTGTCAAAGACTTGTTTGTATGACTTTTTTCAACAAGGCTTCGTGCTTTGTGCTGTTGTTAAAAAAACATGCAGGATTCTTGTAATTTATCAATAATGTCAAGATCTATTTTTTTACAAAAAGGGCACACATTCGCAAAAGGGGGTTCGTTCGAACGTACGACCCCCCCCCTCTGCGTACGGCCATGATAATAATAAGATTATGCTTCCTCACATTGGTGAGAACTCTACTAGACTAGAACATGTATATTTTGTATAGGACCCATCCCCCAAAGAAAACATTTATAATTTTTTTTTAAAAATGAGATGCCAGAGTCATTACTGGAGAATATTCAAAACTGACATGAGTAGGGGGCCGTTCACATATATAACGCCGAAGGGGGAGGGGGTGGATGCAAATTTGTTATTTTTGTTGTATTGGGGGTTCACACTAGTGTTACATAATGTTATATGAGGGGGGAGGGTAAAAAAATGACATTTTTGCGTTTAAATTAAATAATATGTGAACGGCCCCTAACACCATTAAACGTTGAAACTCTAAGGATAGCCGAACAAATAGCAACGTAGTAATAAAACATAAGGGGCCGTCCATAAATTACGTCACGCACCTGGGGGGGGGGTCACACATTTGTGACGAGGGGGAGTGAGGTGTATAAGAAATGTGGCGTCACATAAAAACGCACAACGTTAAATAAAAGTTCCACTTAAATATTTGATTGCTTACCATTTGTTTAATGACGTTATACATGACTTCACACTTGGTTACGATATGAGAGTGCAGCCTTACACTAAATACATACTTAAATAAAAAGTTATTTGAAACACGCTCATTTTCAAATAGAGAATTCGGCTTTTATTTGGGGGGGGGGCGGCAAAGCTTTGTGACGTCATATTGGAGGGGGGGGGTCTAAGTTTATGTGACAACATGTGACGGGGGGGGGGTAAAAAATGAGCCAAAATTGCGTGACGTCATTAATGGACGGCCCCTAATGCAATAAGTCTAACTCCGAAATAAAATGCAAATATAATCTAAGACAGATAGACGTAAGGATAAAAACACTTTTCTTATTCTGATGCAAGGACAAACATGCAAATTCTCACTCTTCCCGTCTGGAATTCGGACGTGGAATGGGTTGTCTGAGAAAACCAGGAAAACCAACACTCTTTCAACTTTGAAAAATAAAAAAAACTAGACAAACTTTGGATAAGCATAGGACGCAATAATTTTCTGTATGGTCACGGGTTCAAATCTCCGTGAAGGCTGGGATTTGTTCCCGGGGCCTAGTTTGTCCCTGAGTCCACTCAGGTCCGAAGGGGTACCTGACACTAGTTAGGGAAACAAAGGCGGCTGGGAATAGCATGGAATCCTCATAGCCGTGGCCTGTGAACGCTGCGTCACTTGCCAACAGACCGGCATGGTCCGTGGACGCAATAATTGTCTTTATAGAAGGAGAATCTGTATAGATAAGAAAAGACTAGAAGGTTCGTTTGTTACAGATAAGATAGGAAAATTAGACATTTTGCCCTCCCCCGGAAATTTTGTGTGTAAAACATAGTAGCAGGGATAAGGTTTAGCGCATTAATTAAATACCGTGTAATAAGGTACCTTGGGTTACAAATGCTTAAAGTTACGAAAAATATCCAAGATACCAAAGGCCACTCAAAGAGTATTTTGTTTCAAGATACGAACAAGATTCCAAGATACGAAAAACTTGGAGCTGACAACACTGGGCATCAGGTGACTGCATTCAACGCGCCACCAACAGTTCTTGCACCTGCGCAGTTCAATAACTGACTCATTTCAGAAACATTGTAAAAAGCAGACAAAAAACAAGCTTCCTTGTTTCAATATCTTATCTTATCTTATCTATACAGACGCTCCTTCTATGCAGAAGATAGTTGCGTCCACAGACCATGACAGATGATCTGTTGGCAAGTGATGCAGCATTCACAGGCCACGGCTTTGTGGGTTCCACGCATTACCCAGCCGCCTAACTACATGTAGTGTTAGGTACCCATTCGGAGCGGGGTGACTCAGGGACGCCCTAGGCCCCGGGAACAAACCCTAGCCTTCACACGGATTCGAACCCGTGACCATCGGTACGACAGTCCAGTGCGCTGCCACTCGACCACCGCGTCCCCTATACTTTGCTAAGAGACCGTAAAAGACCATTAGTAAGCGAAGATGTTGGTGGAAAAGTGAGGCGAAGAAAATGAAAGGTGAAACAGAAAATTAGAAAGTGCAAAACATAACCTTTTTTTTTAAATTTAAACTATTTAAAACAAAAAACAATTTTGACATTAGTTTTAGTGTTCTGTAACATATGTTTAGTGCACACTTTTAATAAATGTAAGTTTTTGTCTAGCATTTATTCATGCATAGTTTGTACATAATATTTAAACGTATTTTTTCATAACGTGAATTGTTTTGTATGTAGTGCCCTAATATTTTCTACCACCCGTTTATTTTTTAATTATATGATTGTTTTCGTTGTTTTATTATTATTTATTAGATTTATAATGCGTACTTTTAAGGATTGAAGAATCCTAATGCCTACTTTATTTTCTGGTTTTCCATGATATTTTCAATTTTAGTGTTATTTCTGTGTGGCTTGGAACGGATTAGGCATTTTACATATAAACTTAGTTCGACATACGATAATCCGAGATACGAAAGCCACTCCGGAACGGATTAAATACGTATCTGGAGGTAATACCTCTGTATTTTTACAAGAGTGACTTCCCTTGATGGTTACTACAGACAACTGAAATGTGTAGTACATAAAGGAGTAAGTAAACAATCGATTGCCTCTTAGTAGTCTTAGTGTAATTATTTTTATTTAGATAGTATAGTATAGCGTCGTTTTTAAACTGAATATCAAATTAAATAAATATAGGCCCTTTAATCCAAGTATAGTATATATTTAACTTTGGAATCTCAGGTTCCTTACATTTACATCACTGGATCCAAGACTTCCTTTGGGCAGGGAGCAAACTGTAATAATTAATGGATCTAAATCTGCACCAAAAAAGGTTAACTCAGGAGTTCCACAAGGAACTGTGCTCTTTTTAATTTATATAAATGATTTACCCAACAACATCTCAACAGGTACAAAAGTTAGGTTATTTGCTGATGATTGTATAATCTATAGAACAATTAAATCAGAACAAGATAGCAAAATTTTACAAAAAGACTTGGATGAATTGATAAAATGGGAAACTAACTGTAGTATGTCTTTCCATCCAGAAAAGTGTCAACTGTTAAGAGTAACAAAGAAAAAGAAACAAATAAATTCAAAATATTACATTCATGGAAAAGAACTGACCCAAACTAAAGATGCAAAATACTTAGGAGTCTTAATAAATGAGAAACTATCATGGAATCCCCATGTCAATGAAGTTATTAAAAAATCAAACAAAACCTTAGGCTTTATAAAAAGAAACTTTAACAAATGTAATAGAGATATAAAACTAAAATGCTACCTCACTTTGGTGAGACCTGTACTAGAATATGCATCTTCTGTATGGGACCCATCCACCAAAGAAAACATTGATAAACTAGAACAAATTCAAAAAAGAGCTGCCAGATTCATTACTGGAGAATATTCAAAACTGACAAGAATAACACCATTAGTTAAATCATTAAACCTTGAAACACTAGAGGATAGAAGAACCAAGAGCAAAGTAGTAATCATACATAAAGCAATTAATTCTAATTTAGAAATACAACACAAAGATAACTTAATAAAACCCTCAGATAGACATAAAGATAAAAACACCTTTCTTATTCCGTATGCAAGAACAAACACATACAAGTTTTCCTTCTTCCCGTCCGAAATTCGGGCGTGGAATGGGTTGCCTGAAGAATCCAGGAAAACCAACACTTTATCAACATTTAAATCTCTAATAAAAATGCAGGACTAAACACAAACCATAGATAAGCGTAGGACGCAATAATCTTCTGTATAGAAGGAGCGTCTGTAAACAGATAAGATAAGATAAGATAACTTAAAGTCTTTATAATTTATATTATAAGTTGGATGCTGCTATTGCTAGTACTAGTACTAGTTTTACGAGTAGTCGAGTACTGTAACTGTAGTCTAATCTGTAGTAACAAAAACATTAGTATTAGCCATTCATTAGCCAGTAAACTACTGCTACGACTAGTAGTAGCAATAAAATTAGTTCGTATTGTAGTTGTAGTATTGTTACGAAAAGTTGTAACAGCAGACACTAAGTCTAAGTCTCTATACTCTATACTATAATATCTTAACAAACTCTTCATAATATTTTATACGCATATATAATAAATAAATAATAATAATACAATATTTTATTAATAATTTAATAGTTCTGGGCTTATTTATGTGTGTATTAATTCTAAATTTATTTAAATATATTTAATCAACGTCTCCGCTTTTCAGAATAAGTATAAGTAATACAAAAATTACAATTATCTTATCTTATCAATACAGACACTCCTTCTATGCAGAAGATAATTGCGTCCACAGACCATGACAGATGATCTGTTGGCAAGTGATGCAGCGTTCACAGGCCACGGCTTTGTGGGTTCCACGCATTACCCAGCCGCCTAACTAGTGTTAGGTACCCATTCGGAGCTGGGTGACTCAGGGACGCCCTAGGCCCCGGGAACAAATCCTTGCCTTGACATGGATTCGAACCCGTGACCATCGGTACGCCAGTCGAGCGCGCTGCCACTCGACCACCACGTCCCCACCATTAGCAGCACCATCATTGTCATTGTGGTTTTAAAAAAAATTAAATTTAAAAAAAACTTGCTGGCATGGAGTTCGACCCACATGACATATCAGTATTAATAACAATCAATCATCCATCTGCCTGTCACTTCATCTAGAGACGCTTATGTTAAATATCGATTTTTTTAAATTATAACTATTTGTTGTCGTTAAATGGCCACCAATCAAGTTTTTTAAACTTTAAAATTCATTAATCTGCTTACCTAGTAATTATGAAATTTGATAATGAGAACTAATGTTTAGTATTATTATAAGCATAATTAAAATACAGCTTTAGTTGTAACTGTAAGCACATAGCATATTTTACGACTAGTCGAAACAGTAGCCAGTAAACTACTGCTATGATTAGTCGTAACAGTAGCTAGTAAACTACTGCTACGACTAGTCGTAGCAGTAGACACTTCGTTATAAGTTTATTACTATTACCATTTTATTCATTAAATTTATTACAACTGAAAACTAAAAGTAAACTAAAAAGTAAACAATGGACCATATTCTTTTATTCTCATGATCACCTTTTCAATCATTACATATACATAATTTGTGGCATTTGTCATTACTAGTTAACTTATTGATATTTGTGGAGAAGATAGTTCAAATGTAGACTTTTAATGGTAATGCTTTACAATATTCAATTTTTAGAATTAAATATGGCATCATCTGCAAATTTTGAAGAAACAGTTAACACATTTATCAAGTCTAAGACTGGTGAGCAGATATATCTGGATTTAGCAACAGAAAATGTAATTCAACTTAAACCAGTGTGCAAGAGAGGATCAGTTCCCTTAGGGGCCTTCTGGGTTCATGTCTTTCAACATTCCAATAACTACCCAGTAAGTAAATAAAGATTACAACTGAAATGTTTTCAATCATAGTAATGTATTAAAGTTTTATTGCATCTCTAAAAAAATGTATCTGTCCAACAATTTTATAAGATAAGATAAGATTTTATTTCCAATGACACCAAGGTAGGTTGTAATTATAATTGAACAAATATTTTATGTTTTAGTTCTAGCAATGATTAAGACAAAGATTTAACAGATTATATTACATATGACTGTTATATACATGGCATCCATATGTTATAAATATACGAAATAGCTATTGACTCTTCTTTATGCAAACAAGACCTAGAATGACATTGATGTCTTGGTATTTGGTATTGTGTCATTCTCCTTTTGATGGCTTTGTTTCAGAACGGGCACGGTGGTCGAGTGGCATGCGCGCTCAGCTGGCATACCGATGGTCACGGGTTCGAATCCATGTGAAGGCAAGGATTTGTTCCCGGGGCTAAGGGGGTCCCGTAGTCCACCCAGCTTCGAATGGGTACCTAACACTAGTTAGGGAAACAAAGGTGGCTGGGTATTGAATGGAACCCTCATAGCCGTGACCTGTGAACGCTGTCACTTGCCAACAGACCGGTATGGTCTGTGGAAGTAATAATCTTCTGCATAGAAGGAGCATCTGTATAGATATGACAAGACATAAAACATCTTCAGGATGATTATTTCCCTTACATACTGTCATTTTTCAGATGAAAAGGTTCTCAGTAATAATCTCTCATTACTTTGGGTGGTGATTTCTATGTTGGCTTCCATCAAGTTCCTTTTGGAAATCTTCTTTAAATCAGATCCATAGCCTTTCAAGTAGATTTTCCTCCCTTTTTATTTTCTATTATTTTCTTTTGAATATATCCTTCTTCAGTTCTAACACATGGCCTAAGTGCGGCCTAACCAGTGAAGGATCCTCCTGCTAAGAGAATGCTACAAATTGCAATATCTGGATCTGGGATTTTGTCCTGCCATGGAATTTACAAAATGCAACACAGACTTCTTTTGTGGAAGGAGTCTTGTTTCTTTTTAGGAGTGGAATGTGTGTTAAGAACTTACTGCTTTATATTAGCATTATGGCACAGAAGGCTTAAGATTGATAGTTTTGGTCTTTGTTGAGGTTATTCCACATTCACCTAATCCATTGTTTTTGAAAACCTTCAGTATATTGACAGAGTAATATAAGAAGTTTTCCAGTTCATTATTTTTTAAATTTCAGTAGATTTCCGGGACATTCTGGAATTCAAAGAGGTTGTAGAAACCCTGTTTTTTCTTGGAATAGTTGGAATGATTTTTTTGTTGCATCTTGTAGTGTGGGGTGCCTTAACAGAATGTGTACTTACAATTAAATTAGCTTCAAATGAAGAATTTAGAAATTCTTATAGTCAATAAAAAAGACTACTTTTGTCACCTAAAAATCTGGTTGTTTCTGAAGGCCAAATTTATTAATAATGGACATAATTCTGCTTTATGTTACAACTCCCCCCCCCCAAATAAATAAAAAAATGTTAAAATGCCTTATATGGGTCTCATTTTAATTAAGCAAAAACCTAATTTCAAATCACCTAATACATGTACTAAAATATATTTTAACTTTGAAAAAAATTAATGTGTTTCATCAGCTTGATTATTATTATTGTACTAGTAAACAGATTAATAAAAAGGATGAGAATTTTTCATTTCGAAAACAAATAAAATATTTTAGAATAATACATTTACACTTTTTACTATTAAACGCTACATTACTTATGCTAATGTGATACATTTTAAAAACAAAATAACTTTTTTACTCATACCATAATTTTATATTTTAGGTTTATTCATATCCGTACAAAAAGTTGTACCATGCTGGAAGGCCATTTGAATTACAGCTGAGAATTGATGGAATTTCAATAAACATCAACTTATCATCAGGATATCTTACCTTTAAAGGTCCACATGTGATTGACTGGTTTGTGAGTCGTTTCCTAGGAATCTTAGAGGGATATGCATTGCCCCCAGGAAACAACACTTGCAAAGAATTGAGAGACCACTATACACAAGAAGAAATGGAAAATTTGCAAAAGGAAAGGAAAATTTATTATAAAGATAGTAAGACAGTTTTATATTTTAAGCTATACTTTTAAATAACGGAACCTTACAAAGCATTTTTTAAGCTAAATGCAGTAATTTGAATATAAGAAATCTTAAATTTGATGTTTAATTTTTGTTAAACTGAATGATTGGTTAAAACAATAAATTGTCATTAAAAAAAATAAAATGTCAATTTCTCCTCAATGTTAAAAAAAAACTTTCTCAGACTACATTAAAAAAAAATCAAAATGATTGTCTCTTTTAAATAAGGTACCATACTTTAACATTCATATGCACTAATTTGTTCCAGTGATACAAAAATGGCCATCAAATGCTCTAAAAGTGGAGGCCAAAATTATGGAGGCAGGAAGGCAATGTAACAACATTCAAGAGCCAATCAGCGTGGAGGGATTTTTAAAAGGAGATGATTTAGAATCATATAGTCCCATTGCAGATTTGGTAAATGCCTTAATTGAAAACATACTTTTATCTGCAGAGAAAGTTACAATCTGCTCTCTTTATTGAGCATATTTTAAAACAAACTATGATTTATCTTTTTGTTGTTTCTTTGCAGATTTTTAATCTTAATTTTCTAATGAAAATATTTTAAAACCAACTCTAATTTCTAGGGCTGCGGAAATTAACGATTAATTTCTCGATTAATCATTAAAACTTTTTAACGATTAAATTTTTTAAAACGATTAATCCACCCACCACTTATAAATGTACTTGAAGTAAAAAAGTAAAATATTTCTGCCGATAAATATAAACTGATTTCCGGACGATTACACGAACATTTTGGTTTTAAAATAATGACTGACGTGAATGTTCAAAATGTTGATAAAGGTTATTGTATCCATTGAGAGAAATTGTTTGCCTACCATGCAATGTTCCCTCTAAGTAGTCTAAGTCTAAGCTCTGTTGGTCCTTCTGCAAAGTTTAAAAAAAAATGTGTGCAAACTTGCACAACGTCCATTTTTAGTGCAAAATTTACAGCACAGTGATTCTAAACTCCTGCGTGGCGTCGGTCAAATATCTGCACAGCCGCGCTGCTTAATGGGAACCTTGCTACCATGGTTCTAACACTTTCTTTTGAAATTTATTGTTATATTATATCAACTTCTTTCAGTTGCTTGAGGTAGAAGTTACTCAACAGTTAGCCAAACTTGAAACTGGAAGAGTAGTTCAAGGGAATGTGCTTTACAGATTATGGAAATCAATCTTAAATTCATGGTTTTCTGACAAAGACGCTAAAGTCTACATTATCACACCACATGTTGACTGTGACAGACTTGTTGATATTTGCCAGCTTTTTTTGAAGAATAGACTTACAGCTTGCCTGGATACACTGTGCATCCCAATGAGCAATCTTTATGGCAGATTTGCAACTGTAAGAAGTCAGGCCATTCAACAATTTCCTCCCAAAGATCAAGTTTTCATTGAATATAAAATCTACAGTAATGTTGTGTATCCAGTTGTGGACTTTGTCAACAGCTTTATTGCTATGGTTAAGGATGGTAAAGCAAGAGTTTTACAAACAAATACCGATTTTGACAGAGCCAGTTTCATGACGACTACATCAGTTACTGTCCAGTACAAAGAAATTGATGAAATAGAGTTTCTTAAAGCATACATGGACCCTATCATTGGTTAGTCCAAGGAGTATATCATTCTATTTTTATATTTTTCCTTTAAATCAAAATAATTATTGAACATGTAAATACATGTAGCTTAAATATAATAGTGTTAATAGTTTTTAAAATACTAGAACTACTACAGGTATTTTTACTTGAAGATCCCTTGTTTACTTTTTTCAGAAATATATTGAGCCCATTGCCATTATTAATTGAAATAATCAGGGACAATCAATTCTTGTCTTCTCGACAGTGTGCTTAAATTTTAATTTTGTAGAAATTTAGAATAAAATATTTCATTTTGTTTTTAAAATGAATATTTGTACATTCAAATTTACTCATATTGTTTTTTTTTGCCTTTGGTGTTAAGCTTTGACAATTACTTAGTAAAAAAATATGTTGTAAAAAGTACATATATAAATTTAATGATTGTTTGTCTAGTCTGGATAGTTGGGTGAAAGAAATAGTAATGGTAATAGTTACATTAGATTGGCTAGGTGGATACATTAGGCTAAGAGTATATACACAGGTGGGCACAGGTAACTATAAGAGTGTACATGTAAACTGTGGAGGGGCATCATTTGTGATAATTTTAGAAAGAGCATTGAGCAGAATGTTAACACTTTGACAGAAAATCTGTTGATATGAGGGTAACTTTCAAAAAATATATATTTAGTAAATACTGTATTTTGATAATTTTCCTTTTAAAAAAAGGGTAATACCAATAAGACTGTCAATTTTTAGATTATGAAAGAATATGGAAACAAACATTTTTATTAAAATTATACTCCTTTTTATTAGGCCAAAGTCTGTGACTGACTTCATACAGGGAAGGAAATGTTTTTAACTTTTATATCTTTTCATTAAAAAAACAACAACATGTATTGAATTTACAGTTTTCAGATAGCTGATACAATATTTCTTATATTATTTATTAAATGTAAAAATAAAAATCAGTTTTAATTCATAATTTAAAATATTCATGTCTGTGGTCATTTTTTGTTTAAATTCAAGTTTAAGGCTTGATAATCTAAAGCAAGTTGGTATTTTTAGGGGCTCAGTTTTTTTATTCAGAGTGATATTAATCTGAGAAATTATTTAAATTCAGAAAATCCAAGTGAGACATAAAAACATAAAATCAAATTCATCACTACATGTCTATTCTCTCGCTGTTGGCCTGGTTTAAGTGTAGTTTAGACAAAACTAAACAAATCCAATACAATAAAAGAACCAAAAGATTTTATCACATTAATGGTTAACTATGAAATGTGATTTCTTTTATTACCAAAAATTAATACTTTTGCTAAGAAGAAACAAAAATCCAAATTAACATCATTTAAATAACTTTTTTTTACACATATAAATAAACTTGTAATCTGTCACAATCCAAAGCCACAGAACAATTTTATTATTATTTTATTAATATTAAATTATCTTCACCCATCTTATAATTAAAAACTCAATACTTGTAATTTTTCTAGAGATACTTAGAAGTCTGATACTGTGCACTAAATATCAATTAATTTGTCAACCTATGCATGAAAGAGAATTTTCAAAACATTTGTTCATTCAAGAATTTTTATCAACATTAATTAAAACTTGTACATAATTGAATAATGTGATGCAGTATCGTGGTGATATTGTTGCCTATGTACAAGAGTAACAATTATCAATGACAGTAGCAAACATAAAAAGAACACTTAAAAGAATATGATGGTCTGGCACTGTGAAAAATTGTGATCTTCTCATTTTCCTGCTTGTTTACGCAGCATGTGATAGATTTTTTCCTTCAGCCAGTCTTTATTATGAGGAGTATATGTGCCATAGGTCTTTTGAAAACTAAAAAGGAGATTTAAAAAGTGTTTAAGTGTAGTGTAGTGGTTTTTAAATCCTATCCTAAAATTATTTCCAAAATTAATCAACCGTGCAATAAGATGAAATTTTGTAAATCATCAACTATGTGCATAGTAAATTCTTTTAAAAGGCAAATATTAAACACAATATATTTAGAAAACAAAAAATACAGTGATTGCCATTTTTAAAATTAAGAGTTCATTTTAACAAGATTTATTACATTAATTTATTTATTTCTCCTGTAAAATTTACACTTGTTTATACATTTCACTATAACTATAAGCAAAAATTCATAGCCTTATGGAAACAGGTAACACATTTTGTCATGAAAAGTTAATCAATAATGCTATGGAGATAACCCATGCTAAATAAATTACTAATACATTTTTTAAATTTTAAGATACTTACACTAAGCAACTTAAATCTGTTAACTGATCAATAAACTCAAATAACTGTGAGATGTCATATGTTATTGAGGGATCATGTGGATGCAGTCTTTTTAGATGCTCTTCAAATATCTTACATATTCCTAGGACAGAGAGATATTAACAATATATTAAATATACATTATACATTACTTATTCCAAATAGAGCATATGAAGACCTTAGTGCTAAAAGTGCTTAGGTCACAAAATACGCATTTTGAGATACACATAATCAGATTTTAATTAATTTTTTGTCTCTTTTTTGATGATAGCATTTTAGTTTTTTTAGGCTAATAAAAAATTGGACCTAGTTACTAGTTAGTTACATTGTATTGTTTTCAAATTTATTTAGAAGATTGGTCTTAACCAGATGTTAAAAGATCACTGTCTACTTTGAATTTTACAAAAAATGTGACAACAAATAATATTGATTACAAAAAGTAGATGGATTTATGAGATGTTACGTATGAATTTTGATGACATCTGATGGCAAAAATCAATGACATAATATTGTTCACTTTTGCCTACTCAAAAAGGAAATAAATTGTACATCAGTGTACTTAGAATTTTAAGACGGTTTTTAAATCACAATTTTTAACACGTTTTCTACTTGCTATATTTCAAAACTTTTTATTTATTGTAAGATATGTAGTACAATATAAACATCTTTATTCTATATCTTGGCCATTATCAATCAATTTTTAGTAGTTTTTAATGATGGAATAAGATATTTAATAAGTCTTGAAAATCCTTATATAGCAGTGTCTCATGTTATCCCCATAAAATATCACTCTTACAATATATATATAATGTAATTGAAAAGTCCATAACTCAATCTGAAAGTATGCCATTTTTGTTTATTATCTATCTTTATGCAGCCCTGAAATATTTTTACTTCATGGAATACAGCCCTCTTTGCAAAAAGTTTGAACATCCCTGTTAAATGACTAATGTAAAGACTGATAAAAAGTCCATATGTAAATAAATTATTTATTACCTTCCAGGCATTCATTGAGAGATTCGTAATCAGAGTAAGTTCTTGTTTCAGGACGTTGGTTGGGCTGAACCAAAAGGATTGTGTGAGACTAAAATCATGAAGAAGAGAAATTTTAAACATACTGCATTAAAAATGAAATATAGGAGTACTGTATGTATTTCAGTATATGTTGAAGCAGTGGATAAGTTTCCCTGACTAGTTGTAGGTTATTCAAGTGATGTTTATGAGTTGACCTGCAGATAGCAGATAGGCCACACTCAATGTTCCCTCTAAGCTGTGTAGACATCTGACTGATGCTAGGCAGAATTTTAGACAATGTTGATGCAGTTAATATAATATCTGTGTTTTTGGGGTATAAAGCTTTGCACAAAAATGGATAGTGTGTAACTTTGCACACAAGTTTATTATTTTTTTGGAATCACTGTCACACAGACCAACACACTTTAGAGTTAGAGGGAACATTGGTCACACTGTCTTTCACAATAAGAGTTTTACTATGCTTCACAGTAGATGTACTTCTTTTCATTACACCTTTCACACATTCTTCTTTTCCTATCAATAAGTAATAAGCAGCTATATCTTTGTTCAGTGTTTCCCTTTTCTTTGACAAGTTTAACCACTTTAATTTTCAAGAACTGGAGAATAAGACTTATGCCTCTGGCTATAGTGTCTCTTCAGTTAGTGTTAGATGTTTCCATAACTAAGAAAATTCAAGTACAGCCACCTAAACATAATATATCATACAGAATGGGACTGCGATATAGCTTTTAAATAAAATACACAAACAAATTGTGCAATTAAAACAATAAATTTGAGCTTTATTTTAAACTAAAACGAAAATAGACTTTTCGGCTAATGCCTTCATCAGTACAATAACATAAAATTTGACCTCGTATACCGCCGCGGTAAACCTAGCCAAACCATGGGCTGTGGCCTAGGTTTACCGCGGCTGAAAAAAAATATTGACTGGGAAAAAACAATTAATTACTATGCGCTGCACTTGCCTAAGCATGAAATTAAGCTCTTGGGTGTTGATTAGTAAGGTATCCTAAAATATATATTTACAGTCGAACCCACTTAACTCGAGCTCGGTTAACTCGCCCACCCCATTATGTCGACGTTTTTTATTGGAACCGCCAAATTCTCTCTTTGTCTTAGCATTTTCTCGTCATTTAATTCGATTTTTTAAAGTCACCGAAACCTCATAACACGAGCACAAAAAAGGGTCAAATTTGCCACTTAACGTTGGTTATCTCGATCCCCATGACCAATTGCGGGCTTTTGAAAATGTTAGCTATGATTTTTTTATAACCAAGAGAAGGGACCAATTTTCTGCCTCACCAGGGTCTACTGGTGACGTCACAGCCCGCTTGCTCTGCGCTGTTACTTCTGGTACTATGCTTCGGTAACAAAGCGAATACATTTTTTTTTAAAAAATTGGTCACTAGCGAACTCCACAAACAGTGATGACGTGTATTTTTATATTTATAGACCAGAATATTATTATTATTAAGAAAACGTTTTGATTTTGATGTCACATTCGCTCGCGTGTTGGCTCTGGTATTCTGCCGTAACACAACAAAAAATTAACTCCGGGTAATAAGCTAATATACCGACTAAGTCCTGATAAAACGGAGTTAACAGTCATAATAAGATGGAATTTATTTAAATACCATATTATGTTTCACTCGTCAACTTGCCAGAATTATTGAATTTCGCCGCGCACACGACGACCCCCCCCCCACCCAATAGGGTGGGGTTTAGGTGGGGTTGAGCTACACTGGCCATTTATTTACCAATGTCAGCTCTGACTCAATTTAAAAAGAAAAATGTTCCTTCCCCCAACCCACTGTAGATGTATAACAGTGGGGGAGGGGAGGGAAGGTGTCTCTTCTCGCGGTCTTGTATTGGTATGTCAAAGCAAGAGGCTTCCTTTTATATAAACATCAAAGACCTGTCAAGCCTTCCCCCCCCCCACCACCCTCATTATCCCTAACTATAAAACTCAGTAACTTGTCCCGTCCCCCCCTCACCCCTTTGAGTTCACTTAGAGCGGACCGACTGTAGCAAAAGCCGTGACCTTCGACCGTGGTTCACATGCAGCTCGTACAGTGCTTCGACAACTAAGCAAATTAAAAAATTTTTAAAAAAGCATTCCTTAGCCGTAGTCCGCCGTAGACGAAGTAGACTAATAGTGATGACATGTATATTATTTAGATACCGGAATAGGGAGAAAGCGATTTGAAGTCACCGTCGCTCAACACAACAAAAACGAACTCTGGGGTAAAAAGCTATTACAGGCTTATTGAAGTTGCAGCTGAATAAATTATTTAATTCCGAAGACTTAAAGCTTAAATAAATAAGCCTAAAATTTTTTAAATATGAGTGTAACCCGTCGTTCGATAGTCGTAACTACGGTAAACACTAGACTCACTAGTCCTAGCGTAATAGTAGTCAATTATTAACAAATATATTTATTTGAATATTGATTGTTTTCCTTGGTCCTTATACATATAAATGCCTTGGTATTTATTAGTAATAAACTTACACTAAGATTATGACTTTAATTATAATTACATCATTAGTATTAGTAGTAAATAGCATGAAATAATAAAGTTCAAGGACGAACGAGCAAATGGACTAGAACTAGTGACTAGAGCCTCAGTCAGAGCCGAGTCACTAATTCATTTACATAAATCATACTAGCAAGGATGTTCCATTTCGCATAATATAATATATCACAAATTTAACATTATATTGATATTTCGTATATTCCGATACGATTCTGATTAATCTTCCCATCACTAATTAACGCCAAACACGTATATAAAGAAATTTCAAGAAAATGTTAATATTTTGCCGCCATATTGGTTTTCGTTTTAACTCGATCATCGGTTATCTCGATGCCATTTTTCATACACCAACACCGTCGACTTAACAGGTTTCGACTGTACATATATACATTACATACATGATATAGCCAATAAATATATATTATTTCCTTCTGTCTCAGTGGACAACAGGCCTCAAGGTTTTCAGTGTTAGTGCTTTCACCACTGTCACAACTCTGGCATTGCTTACCAATACTCAAATTTTAAAAACTATTTAGATTTAAATAGGGAAGATAAAATTTCCATTCAACGCAAATGTATTGTTCTACAAAACAATACTCGACCATCTTTAACTCTTCATATCCCCCTCCCCTTATCTTTACTCATTCAACGTGAACGAGGAACTCAACTATTTCTTTTTTCAGGCATTTGTAAGTATGAGCTTTGGAAACTGACAACATTATCAACAAGGATCATTTTAACAAATACATTTTTTAGTTAAAATGAAATACTACAGTCTAGCTGTGTAAAAATTATAACCTGTGCATGTAGGCCATCTTACTTGTCAATCCAGGGAAAAACTGTCTTAAGGGGCGTCCATAAATAATTTCACGCAATTTTTGCCGAATCCCCCCCCCCGATCACACATCGACATAAAAACTTAGACCCCCCCTTTTTTTTCAACAAGACATCACAAAACTGTTGCGCCTTACCATTCGGCTGGAACTGCTCATGATAAATATAGTTTTTTAAAAAGTTATAACTAACTATCCATAAATGGGGACCCATCAAGTTTTCTGACAGTGCTACCTTAAAAATTCAGTACACATGACATGAAATTTGCAAACATACATTGATTATTTGAGGACTACTGTTAACTACTGTTTAGTATTAGTATTAGCTTACTTAGGCTTAGGAATTATACACTTTTAGCAAAAATATAAATATAGTGAAATTGACTAATGTTTTTAGTCGTAGTATACCTAGGCCAGAGCAAATGGTTTAGATAGGTATACCCCGGTGGTATAAGCAGGCCAAAGACGATGGTTTAGCTGGGTGCACCGCCGCGGTCTACGTAGACACTTCGAATTAATAATAATAAAAGGTAAGCGTTATTCGCACGGTTTTGGCAGTGCGAATAATGTCCAACATTATCCGCACTGTTATTCGCACTGCCACACGGTTTTGACCGTGAGAATGATGCCAAATGATATCTAAATTCTTATTACTAGCTGCTTATTATTTATGTATCATTTCTTATTGACATATTATTGTTTGGAGGGTATAAAATAATTAAATTGTCATTTTAACCGTCTTTCGAGTGACTGGAATCTTATATTTTTTAATCTATTTTAGCAATAATCTGAGTGGACCTGCATAATATCGTTAGTTAATCATTAGTTAATTAATTAATTAGTAACACTATGGATTTAGCTTATATTAAACTATTATTAACTGTTCCAGTGCACTCAAACTTTGTAATTTTATTCTATACTAGACGCCCCGCAGAGGCAGAGGACAGTTCACTTTGACATATGTAGGTCATGATAGTTGTGTGAATTGGAACTTTTAAACACAACAGAAACTTCGTTTAAATGAAAGATAAATTTACTCTGTTATACAAATTGAAATGATTTAGGCAGATGGTAGACACCACGTAGCGCGCAGCCTAAACTCAGTTGGGTGGATGACACGCATTACGCAGTCTAGATTGTGGAGGGTGGATGGCGCGCAATACTCAGCCTACACTGTTTATTTTGGTATACCCAGTCCACCTTAATAGCTTAAAATTTATTTTTAAAAAGATTTATGATTTTAAAATTAATTTGGTAAAAGCAAAGAGAACGGTGCGCTCGATGTCGATAAATCATATTTTTGGTTGCTATATTATATTTGTTGTTTTTTCTATTTTAATTTAAAAAATAGACAACTAAACCTAACCCAGACCCTAAAACTGAAACTACAACCTTAAAAAAAAAGACTCAAACGAAACTCTTTTTCTATTTTAATTTAAAAAATAGACAACTAAACCTAACCCAGACCCTAAAACTGAAACTACAAACTTAAAAAAAAAGACTCAAACGAAACTCGAACCTCCACCTGACACCCAGAATTCAAGAATCTAATGTCCTAACCGTGAGACCACAGAAGCTCATGTACCGTATGAATTTTTAAAAATCTTATAAGTAGTCACATGAAACGGACCCGGATGAAAGAGCAAAATGTGACGTCACACACACATTTACGCGGTTTCTACTTTCTCGGTGTAGGACACAGTGTATGCCACGTAGGACGCGACAACCAAGCTTTACAGTGTATGCCTCGCATTGTGCGGTATCCACCCACTTTGAATGATTTATTAATAAAGAATATTTTTAAAAAAAAATAAAGAACTAATTATTTTAATTATAGCATTGATACTGAAAATAAAATCATTATTAAAACAAGAGATAAAGTGCCTGACGCGAACAGCGGAATTGAGGTCACAAAATGTCGGGGAATTGTATTGGGAATTGTGACAATTTGAATCACACTTTAAATTTTAAAAATTCATAACTTTAAAACTATAAATCCTAAAATTATAATTTTGGTGTTAAAATTTACTTGAAAATACGCTCTATTTAACTATGCTATTGGTTAATTATATTTTTTAAGTTTATTTTTTTACGAAAGTGCCTACCGTGTGAATAATCACTTCGATAATAAAAACGTTTCAAGTTTGTGGTCATGGTTTAAGTGTATTAAAAGGTGGGAAACTATCACTAGACTAGCTTATCCACCCATTGCTAGCACACAGGTTTTTGATTAGGCACATGTATTATGCATGTAATCAGGTCAACATCATTAACCATTAGAAATTACTAAAGAGATCTGAGGTCTACTATTGACTATTGACATTTTTTTACAATTGTCGATAATTGGTAGTAGATAAAGGCGTCGGGCTTAAGCATAAATAATGATTTTCCTAATCTGATAGATTATTATTTAAGTATATTTGTTTTAAAAATAAAATGATTGAAATTATGTATTCAGTAGAAAACTTATTTAAGATATCGAAGTTAACCATTTTTATTGCTGCAACTTCTTTGGTGCACGATTTAACGATGGTCCACTGAGAATCGAAGCTACAATGGAATAATAGTATTTTTAGCGAAGCTGCGTCCACAATTAGTTTCTACTTAATATGTTCAGACACAATTAGTATTAATGGATATGTATTCTTTGATTTAAAATAACGTAAAATATATTAAATTTACATAGTATTTATTTCATCTCATATTAATTGTTATAGTAATTTAGAAATTTAAAAATTGAAAAGTACAATTTTTGTTTCAATAGGTTTGATTTCAGGAAGTTGCTGCTGCCATCTTCTAAAAATCACAACAATGTAGTAAAGCTACGTGTTTATAAATAGATAACAAATACACAACCCAGGATCAGAAGTATTCAATCGACTTACTTTTTACAAAATGGATGATATTTTGACTCTCCTGTCTCTCTCCATAGCCATGCTAGTTGGCTGTTATCTTGCTGGAGTCATACCATTGACTATTACACTTTCAGAAGTAAACAACAGTGCAGTAAACTTTATAATTTATACTAATACTAATACTTATACTTAATTTTAAATTATTTAACTTGACTTAATTATTTTTTTTATTAAAATTGATTATGACATTGAATCATACATTGACTATGACTGACATGGGCATGGCATAATAAATTTTAAAAAATATTATTATGGCTATGGGTTTAAAATTGGGCTGATTAAAGTGATTAAGTTTAAGGAGAGGGTGAGTCTGAGTTGCATGCTTGACATTGAATCATACAAAAAATTCATACATTGACTATGACTGACATGGGCATGGCGTAATAAATTTAAAAAAATATTATTATGGCTATGGGTTTAAAATTGGGCTGATTAAGGAGAGGGTGAGTCTGAGTTGCATGCTAATAAAGTTTATAAAGGTACATCCAAACTAAGGTTGTTATTTTAAGACCGCTCGTTTTTGAGGACCGGTTAACCTTTCAAAAAAAGACCGGTTAACCGGTTAGCCGCTCCGTGTTTATACAATTTATACCATGTTTAGTGAACCAACAAGAGAATGGATCAAATTTTCCCATCGCGTGCGTCGTCGTTTAATTTGACATCAAAGAGCCCGTGATGTACCGACTCTAGTGTTGCTGTCAAAACAGCGAATTCATCCCCAACAAAGAATTAAACTGTAATGATATTCAATTTTTATATAATAATAGTATTGAAACGGCATATTATAAATTGCTGTCAAGTCAGTTTGTTTTTGAGGACCGGTTAATCATTTTTTAAAAAGCCCGTTTTACTGAAAAGAATATTATTATTATTAAGAAAACGCTTTGATTTTGACGTCACGGTCGCTCGCGTGTTGGCTCTGGTATTCTGCCGTAACACAACACAAAATTAACTCCGGGTAATAAGCTAATATACCACGTAATTAGCTAATATACCGACTAAATGAAGTTACGATTAACCAGTCCTGATAAAACGGAGTAAACAGTGATAATAAGATGGAATTTATTTAAATTAAATACCATATTTTGTTTCACTCGTCAACTTGCCAGAATTACGCGCACACGACGACCCCCCCCAACATAATAGGGTGGGGTATAGGTGGGGTTGAGCTACACTCGCCATTTTCCAAGGCATGCTCTGACTCAATTTAAAAAGAAAAATGTTCCTTCCCCCAACCCACTGTAGATGTATAACAGTGGGTGAGGGGAGGAAAGGTGTCTCTTGGCGCGGTCTTGTATTGGCGTGTCAAAGCAAGAGGCTTCCTGTTACGTAAACATCAAAGACATTTCAAGCCTTCTAGCCTCCCCCACCACCCTCATCCCTAACTAGAAAACTCCGTAACTTGTCCCCACCCCACCCCCACCCCCGTCCTTTTGAGTTGACCGTGGTTCTCATGAAGCTCTCATACAGTGCCTCGACAACTAAGCAAATTAAAATTAGCATTCCTTAGCCATAGGCGAAGTAGACTAATAGTGATGACGTGTATATTATTTAGATACCAGAATAGGGAGAAAGCGATTTGAAGTCAACTCAACACAACAAAAACAGAACTCCTGGATAAAAAGCTATTACGGGCTTATTAAAGTTGCGGGGGGGCCTTATTGAATTTGCGGTTAACCGATCCTGAGTAAATAGGACCGGTCCTGTTCCGAGGACCGGCTAACCGGTTAACCGGTTAACCGTTAACAACCTTAATCCAAACCGAATGGCGAATATTATTATTATTATTATGATATAGTAATGTATTGATTTTAATTATTTTTAATTGAACACTTCCTACTTCATGGAGCACAATACTCATTGTGCACAAAGTGTGACAAAGCTCTTTAAGAAAAGTGATAAATCAGACCCTGGTATTACCAGTGGTAATTATCACCTGTAAATTACTAGAACACATAATCATAATATATAGTAAAATAGTTGGCCACCTAGGCAAATATAATGCCCTATGCCCACATCAACACGGCTTTAGAAAAAAACAGATCATGTGAAACACAATTTTAACTATCAAAAGGCTTAGGCCTAGACAATAATGATCAAAGAGACACAATATAAATATTACTAGTCTTCTCAAAGGCATTTGACAAAGTTCACCACCTTAGTTTACTTAAAAAACGTAACTACTTTGGAATCTCAGGTCCCTTACATCACTGGATCCAAGACTTCCTTTTGGGCAGGGAGCAAACTGTAATAATTAATGGATCTAAATCTGCACCAATAAAGGTTAACTCAGGAGTTCCACAAGGAACTGTGCTAGGTCCCATTACTCTTTTTAATTTATATAAATGATTTACCCAACAACATCTCAACAGGAACAAAAGTTAGGTTATTTGCTGATGATTGTATAATCTATAGAACAATTAAATCAGAACAAGATAGCAAAATGTTTACAAAAAGACTTAGATGAATTGATAAAATGGGAAACTAACTGGAGTATGTCTTTCCACCCAGAAAAGTGTCAACTATTAAGAGTAACAAAGAAAAAGAAACAAATAAATTCAAAATATTACATTCATAGAAAAGAACTGACCCAAACTAAAGATGCAAAATACTTAGGAGTCTTAATAAATGAGAAACTATCATGGAATCCCCATGTCAATGAAGTTATTAAAAAATCAAAGAAAACCTTAGGCTTTATAAAAAGAAACTTTAACAAATGTAATAGAGATATAAAACTAAAATGCTACCTCACTTTGGTGAGACCTGTACTAGAATATGCATCTTCTGTATGGGACCCATCCACCAAAGAAAGCATTGATAAACTAGAACAAATTCAAAAAAGAGCTGCCAGATTCATTACTGGAGAATATTCAAAACTGACAAGAATAACACCATTAGTTAAATCATTAAACCTTGAAACACTAGAGGATAGAAGAACCAAGAGCAAAGTAGTAATCATACATAAAGCAATTAATTCTAATTTGGAAATACAACACAAAGATAACTTAATAAAACCCTCAGATAGACATAAGGATAAAAACACCTTTCTTATTCTGTATGCAAGAACAAACACATACAAATTTTCGTTCTTCCCGTCCGGAATTCGGGCGTGGAATGGGTTGCCTGAAGAATGTAAATGAAGTTATTAAAAAATCAAACAAAACCTTAGGCTTTATAAAAAGAAACTTTAACAAATGTAATAGAGATATAAAACTAAAATGCTACCTCACTTTGGTAAGACTTGTACTAGAATATGCATCTTCTGTATGGGAGCCATCCACCAAAGAAAGCATTGATTAACTAGAACAAATTCAAAAAAGAGCTGCCAGATTCATTACTGGAGAATATTCAAAACTGACAAGAATAACACCATTAGTTAAATCATTAAACCTTGAAACACTAGAGGATAGAAGAACCAAGAGCAAAGTAGTAATCATACATAAAGCAATTAATTCTAATTTGGAAATACAACACAAAGATAACTTAATACAACCCTCAGATAGACATAAGTATAAAAACACCTTTCTTATTCCGTATGCAAGAACAAACACATACAAATTTTCGTTCTTCCCGTCCGGAATTCGGGCGTGGAATGGGTTGCCTGAAGAAACCAGGAAAACCAACACTTTATCAACATTTAAATCTCTAATAAAAATGCAGGACTAAGCACAAACCATAGATAAGCTTAGGACGCAATAATCTTCAGTATAGAAGGAGCGTCTGTAAAAAGATAAGATAAGAAAGCTCAATAATTAATAATAGTAATATTAATAGTAAATAATGAATGATGGCATAGCGGCATAATAGTATAGTATAGCTGCTACTAAAATTTAAATGCAACCCAAGACTAAGCAAAACTCATAATTTCATGAATTCCCAAGGCACATGCTGTTTATTTACCGGAGTGAAAGGGTTAGAAAAAAATTTGCCCACTAAGCCCACTTTAATTAAGTAATGTTTGTTCATGCGCAAAAAAATAAACTTGTGTGCAAATTATCCATTTTATCTGTGCAAAACTAGGCTTACATAACCAAAACACATAGATAATATCTATCCTAATCAAAATTTGCGAGACAACTCAAAACTGCTGCATGGTGGCTGGCAGCTTAGAAGGAACATTGATTTCTGGGTTAGCGAGAGTGGACTAATTTTAAACTGTAATGCATTCATATTATTCGTATTAAAAAAAATAGCCCTTCTCCAGACATTCCTTTCCTGTAATTAATGAGTATTGTAGAGAATCTTGCCACACCGCTGCCATTTGTAATGAAGCTTGCCAACGTTATCTTTCTTTCTCACATGCTCGTCATTATCAAACAAGAAGTCGATCGGGTAATTATTTCACTTCAGTTCATCATTACACCTCGATGTTACATTCCCTCTCTAAGATTCTGTCCACTATGATTCTCCGGTCTCCGTCAACTCCACCCTGGTAGGTGGGTGTGTGTCTGCTGCTCCTTGGAATGTCCAGTCCCGAAAACTTTCATTGCAATCCTAAACTGCTTATCGGGTGTTGGCCATAAAATTTTATGCCGATGTCAACATCTTACATCTATTTATATTGTCATGGAGTCTGGCCTATAATTTTGGGCCATAAAAATTGGTAGTCCAGTAACATTCCCTGTTCCCTTTAATCTATGACTTTCCTACACACTAAAAGTGTCATGCCTCCAATGTTCAGTCCTTTGATCACTTATCATGTTTAATCTGGACTTCATTGTTCTATGCTTTACCCAGTACCCATCTCAAATATTCCACCCCAGGTATTCACAGGTACTATACACAGTATAGTATAGTGCAGCCGCTCAGAATTCTCTACCATTGCACATCCGGAGTATTTCATCTACCAAGTCCTTCAAGACTGCACTTAAGACTTAAGACACATCTTTTCAAAATTTATTTATAAAATTAAAGAAACAACATTTCTTTTTAATGATTAACGTTGCTTATGTGTATTGTACTGTTATTTATGTGGTTATTATGTAGAGAATGTATATTTAAATTATTATATGTATGTTATTATCTCCATGTAAAGCGCTGTGAGACCGGCTCCTTGCTGGGACACAGCACTATAAAAATTACCAATTTATTATTATTATTATTAAATAGAGGATGTACTGGATCTACTGTTAAGGAAACAAAGTTTTCTTCATCACATCAACATGTTTTCAACACTTTGCTTATGCAGTTTCTTCGTACTTTTTTATCAATAAATTCTGCTTGATGGGTAGCAGAAGAATAATTGTAAATAGTGTTCTTCTGTTAACATTTTTCACCATTTGATTGTGAAACTAAAGTAAGATGTAACTTAGAAATAATTTAGGACACCATCATAACAACAAGCTTCACAAAATGATACATAAGAGGAACATTTCAATATCCCTCCTAAAATCTTATTTATTCTTCCATTATATATTTTAAAAATAGACTGAATAACATTTATCTCACCCTATAGCACAGGTTGAAATGTGAGGGGGGGGGCGGCAAAATGAAAACAACAAACTGAGCAGTTTGACCTACACAACAGAAGTGAAATATATATAAATATTAGATTCAAATGCATGAAAGTAAATCCATACCATATAATCTTTCACATCTTTCTTTTCCCACCACTCCATGATTTACACCTTTTTTACCTACCACAATATCAGACTACACTACTAATACCTTAATACTGCGCAAATACAGTCTAAGAGTTTGTTCCTCGGTTTGGTGAATTTGGATGAAGGTGAAAAAAACTACTTTAAATAAATGTAAAAAATAATGTATTAACTTAATTTATTTTTGTTCAGGAAAAACTTAAATTAGTTACAGTTCTTGGTGCTGGATTGTTAGTTGGCACTGCCCTTGCAGTTATTATACCTGAGGGTGTCCATGCAATGTACTCAAGTGTTGAGGGTGAGTTATAGAAAATTATGTATATCAAATATAAAATGATCTTATCATATTTGGTTTGTGTGTTACATTATTAATTTAAACAATGCTCTTCATTGAAGGTCTTCATAAAATTGCAAGCTGAAAATCAAAGATAGAATTAGTATAGGTTATATTGAAATCCTTAAGCAGTTTGAAGGAGAAAGTTTGAAATTAAGTACTCTTTTTTTTTCCATTGGAATTTGTATTAGCTCATGAGCATTCCCATGATCATGCTAGAGAAGTTGAGCCCATACAAGCATCAGATGCTGCTAAAAGTGAAAAACAAGGCAGTTCTGTGTTAAAGGAGCCAGCCCCACAGCATGAGCATCGTCATGAGGGAAACAAGCCAGACGTCCACTCTATCATTGGAGTTACTCTAGTTATTGGGTTTATTTTCATGTTGTTGGTGGATCAAATAGGGGGGAGCATGCATTCACATGCAGCCTCTTCAGACCCGGAGACGGCGAGTCATGGACAAAGTAGGAATAAAATTACAGCCACTCTAGGACTTGTTGTCCATGCTGCAGGTTTGTAATAATAAAAATAATATATAGATCTAAAATTTGTTAATTAGAATAATTATAAGACAATCAGTATTTTAAAGATATTCTAAATAATCCAGTCTTAACAAAAAGCATGACCTGTACTTCTGTAAATGTATCACTTACAATTAAAGTTAACAGTGGATCATTGTCTAAAGAGCCCTGGGTGATGGGGATGAAACGGCCTTAGCTTGCAGTTCTATGAATAGGCGTAAATGAAATTATAGTTCAAGCATTTTTCTAATTTTCATTTGAGACCATCAAATTTAACAAAACGTTTCAGATTCATGCATGAACGCTTAAAGCAATCTTCATATTTAATGTCAATCTTTTGCCAAAAATTTTCAACTATTTCTACACTGTTTTAAAAATATGATCCATCACAACACATGATGTTTTAATTGAATCAGTATTTCTCTATCAAACAATTTTCTTTTTCTAAAACACATAGGCAGTATTATAATTTCATTTTCAAAATCTAACTGGAAATTCACTCATTTGATAAGTTTAGAATATGCAATTCTCATGAATGGTTTTTAAAAACTTTGCCACCTTTTAGCTCTAAAACTTTCATTTACACCATGCAGGTTACAATTAATCTTTATAGCACATAGCTGCCAATGTCTTTTTAACTCAATCCACCCCCTTTTGATAGCAAATATTTATTTCATAAGATATGTTTGGACTCAGCTTTCAAGAAATTAAGATGTGTAAATTTGCATTTGCAAATATATTTTCAGCCGATGGTATAGCCCTTGGAGCAGCCATATCATTGTCTGAAACTCACATTACCATGATTGTTTTTATAGCTATCATGTTACATAAGGTAATGTCTGTTAGGTAATTGTTGATATATACTGCTTATAACTTTATATATCTTTAAAGTTTGGTTAATCTGATTGGGGGCTTAGAAAATACACTAGAAATATAGAAAAGCAGCAGTCCTGCCAAAACAAGCACAAGTTACCGTATTTTTCGCCTTATAAGATGCTCTGGAATATAAGACGCAGCCAATTTTAGAGGAGGAAAATGTAGGGAAAAAAAAAGATTTTGAACCAAATACTTTCTATTTGTCGTATAAGACGCACCAACTTTTCTGCCCCAGTTTTGGGGAAGAAAAAGTGCATCTTATAGGGCAAAAAATATGGTAACTATCATTGATAGAAAAAATAAGAGGTATAAGAAATGTACACCATGGTTCTACACTGGGCACGGATAACCAAAATTTAGACAGGTTGATGCAATTTGAGGTTGATTTTCCCATCTCTGAAGAAAGGCTTAAATCTTAATATACAGGCACAGTCATTGTAGTGCTTAAAAGAATGTGGTTGGGAAAAAGGGTGAGAGGAATTAAGAAAACTGAAGTTTGGCCATAATAGGGGAAATATTGTACCATTGTTTCCTACAGGGTGTGGAAAAAGTTGCCTGAACAAGCCAGACAAACCAACACACTATCAACTTTCGCAACTCAAATAAAAATGCAAGACTCAACATAACCATGGATAAGTGTAGGACACAATAATTTTCTGTATAGGAGCATCTGTAATTTTTAAAAGTTGTGAATGAAATGGAGAAACACTATGAGCTAAATGTCTTCCAGGGTAATAGATTGACATCCTTGATCATCTAACTCCTTGGGTGTTAGAATAAAGTTAATGAAAATGGTCATACAGTTTTGATAGACATACTTGTAATTCACTTGATACCTGATTCTTTTTCAAATAACATTTGCTACTTTTACTGTCTTGCAATCTAGAATACCAGTATTTATTCTGTTTAAACAAATATATACATGTGAATATGCATATTAAAATTTCAATTAGCCTCTAGTGTGTGTGATATACACTGTTGGTATTATTAACTAAACATTGGAAATGCAAACTTATATTGTGTTTAGTTAAGGGTAGACAGTCTTTTGCCAAAACTTTTCAACTATTTCTACACTGTTTTAAAAATATGATCCATCACAACACATGATGTTTTAATTGAATCAGTATTTCTCTATCAAACAATTTTCTTTTTCTAAAACACATAGGCAGTATTATAATTTCATTTTCAAAATCTAACTGGACATTCACTCATTTGATAAGTTTAGAATATGCAATTCTCATGAATGGTTTTTAAAAACTTTGCCACCTTTTAGCTCAAAAACTTTCATTTACACCATGCAGGTTACAATTAATCTTTATAGTTTTAATCCTATTTTCAGAGAGAAAATTGCAACATTTGATTTTTCATACTGGGTTGTTTTCAAATTATTTCTGTTTGTCAAGATTTGACCTCACTAAATATTGATGAGTGAAGAAATACAAATTATTTAGGGTCAAAATATACATTTAATTATTCAGGGTCAAAATTAAAATTACATGTACATTAAAAAAAAACTTTAATTTTTGTTTGTTGTACTGAATTCTCAATGAAAAGAAAGTAAGTTGTAAGTTATAACAGTATTGAATTATTTCTTTTATTATCAGGCTCCTGCAGCTTTTGGTTTGGTTTCCTTTTTAATGCATGAGGGATTGGATCGAACAAGAATAAGGAAGCATTTGGCAGTATTTTCTGCTGCTGCCCCTCTTTTAACCATTATAACTTACCTTGGCCTCAGTCAGGTAAACTTCTATCTAGATAATATATATTTCAATTAAAACAGTTCATAAGAATATGCAATTCAATATGTCTTTAGTAAAATAGTTGAAAATTTTAATTTCCATATTATTTTCAAAGTCGAGCTACTTCTCTGCTATTTAAAGTTTTTAATAACTTAGATTACTGAGAACTATTTAAAGCTTTAAATAGATAGCTTAGAATAATGGCCATCAGTTACTATAATTAAAATTATATAGGACATAAATAATCAATCTTCTAAGTTAGAATATTTGAGCACTTCACTGTAGGTCTTGAAGTGTATTCATATTTCATTAACTCATCATGTAATGCACTGTCTAATTGAAAAAAAATTTGTTTCTAAATTTTAGCAAAGTAAAGAAACATTGTCAGATATGCAAACAACAGGGATTGCCATGTTGTTTAGTGCTGGGACATTTTTGTATGTGGCCACAGTTCATGTCCTTCCAGAAATTTCTGTAAGTCAGACACAACATAAATCAGCAGATGGAACTGTAATTATTCGAGAGCAGAAAGGTTTCAAGAAATTAGAGCTTGCAGCCTTAGTGTTGGGTGCACTTTTACCCGTTTTTTTTAGCCGTGGGTCATAAGCACTGATAATTTCCCACCACAACCATTAAAAAATATAATAATCTGGTTGAAAATATGAATAATTGTTATGTATATATTAAATTATTTGTATCCAAATGTATTAAATTTGTTATGTATTTATAAACTGAAGTTGAAAAAAAGATAAAAGGAAGGGTATCCCCCATGTAATTTTTAAATCGACATTATCATTTATCAAGAACCCACTACTGTCAGTTTTATGGAGATTTTTAATAAACATGTTCATTGATTATTTTTTAGGTATTAAGCCATTATCTTAGCTACTTGATTTGGTAAAACCATGATTCCTTCATGGATGTCCACATAGATTTGAGTATTCAAGCTTGTTATAATTTATAGTATGTTGGTTTTCTATTATGTAAATGAAAGATTTGTTGTTTCAAGAGTAAATTAACTCCTCAGTATGAAGTATGATTATTTTTTAATAACATTGTTAAGTATCGGTAAATGTTTAACATAAGTTTAAGCTCAAAATTAATTATTTCTTTATTTTTAGTTATAAGATTTACTCTTATTTCAGAACAGCCTTTCATAAATAGAAATCGTCCATGTTTTCAAAAGTCTTGCCATTTTATAATTTTGAGTGAACACATGACTATTTCCATGAATGATGTATACTTAATTTTTCCACTTATAAAACATATATAAATATATTATTTAACCTAACTTTCTATTCCCTAGGTTAAATTATTACATCTTAAACTACATGTATACCTATTTCTCTTTTGACTCTTTCATTAATTGGGAATTTTCTAGTAACTCTGGTTAAGTAATCTTAAACTGCAACACAATTTATGAAGAAAAAACTTACTTTAAAATAAACAAATGGCAATTTGTATTATTTTAATTTCTCATTTCATAGACAGTCAATTAAATATTCATTAGATATTTATAAATAGGGCACATCATTTAATATGTTATTGTCATTCACACTTATTCTTAATGAAATAGAAAAATTTAAATATTACTTTTTAAATACATTTTTAAACTAACTATAGAACTTTTTTGTCAATTTTAATGTTTTTGTAATGAAATTCAACATGCTCCCCTATCATTTAATCACATTCCATTATTAAAATTTTTAGTTTTTGGTTATAATTGTTCAAAAAGTGGTATCAAAATCCTAATCCCACATAACTGAAAGCTGGGCTCCGTTATGTGACCAAAGGGGTGTGAGGCCAAATTAGGTGGATGCAATTAATCTTTAGTGCATTTGTAAATGCAACTTGTAATTAAGAGAGAAAGATATATTCAATGTGTCTGGTTTAGAAAAGAAGTGGATAGTTCTATTTCTTTTTTTGGGAAAGATATAATTTTTTTTTATTGTGCGCCTGTAATTGTAATACATATGATTGCAGTGTTATGAATTTGGGTGTCTGAGGTTACCATTACTTATATAATTGATCCGTTTTGGATATTTTTGGGTGCAATTACTACTAGAGGGTTCCGTTGTCACTGCTGCTCAAATACAAAATTTAATTTTTGTTTTAACATAAATATGAATAGTGTCAAGCACGTGTCATTTGTAATTCTTTGAAGCTAAAAATCCAAATATAGAACTTAGATAAGGTATTTTGCTCAATTATAAAAACTAAATAGTGATATATATATGTGTGTGTGTGTGTTTGTTATAGTTAGCAAAGTATTATTGTGAAATAATAGACTTAATTATCAATACTATTATTATGTGTGTTAATTAAGTAAACCACATTCTTATGTTTAAATAATATATTTCAAATCTAGCACCAACACTATAGCATGCATTTAAATGAGGCATCTTGACATTTTTTTACCCACTGAAATACCTTGTGAATGAACCCATGATCTTTCATTCTTCAATGTATCTAATTTTTTTGCTGTGAATACATTAAAAAAATTATGTACTGTATGTGAGTGGGATGTTTGCAGAAAGGTGATTTTATTGTAATGATGTAATCTAGAAATTTGTTCCCAATACATTTCTGGCTATCATTTAGAAAAAATTAAAATAAGTAAAAACAAACAATGTTATACATTTGTGTAATATTAAGTTTGTCTTATTTATAAAATTCGGATATATTTTTTAACACTTCTACCACAAAGTGCATGGTATGTGTAAGAAACACCAGTACAGTTACCAATTAATAATTTTTTTAGAATCTCTACATCTTTTTAAAAATTTTTTATTGCAATTAGGGGGTCATAATACTCATCTCGAATACATTAATTACATGATGTGGATGTTTTGTTGAGTTTATCTACTAATAGTACTAACATGTAATTAGTGAAATGCCATGTAGTAAAGCATGAACTGAATGCATCTAATATTATTTGCACGAGTGAATGTAACATTAATGGAACTCTAAGAGATTTCTAACTTTATTTCTTGATCTCCAATCTAGTTGGTTCGATCTACGTATCAGTGATGGATTTATTAAGGAATTTGAAACAAAAAAATGAAATAAAAAATTGGATATGGAGCTCTGGCTGTTTTTTTCTTTCTTCCTTCCTCACACCATGTACTCTGAGGTATAAAGTAAAAACAATGTATAATTTTTATCTTAAGCGCTTTACATGCTTCTGAATATTTTTTTAATAAACTGGTTAGAAAATGCTATTTGAGAGAATGAGAAAAAATGGACTAAATTTAGTCTCAAAACTTAATAATTTCCATTCTTATTAAGAAATAATTAATGATAACTTAAGTTGTAATTTAATTTATTTAGTATAAGTATAAGCAAACTTTCTCATGTCACGCACGTACAATCCAGGTTAATAGGTTCAAACTCATACAGAAAAAACTAAAACAAAGGCATCCAAAGTATACTGTTTTAAAAACCAAAATCAAGGCAAATGACGAAAATTAACAATGGCATTTTAAAAATAAAATAGAGTAAATAAAACAAACTTCATGGACAAGCAATATGTGACTTAGTGTGTATTTCAAAAAATCAAGTACCCTGTAATGGCACCCAATGCTAGTCCATTAACTTCTTTCATGGCTAGTTAAAGGTTTACTATCTCATTAAAAAGTTGGTTGGAATAGGAGCTTACTCGATAAAGCAGGACTTATCAATATATTTGTTTGGTTAAAAGTTGCTGACTTGATGAATATAATTTTTAAATAATATTAATAAGCCTAAAGTAAATGAAAAGACCAAAAGTGTAGGTCGTGTAGGTAGATCTATTCAGCCAACAAGTGAAGCTTGTGTCATGTCAAGGTAACAGATTTAAATTGTAATAGGAATCATACAAAGTTTCTAGTGATGACTAAACTATCATTTCTAATTCTCTGGCATATTCAATTGTTTGCTGTGCCAGTAACTTGGCTGGGATAGTTTGATCAGCATCTTTTGCTTCTTGGATAAAGTAAAAGAAATCTTTCTGTAGGTTCCATTGGCGCTGAAAAGATTTCAATAAACACTAAATAAAATTTATTTAAAAAAAAACCTCATCAAATTACAATTGAATTGACATAACATATCAAGTGTATTGCATCTATTACAGCGATAAACTTGTCATCCCTGGAGGTACCTGTGCTACAATCTTTTTCAAAGGAAAATTTTATTGTCATTGCCACTCTGTTATGTGAGCACCTTATTTAATAAAGGCTAATGACATTTTTGCTGAAATTAATATAACAAAAAGCAATCTGTAGGGCCTAAAGAACTCTTTAATGTGATAAGCCATTATCAGGATTCTTAAATTTATTTACGTTTATTTTTAAAATTTTAGCTGTATACTCCATGCTTTTTTTATTTTGTTTTGACTTCAGCAAAAGTTTTTTTTTGTTTTTTTAAAAATTGAAAGATGTTTTACTTTTTAACAAGCCTAATAGTAACAATGTATTGAAACTATAACAAGCATAAAAAAATATAATAATGCTATGAATTCATTTTTTCAATAGTTACCTTTGTAGCATAATCTTTTATTGGCTTCTGAGAATCAAAGAAAAGCATTCTTGCAGCTTCAGAGAGACCAATTCTGTGATATGCCTTTTCTATACAACCCGCAATTTCATCTCTGACAAAAGGGATGAAACAAAATTAAATTATAGTCACTTTATTTTTTTAATGATACAGTAGAACCCGGTTAAGTCGGTGGCCTTGGGGTATGTGTCATGTGTGAATCACAAGTTGGATGACGGAGAGGTCACGTGAGTGAAAGCGCGGGAATAAAGGGGAAAGAAAGTTCGAGACTATTATTAGGGTGCTAGAAAGAGTAATGGCGGATTGTGTGGCTGATTTCTCCACGTTGGGAAACCTCAAAGTTATATTTCTGTGTATGTATTGTGCATATTAAAGTTATTTTGTTGGCAACAGTATTTCAAGGATTTATTGCACGAAAGTTTGTATTGTGAGAACGCCTACAAAACACATATAAAAGTTAACCATTTAAAGTATGCCAAATGGCGCCGAGATAACCGATCATTGAGTCAAACGAAAATCAATATGGCGGCAAAATATTAACATGTGCTTGAAATTTCTTTATGTACATGATAAGGTTGTTAACGATTAACCGGTTAGCCGTAACTTCGGTATAAACTTACAACACTGAGTTAATATTTTGTTGTGTTACAGCAGAATACCAGAACCAATACGCGAGCGACCGTGACATTAAAGCGTTTTCTTACTATTCCGGTCTATACATAATATAAACGTCATCACTATTAGTTTAGTTCGCCTGTGGCTGAGGAAAGATTTTTAAAAAAATCCTTTATATTAACTCCTGGGGTCTGATTGCTTGCTTGCTTTTCGCCAAAACTTTGGATCGATTTTTAACCCACTTCCTCGTAAGCTAGCGAGCTGACATTTTGCAGGCAGTTTCGTGCCGATGATAAAAACGATGTATCAAAATTTCAGATAGATTGCATGTACTGTAATTAAATTATTGAATTTTTAGATTTTTAAAAAAATCTCTATGAATCATGTTAAATTTATAAGAGTGCGCATTATATTGAACAACCTTTCTGTCGCGCAATAAGGTGCGTATTTTATTGACAACACTTTTTATAAACATATTCCTGATCGGTGCGCATTGTATTAAACATGTTTTACGACACAACTACAATTTTGTATTGTTGGATGGTCTTGTGCTGCGTATTATAATGAACATTCTTTTAGTTACGTCTCTTACATAAAGGATTTATAGTCAAAAACTTGTTTTTTTACGGGTTTTTAAATTTAAATTTTACTTTGCTTAGTTGTCGAGGCACTGTACAAGAGCTAACACACAGAGCGCGTATGATATGAACAAGATCAAAGTCAAGGCGGCGACTGTTATTTTTAATATTTAAATTATGAGAGTCATTAGAAAGACGTAGCAAAAATACAGGGCGATTAATTGGTCCTCAAATTTGAGTTCGGTCTTTTAGTGACAGTTTTCCTTCAAGTTAAAGGCATTTGATGTAAGATTACCACAATAATATCAAAACTGATATTTGCTTTAAAAAATGCGTACGGCTAGTGAACGTTTTTTAAAAAAAAATTTAAACTCTCTTAGTTGACGAAGCATAGTACGAGAACTAACACAAAGTGCGGCGATGTTAAAATGTGAACAACGTTAAAGCCGTGTGAACTGTTATTGAACTATCAATTTTATTGGTTAGCTAGCATAAACGTAACCAATAGTAAAACTTTTTATAAGACGTGCGCGAAAATACGGTAGCGAGATGGTGAGTGGCATCGATAACTAACATTTTCAAAAGCTGGCGATTGGTATAGTACCAGAAGTAAGTTAGTAACACAGCGCTGAGAGCTGAACGCAAGCGGGCTGTGACGTCACCAGCAGACCTCGCGAGGCCAAAATTTGATGTTGGTTATAAAAAATCGATAAGTAACATTTTCAAAAGCTGGCGATTGGTATACATGTAGTACCAGAAGCAACACAGAGCTGAGAGCTTAACACAAGCGGGCTGTGACGTCACCAGCAGACCTGGCGATGCAGAAATTTTATGCATTCCCTTGGTTATAAAAAATCACATCTAACATTTTCAAAAGCTGGCGATTGGTCATGGGGATCAAGATAACCAACACTAAGTGGCAAATTTGACCCTCTTTTGTGCTCGAGGTATAGGGTTCGGCGACTTAAAATAATCGTATTAACCGATGAGAAAATGCAAAGACAAAGAGAGAATTTGGCGGTTCCAATAAAAAAATGTAGACTTAATAGGGTTGACGAGTTAACCGGGCTCGAGTTAAGTGGGTTCTACTGTATTATAGTAATTGAAATTATGTTATGTTGTTGAAAGCTATATGAAACTAGAAAATAAACTCGCAGTTAGTGTCTACTCACCTGATTGTGTTTAATAAAATATCAATGAAAAAATTATAGTTATCAGCTGGTACATTTCCCCTTGCCAAGAAAACCTGAAAAATATAAATGACACATATTGATAAGATAGAAACTATCGTTTATATAAGATGTTCTCCTGTGTAAATTTTTACCAATAATTATGAAATTTGTTTGACTTATAAAAGTCATTTCCTATTATCTATATATATATTTCGCCTGAACTACCATGTTCAAACGAGCATGACAAATGACCCTCTGACCGTCGCTGGGGTCGACAGATACAGTTGGCAAGCGTGGTGGGATAAAAATGAAGGGGGATGGGGGGTGGCAACAATGCTTCTTGAGTTCACGTCCATTCTTCATTCAGAGTTTAACATACGATTCGTAGTGTAGTGGTTATAACCTCCGCCTTGCAAGCAAAAAGTCCTGGGTTCAAGCCCCAGCGGGAACAATTTTTTACAAAAATTATTTTTTTCTGCCCTTTCTTTTCCCTATTTTTTTGCGTACATGACTACCCTCCCTAGGGTCGGCAGATCACATTTAATGGTTTGCAAGGGATGGTAGTAAAGGGTGGGCGCAGGTAAAAACAACGCTTTTATTTCATTACTTCGTCCTGCTGTTAATGTCCGTTCTCTCACACCCCGCTCTTTGAACTATCTATGATAAACAAGACTGTGGCCTGTGTTACGCCGCGGGTCGTATCTTGAACGTTTATATTTTATGAGACTTTCACGAAAATTGTGGAAAGTTCCAAAATGTTTTAAAGAGTGTGACAACAAAGAAAAATTTAAGACTGTTTTATTTGATCAACATTTTGAACACCAGAGCACAGTGAGCATGGATAGTGTTAGTGCTATAGAACACCAGAGGACAGTGAGCATGGATAGTGTTAGTGCTATAGAACACCAGAGCACAGTGAGCATGGATAGTGTTAGTGCTATAGAACACCAGAGCACAGTGAGCATGCTAGTCCAGCATGGATAGTGTTAGTGCTAGGTAAACAATACTTTGAGAAAAAAGTCACAGGTGTAAATTAAAATAAATAATAACAAAACATTTTTAAATCATCTTTGAGAAGTGCACTAAAAATAGTTAATCCTAACATTGCTTCAATTTAATTTTCAAAATATAATCGTGGAAGCAAAGTAAAGATATTTAACATACTTTTGGTGGTGTAACTATTTCAAAATTTCAAAAAGAATAAGATTTATTTAGTGTTTACTGAAAATCAAGTGACATCATTTTATTTTTTGTCCACACCAAATTGGAAAATATTTAGGGCTGCGGAAATTATCGATTAATCTCTTGATTAATCGTTAAATTTTTTTATCGATTAAAACTATTTAAATCGATAAAAATTCGATTAAAATTAAAGAAAATATTTATAATATTTTTTTAAAAAGTTTATTAATAATAATTTATATATTTTTTTACGTACAAACATCTCCCGCGTAATATTAAAGTTTATTTTATTAATTTATGTGGAGCGGCAGACATCAACAAAAAATGGCTGATGGCAACAGCGCATGGAAACAGGGGAAATAACTCAATAAAATAAATAAAAAAGTCAATTACCTGTTTTTGTTACCTCCCTTGAAATATTCAGTTTTAATAATGACATAAATTTCTATTTTTGGCTTTAATCGAAATTATCGATTAATTAATCAAAAGTTACTGATTAAATTTAAATTAATCGATAACAGCCTTAAAAATATTCATTTATAATTTTCTAGTGTACTTCTCAAACAAAATCTGATCGTTAATTAACTTTCTATTAATTAAGTTTATTTAGACTTTTTAGTACATATAGCTCAAAAAAATTGCTAAACTTGTTAAAATCTATTTCCAGAAATATTAGTTTCAGTCAAAATTTCAAGCCAATTGATCAACAGGATGAGGGTGAAAATTCAAACACAAGACAAACAGAAATGTAAAGTTTCATACAAACTAAACATGATAGACAAGATGGAAAAGCTAAAAGAATTTTGTAAATTTAAAATACTATCAGTTTTCACAACAGGAATTAATATTTATCAGACAAATGTAAGGTACTTAAACTGCAGGCTGCCTCCAATGAGCATATACAAAACAAAGAGCTCAAAAGGCTGGGGTTCAAGTGAGGCGCTTATTTTTAAGATGACAGCAGATGCTATTGTCAATAAAAAGTTAAATAAAGCTAATCTAATGCGTTATTATTTGTGAGCTAGTAGGTTATCTTAATATTCACTAAGGTGCTAAGTTAGTGATTATGTTAAAAGTCTTTTACTGTAATACTCAACGCAAAAAATAAATAATTAAACCACAGATTAGGCTCCCATTATATGTGATAGGCTTCTTACCTTGTTATAACTTCCTTCCATCAGATACTGTTCCATGCTAACTGGATGTTTGATGTAAACATTGTTTTGAATCTCTTTTACAGGCAAACGCTCCAATTCCTATCCACAGGAAAAAGTAATCAGTGTCCCAATACATTTGAATTTTTTGTTATAATAAATATTTTCATTAACTTTGCAATCACAAATAAAATATTTTTAACAGTGGTGCTAAAAAACAGTCACTCACAGTATGAAATTCAGCTAATCTGTTTTGAGAGAGAAGACACAATAGGTTGAGTCCCAAAAGCTGATACTTGTAGGTGGATTCAGGAAGATCATCTCTGACAGAAATACATTTTATAATAAATTATTGATATTTTCACACACACACACAGGGCAACTAGGATACTTTATTTTGTACATAATAAATTAGTTTTGAGGGGTTTAGGAATATTTATATTTCTGACATATTTAAATGAAATCCAATGAAATGTATTTAATAATCTTAGAATGCTTGCTTTATTTCATCAAGGATAATTTATGTGGGACAGCATTCAAGACATGTGAAAAAAATTAGTGGGAAAAGATATGCTTAACCTTGAAAAGAAGAGAAAAAAATTAAATGGAGCTTAGGCTAAATACTGTCTTCGGTAAACAATAAAACATATGATTTGAAATTGTGAAAAACTCAAAGAGTTAAATATGGCTCTCTCAAAATTTATGTCAATACAAAGCTGAAGTTATTTAAAACACGTCCATTGCTGTATTGTGAAGGTAAACGAATATTTCTTTAACTAGATACAAAAAATGAAATAAAGAACATTAGAAAAAGAGTACTTAGAAAAAAATGACATTATTACCAAGGTCTCATTTAATTTATTTTCAGAATTATAAAGTTACTAAGCACTAAGTTACTGATTAATTGAAGTTGGGGATTCAACAATTAAAGAGAAAACTGTCATTTTGTTTCTGAACTTTAACAACAAAAAAGCAACAATATGGAATGTTTCATCAAGTAATCAGAAAAGTATTCAGCCAAATACTTATTTATTTTGGATCGACACTACATGTAAAGCTTAGTGCCACTGAACAAATAACGTAAAGAATAGTAGTATTCTAAGTTAAAGGAATAAACTGAACATATAATTTTAATAAATTAATTATTTACTCTATTTTTGAAAATTTTAATTGTTTAAAAGAAGACAAATTTACATTTTTTAAGGCATGAAATATTAACAGCAAAAAAGAACTCACTTATAATCCATATAGTAACATTTTAGCTGAGCCATATATCGTTCAAAAGCCGGGATGTCTTTTTTAGCTATAGCCCATTGCGCTCCAATTTCTAATATGTCACCTTTAAGTGTAAAAAATAGTCATAATTCATTAATGTTTGTCATTTTGAAGATAACATTACTAAATTTTACTTTTCGAAACCATTTATTCACAAATGATAAATTTTAATAGAAATTTGTTTTTCCTGATGAAAACAAATACTTTTAAAGAATATTTTAAAATAATAATAATAATAAATTGATCTGATAATTTATATAGCACTGTACCCCAGTAAAGAACTGGGCTCACAGCGCTTTACATAAATATAATAACATACATATAAGTATTAAATAAACATTCATATCCTTGAAACCACACACATGACAGTACGGTACACATAAGCTACGTTTAACATTAGAAGAAACTTTGTTCAATTAATTTTGAAAGTAAAGTTTGAAAAGATGTGTCTTAAAGTGCAGTCTTGAAGGCCTTAGTAGTTGGAATACTATGGATGTGTAATGGTAGAGAATTCCATTGTTTGGCTGCACAAAAAGAGAAAGACCTTTCGCCAAATGTTTAAGTGCGTGTCTTAGGAACAGAGAGAATATGTGAGATACAAACAAGTTTCAAATACTAATCTGAGGACTATGTCAAAGAATATTAAAATTACTTACGGGCAATAAGCAGTTCTTGTTTAGACACGGATGATTCATTGGTTGGCAGGAATGCTACTTGAGTAAGGGCGAGCTATATATTTAAGAGCATAAATATATAGAAATCTTGACTATGTAATAATATTATTCACTTGAAAATAAGTTATTGATGAATGAGTCTTTGGAGTCCAATATTTAACAAGATAGGCCTATTATTAATTTTAAAAAAGGACTTCTTAATCTTGAGGCTGAACATTTTTAACAATTTTGAATGAAGTAATTAAGAATAATGAATTATTATTCTAATTTAAGGTTCAAACACACAACCCCCACCTGACAGGATCAATGCTATAAATAAAATAATTATTTCTTTATTTTGTTTTAAAAATATTCTTTATTAATAAATCATTTTACTTTGTATTAACAGTAAAATTTATCTTTAAACAATGTTTATGTTGTGTTTACAAGTTCCAGTTCACACAACTAACATGACCTACATATAAATAAGTGAACTGCCCTTAATAAAAATGTACAATTAATATTAGGAACTCCTTTTGAACCTTCAACTTTGGCTCATGACTAATTGATTTAACAACCCTGACCAATGGCTAAATAGATTTTGCACACGGTCACAACTAATGAATGAAATTATTGAAGACATAGTTGTAGTAGGTGTCACAATGAGGTTGAATGAATACAATGGTTGCCAGGAACAACAAGTCTGCACACGGTACATTATGATCTTTTATAATATCAACTCTGAAGGGTTTAGCCGTCTAAATTAAGTATATTACAGTCGAACCCACTTAACTCGAGCTCGGTTAACTCGCCCCACCCTATTATGTCGACGTTTTTTATTGGAACCGCCAACTTCTCTCTTTGTCTAAGCATTTTCTCGTCGTTTAATTTGATTTTTTAAAGTCGCCGAAACCTCATAACACGAGCACGAAATAGGGTCAAATTTGCCACTTAATGTTGGTTATCTCGATCCCCATGACCAATCGCCAGCTTTTGAAAATGTTAGATGTGATTTTTTATAACCAAGGGAAGGCATAAAATTTCTGCCTCGCTGGTGACGTCACAGCCCGCTTGCTCACAGCGCTGTGTTACTAACTTAAATCACCAGCTTTTGAAAATGTTCTTATCGATAGGGCTGAACCGATCGGTTCGGCTACTCGGCATCGGCCGATTTTGTATACTCTGAGATAATCGGCAATCGGCCGCGTAAGTGATGCCGAGTATTACGTAATTGCTCCAATAGCAAAGATGCACGCAGAATCGCATGTCTAAAACATTTCGTTGCGTATGGAATAACAAAATGTACAGTGTGCAGACTTGTTGTCATTGGCAACCATTCACCCTTCAACCTCATTTTGACTCTATTACTATTACTACTGCTTTGTTCTCATTGTTTCATTCATAAGAAGTGGCCGTGTGCAAAAGCCATTTAACTATTGGTTAGAATTAATTAAAATGTATCAAAGTTAAAGGTTCAAAAGGAGTTCCTAATTTATTTTTGTACACTTTTATAGAGAAGAGTTCGCTTTGTTATGAGTCATATATAGGTCATGATAAACAAATAACGGCAACGCCTTTGTGTAAAAACAACCTCGAAAATCATGTTAACGCTAGTGATGGGACGAAAAATCATAGGGTGCTTACTGTAAACAAGGCTCCCCAGATTTTAAAATATATAATATAACAGACTACAGACAGTTTACCCACCCCCACTCTCAATCTCCCACACCATTGTTGTTGGTTAGTCCGATTAGCATCAAGTTACCGAAGGAATTCTAAGTCCATTGTAAGCTGAGGGGACGGACCCCAAGAAGATTATTAGGAAGAGAATGGTTCGGGGACAATGAGGGGATGTGTAGTTTACTTATTAATGTAGCTTGTAAGGAAAGTCAAAGGCACAGTATCGCTCAATCTGGGAATCACCGCAAGGCGGGCGGCACGCGCGCTGTGGCGGAGTATATGACTTCGTTATAGTTATGTACTAGGGAAAAAAAAACTCCGCTTACGCAACAAAGGGTTATATTTAAACTTAAACGGTCCTTAAAAACGAACGGTCTTAACAACCTTAGGAAAGAGTGAAGAAATAGGGTCCCGATATTTCGATACGATTCTGATTAATCGTCCCATCACTAATTAACGCACAACACGTACATAAAGAAATTTCAAGCGCATGTTAATTTTTTGCCGCCATATTGGTTTTCGTTTTAACTTGATCATCGGTTATCTCGATGCCATTTTTCATACCCCAACGCCGTTGACTTAACTGGTTTTGACTGTATTGCATTAATTCCATATTAGATCATTTTTTAAGTTCAATTATCAAATATTTTAATGTTAATAGGCAAAATAATTGAATATCTTATAAGCATCGGGGACTTCCGCCATTGAAAGGGGTGGTGTCACTTTGATATAAAGAAATACACCTCGTTAAACATAACTAATGGCCACAACATCCTAGCTACATGAGAAACTGCACACATAGACATCGATAGATTGTGCACATATATTTTTAATATGAAAGACATATTCTTTGAATTTCTTTAAAAAAATTTGGGTCAAACATGGCCTATATTAACCTTAGGATTACAAAATACTGGTCAATTGAAAATACAAAGGAAAGTTAACAAAATGTAGGCCAATATGTCTACCAAAGCTTTAGACCGGAAAAGGAACTCAAATATGTTTCGAAAGATCCTATTTATTAATAGTTTTACACCCTCCTAGGAAAAATTAAAAACTTGGATCTCAGGCGCCGAATTTTTTTCCAGATAAAAAAAAACGTAGTAGTCTCCCCTGACATACCGAAGTACCTACCTTAATTACGTTTATGGATCAAAATAATTGCAATTATTACATTTTTAAGTGTAAAAATACATTTCATTCCCGGAAGTAAGACTCGCTCTGCTATAACAACAATGTAAATAGTTGAAGTTGAGCGCAACGTTCTCTTTGCTTTAGCGCAATAATCAATAAGATTAATAACAACACAGTTCAGTAGTTCAATCAGTTATGTTGGATTACTAAGTAATTTTATAATTTACTGAAAATTGACTAGGGGCCGTTCATAAAGTACGTCACACAATTTTTGACCATTTTAAACTCCCCCCCCCTGTCACAAATCTCGGACCCCCCCCCCTAAAGTATGTCGCACTTTCGAACAAAAGTTTTGTTTTTTATTTATAAAATAATTAAAATTTAATATAAAACACTGTGACGTTACACATGGCCGGACCCCCCCTCCCACAAATTGTCACACTTTCTTACACCCCCTCCCACCCTCTGGAGCGTGACGTACTTTATGGACGGCCCCCTAGTCTACTAGGACTAGAGAATGGCAGTGGCTATTGAGACGCTAGCGTCTTAATAGCCCACAGGCTATTGAGACGCAAATAAAAAAAAGGGGATACAAAAATTGAAGAAAGGAGTAACTATCTCTAAACCTATCCCTAACTAACCCTAAAACTAAAATCTATCACTAAACCTAACCCAAACCCTATCACTAAACCTAACCCAAACCCTAAACCAGGGGTGTCCAAACTTTTTGCATGGCGGGCCATATTCCTTGAAATAAAGATATTCGCGGGCCGGATTCAAATACTATTATAAAAATGACATAGGTTGAGAAGTTTTTATTGCAAAATTTTTATGTGAAGGGTGAAACTGAGATCTTGAATGCAGGAAATAGGTGTAGTGAGGTTCAATGCCACGGTTTTGATGCGTATGATATCACGCAGGGGAGCGTCCATTATTCTCCTCATCACACGGTTCTTGTTAAAATTCAACACTGAAAATTTCTGTTCACACAAGTATGTCGAGCCAAACAAGCTGAGCATTTTCTAAACAAATGTTCGAATCTCTTGGAATTTCTCTTTTTCCAGCTGACGATAAAAGTCAATGAGAGAAAGATGTTGTTGTGTGCTGCGACATCCAGCATCCCTTTGCAACTCAATGAGTTCCAACTGCAGATTGCCTGGAGCATCATCAGAATCCACAGAGAAAAGGGAAGACAAAAACATGATTTCTTATTCAAAAGTTGCAAAGTCCTGATGGCGTCTTTGAAATTCATCAGCCAGGGATATGATATCTGCAACTTACCTCTGCCTTAGCTAATCAAAACTCTTTCTGGAAAATGTGTCATGATTTCCAGTAGTGCGGAAACATGTGTGGCATTAGACTGCATTTGAGACAGTTGCCTTTTTTAAAAAATGCAGCTTGTTCCCAAAGGCATTTATATGTGAATATAATTGGCTTACCACTGCATTGTGACCTTGCCCACATAGTGTTAAGAACGTTTAGATGTCTTTTCACATCAACTAAAAATGCTAAATCTGCCAGCCAAGCCGTATCATATAATTCTGAAATAAGTTTTCCTTAAATTCCTTGAATTGCCCAAATTCTTTTTTAAGTGAGTATAAGCGCTCAAGTGCTGTCCCCCGACTGAGCCATCTTACATCATTGTGATACACAACATCTCCGTATTCTCCCTGGATGTGCAGAAGAAACTGCTGAAACTGACGGTGAAACAGGGCTTTAGAGCGATTAAGGTTTATAGCTTTTATCACTGGCTTATAAACGTAATCATATCTAAGGTGTTAGTCACAAAGAGCTGTTGGTGAATGATATATTGAAGTTTAAAAGCTTCGCCGCCCTCTTCGATGACTTTGTTACAAACAAGTGTTGCTAGTCCATTATGTCACCAGTCAGGGCTAGAGCACCATCAGTAATAATGCCAGATATATTTTTCCATGGTAGTTTAATGTAATTGAAAGCAGAAGAAAATGGAAGCAAATAAAGCTTTTCCCCTTGTTTGGTCTTTAAGACTCTGAAGGTCCAGTAATTCTTCACTCACACAGCCACACACATGTCATCATTAACTCCTCTAAAAAAAAGAAGTTGGATAGTGTCAGATGCATCATTGCTTTCATCACAGGCTATCGAAAAAGTCATATATTTCTGTTTAAAAATGACGTCATCGATTTTTATGGTAGGCCGTCACTTAACTTCATCGGGTTTTTTAAAATCAATTTCCACGTTATTAAAAAAAATAAATAAAAAAGTCATCGATTTTCACCATCATTTGACATGATTAAAAACGATAAAAGTATACATTTTGACTTTTCTTATAAATATAATGTCGTTACAGACATTATACGTCAGTCAATTAGTTATTTCAGATGAGGCCGCGGGCCAGTTAAAATTGCTTCGCGGGCCAGTTTTGGCCCGCGGGCCTGACTTTGGACACCCCTGCCCTAAACCCTATCACTAAACCTAACCCAAACCCTAAAACCTATCACTAAACCTAACCCACACCTAAAACATATCACTAAACCTAACCTACACCCTTAAACCTATCACTAAACCTAAAATTTGATTCTGTCAGGGACAAACCATGAAAAAAAATGTTATTAATTATCACGTTTAACTGTCTATCGCAATTTTCATGAGACCAGAGAGACCAGATGAATTGGGTCATTTTTAAACTTATTTATAAAACTCTTTAATAATATGGCATGGCTTACTTGTAGCTCTTCAATTTTATAAACATTATTTATTTATTTATTTGCGTCTCAATAGCCTGTGGGCTAAATAATTATTATATACTGACTGACAATATTATCAATATATCTTCTTATCTTATCTATACAGACGCTCCTTCTATGCAGAAGATAGTTGCGTCCACAGACCATGACAGATGATCTGTTGGCAAGTGATGCAGCATTCACAGGCCACGGCTTTGTGGGTTCCACGCATTACCCAGCCGCCTAACACTACATGTAGTTAGGTACCCATTCGGAGCGGGGTGACTCAGGGGCGCCCTAGGCCCCGGGAAGAAATCCTTGCCTTCACACGGATTCGAACCCGTGACCATCGGTACGACAGTCCAGTGCGCTGCCACTCGACCACCGCGTCATATATGATAAGATTACCTCTAATATTTTTGGTCGGTTAAATTTACGTCTGATTTTTTTTTCGCTAATCTATTTATAATTTATTTATTTTTTTGGTCAATCAATTACTTCAATTAGAATTAGACCTAGTCGACAGTCAGATGACGGTGCGGAAATAGTCCGAAGGCGAAATACGATTGAGCAAGATTTGTTTACCGTTTACCCTGATAAACAACACAATATTAATTGAATATTACACAAACTTTTAAATGATTCTGATAGTATATTATTATGATTACTTTAAGTTTCGAAAGCAATTCTCCAGATTTCTCTAAATTTGGTGGTTTTGAATCCCAGACACGTTTTAAATTTTGATATATTCCTACAATCTCTTTCAAGTTGGCAGCCATTTCGTTTTCAGTTCTGCACACTATAATAAACGACTTTTTCATTTGTTAAAATTAGTGCAACGGTGACCTTATTAGACCGGCAGCTATCAATGCTTCAGATTCTTATTGGTTAAAAAAAAATCCACATGCAACTTCCTGTTGTGGAAATTTAATAATGATTGAAAGTTTAAAACAATGAAAGTTATCTAACAAATATTATTTTATAATATTGCATGATGGAGAATGATGTGCTTGATTCACTGGAAGACCTTGGGTATAAAGTTTAATGCTTAACATATCATTCCAATAATAAATCCTTCACTTAAGAATAAATACGATTTTATTTATACAAGACAAATACATTTAATTCATTCTTATCTTCAGCATAGTGCACACCTTGCCTTCACCTTTCTAAACTTTCTTATTAAAGCAGTCAAACTAAGACTAAAGTAGCCCAACTCAAATTCTCTTAGTCTCTACTGTACTTCAGTCTACCAGTAGTTCTACCCTAGCTTTAGCCCTAGACAAGTAGTAAGTAGGCCAGGCTAGCCCTAGATCCAAGTACTAGCTGTGGCTAGGCTTAAGTAAGTAAGTAAGGCCTTTTTTTGTAAATAAACTAAACTTTAAACAGCAAGTGTTATTCGCATGGTTTTGGCTGTGCGAATGAATAATATCGAACAAATTAAATTGTCATTTTAACCGTCTTTTGAGTGACTGGAAGCTTATATCTGAATTATCAGTATCCATTTTAGTTTTAGCAATAATCTGAGCGGACCTGCATGCCGTTAGTTAATGATTAACCATTAAATTAATTAATTAGTAATACTACGGATTTAGCTGATATAAAACTATTATTAACTGTTCCAGTGAACTCAACTTTGTATTTTTATTCTATATATAATGAAGTACCTTTAATATTAATGCCTTTATGAACTTTCATTCATAATTGGCCGAGACTCTGTAATTACAGTGTAATTAAAAAGGCTAATTATTATTCTCCCCAAAACTCTCATCATACCTGTGGTCATCATAAATTCATTAAGTTAATTTAATTTAAAGCATGCGAAAGACTATATATAGTATATAATGGATTAATGGTATAACATAAAAAAATTTAAAAGTGAGAGTCTGTAAAAGTGACTAACAGAATAGATAGGACAGGCATGGGTGGTGGGATAATAAAATGTTTCTGGGACAGAGCCTGCTTGAATGTTTGCAAACATCCTCACTGTGGTTGGAAAGACCTCGGTTTTGGGTTAGGTAGCGTCTCTGGTCAGACTACGGTGTGGGGAGGTAGGGTCTCTGGACAGACCGCGGTGTGGGTAATGTTGTTATTACTATAATGTATAGTATTTTTGACGTGATACACATGTATGGCCGGTCAATGCGGCGGGTCTCTCGACAAACTATGGGGGAGGGGATGTAGGGTCTCGCGACAGACAGCGGTGGGGGGGGGGTAGGGTCTCTGGACAAACCACAGTGAGGAGGTAGGGTCTCTTGACAGACGGGGTGGGTAATGTATTGATGTCCTTCCATGAACTTCACAGGTCACCCTACACTTATTCCCGTCCTTGGACAGGCTTTGTTGCTAGTAATATATAATATAACTTTTACGTTACAAGTACTTACCTCTTACTCCTACAGTTACAGCATAGGCTACACACTTGTAACTACAGTAGAACCCGGTTAAGTCGAGGGCCTAGGGGTATGCCAAAAGGCGTCGAGCTAACCGATGATCGAGTTAAACGAAAACCAATATGGCGGCAAAATATTATCATGTGCTTGAAATTTCCTATGTACATGATGTGCATTAATAAGTGATAGGACGATTAATCGGAATTGTATCGTAATATCGGTACCCTAATATTTCTTCCCTCTTTCCTAAGGTTATTAAGACCGTTCGTTTTTTAAGGACCGTTTAAAATATAACCCTTTGTTGCGTTAGCGCTGTTTTTTTTCCCTAGTACATAACGAATTCAGCTACTCCTGCCCGCTGGTGACATCATATTTTTCTCTCTTGCGCGCTCCAAGTTTGTCAAAAAAACTTTACAAATAAATAGTTCTAAATTTTTAAAAATGAGCGTTTCCAGATGAATGGAATGTCGGAGTGTAGCTGTACTGGTTATATGATGATTGAATCCCAAAGACGGTAGTCTATTTTTCTTCTCCTTCTTTTTTTTTAAACTACAATTAGAGTGTTGGCAAACCTGGTAATTGTATTTTTTGTACTGCTTATTCTGAAAAGCGGAGATGTTGATTAACTGTATTTAAGTAAATTTAGATTTTAAAATTAATACACACATAAATAAGCCCAGATCTATTAATATCGTATAATATATTCTATTTGCTAATAAAATATTATGAAGAGTTTGTTAAGATATTATAGCGACTTAGTTTTTTTACTTTACAGTGAACAGACTATACCTATATAATAAATAATTTATAATCAATAATACTAATAATTTATTTAGTGTAGAATTAAAGACTAGTCGTAAAACTAGTCTGCTATTTTAATGTAACGACTAGTTTGTGTGCGCTACATGAATTTATTTGGCGGATTTTAGTAAATAAGTGAAGTGCAATGTAGTCATAAAATTAATATTCCTATCTTGTGTTTCGACTAGTCGGAGCAATAGCTTATTGCCTAATGTTACGCAAGCAAATCCTTAAAAAATACTTGTATAAAATAAACATCTAAGTAAGTGTATAATTATAAATAATAAAGATTTTACATTTAATTTTTAAAAAAAAGATAATAGTGAATGTATTTACTAGTCATTAAATAGAATATTATTTTTAGTTAATTAGTTACAGTTGAGTTGTGACATTTATCACAGCATATATAAATATTAAGGCTGGTAACGATTAATTTAAATTTAATTGTTAACTTTTGAAAAATGTTAATTTCGATTAAAGCTAAAAATTAAAATGTATGACGTCTTTAAACTGAACATCTCAAGGGAAGTAAAAAAAACAGGTAATTGACATTTTTTTGAAAGATAACTAAACTTTATTTGTTAAATCCACGTCTACATAAATTACAATAATACGCGGGATAAGTTTTTACGTTAAAAAATATATAAATTATTGTTAATAATTAATTATTTTTAATAAATTGAAGAAAAAAAAATTAAAATTATTTTAAGCGATATGTAATCGATAAAATTTTAAACCACTAATCGGGAAATTAATTGTTAATTTCCGCAGCCCTAATAAATATAAATTAAATACAAAGTGACTGCTTAGACTTTGGGACAGATAAGTTTTCAATGCAGTGGACAGTCATTTGCTCATTTGCACTCTTTTTTGTTGATTAGGCCTTGGCCTTAGGCTTACTTTTAGGGATTGCACTAACAGCAATTTTCATCCAGAGAGTATCGACTGAAATTACATCAGAAAAGGGCAAGTCAGTTATTGCAGATTACTGACATTTTTTGCAGCATATTTTAAAGGGATCTATTTCAATAAAGTTGCTACACTTGCAATGAAATAAGTGTTTTGGGTTCTATTCACTGCGTTCTGGTCATTGCAAAATATTTTCAGGGCTTCTATTACAGTCGAACCCACTTATCTCGAGCTCGGTTATATCGACCACCCTATTATGTCGACGTTTTTTTTTGGAACCGCCAAATTCTCTCTTTGTCTTAGCATTTTCTCATCGGTAATGTCGATTCTTTTATGTCGCCGAAACCTAGTATCTCGAGCACAAAAGAGGGCCAAATTTGCAACTTAACTCGATTTTCGTCGGTTGAAAATAAAGGTTTGTATCGAGAATCGACGGTGGTTTTTATATAATTAAATAAAAAAATTAATAAATTATTATTCTTTTAAAAGTTTGTTGTTGTTGCTTTGTTGCCAGTAAGATAAGTAACTGTGACACTAACACGCGCGTGACGATGAAACTGATAACACAGTACACACAGCCCACAGCGTGCTGTGATCAACGGTCAAGGCCACAATAGTTTTATTTATATTACAAAGTTTGATTGACTGAGGAAATTCGAGAACGTTCTGATAGTTAATTAACAGATATCCTGCACGTCAAAAGCATTAAACTTAAAATAACCATATTGATTTGTTTATTTGTATTTTAAATTCGCGGATACGATGGCAAACGCGACTGCGACACGGCGAAGCGTAATCTTTGACCTTTTAGCGCATGCGCAGACAATTATAAACTGGTAACTTATTTTTCATTAAATAAATGGAATCGAAACATGACAGAGACGTAATCAAAGTCCTTTACTACGGCATAAATATATATACATCAAAAGCATTAAACTTAAAATAACCATATTGATTTGTTTATTTGTATTTTAAATTCGCGGATACGATGGCAAACGCGACTGCGACACGGCGAAGCGTAAACTTTGACCTTTTAGCGCATGCGCAGACAATTATAAACTGGTAACTTATTTTTCATTAAATAAATGGAATCGAAACATGACAGAGACGTAATCAAAGTCCTTTACTACGGCATAAATATATATACATCAAAAGCATTAAACTTAAAATAACCATATTGATTTGTTTATTTGTATTTTAAATTCGCTGATACGACGGAAAACGCGACTGTGACACGGCGAAGCGTAAACTTTAACCTTTTAGCGCATGCGCAGACAATTATAAACTGGTAACTTATTTTTCATTAAATAAATGGAATCAAACATGACAGAAACGTAATCAAAGTCCTTTACTTCGGCATAAATATATATGCATGTGTATATATATGTATATATATATATATATATATAAATTCCCGATTAGTCATAACTTTTCCCGACTTTCAAGGCCGAGAATTTATTTTTAAGAATTCCCGACTTTTTCCCGTTTTCCTGAGCCTGAGTGGGAACCATGGTTATATTTAAATTTTAAACGGTCCTTAAAAACGAACGGTCATTACAACCTTAGACTTAGGAAAGAGTGAAGAAATATTAGGGTTCCGATACGATTCCGATAAATCATCCCATCACTAATTAACGCTAACTAATTAATCATGTACATAAAGAAATTTCAAGCACATGTTAATATTTTGCCGCCATATTGGATTTCGTTTTATCTCGATCATCGGTTATGTCGACGCCATTTTTCATACCCCAACGCCGTCGACATAAGCGGTTTCGACTGTAATTATCAAAAATTAATATTTGAAGAAAAAATAATAATTTAAAAAAAAATATTCTATTGTCATTTCTGAAGTGACGATTCTAAAATATGATGACATGTAAAAGACCTCCAAATTTACTTTGCTCAAACATTTGAACCTTTATTACTACTATTAGGTCAACTCATTTTTATATCTATTATCGGGCCCTCATAAATTATAATATGAATTTGCCTAAGCTATGCATTATTGTTGTAATATAGGTTATTGTTTGGGCCTATAGTATTTAGAAAACAGTGTATTTATTTTACAAAATTATTTTAGTAAGTAACACATTTCAAATGTTATTATTTTATCATGGTTTATAAACATAATTTGATTATGTTACAATGTGATATGACCCATTTGAAAACACAGCTCAGGCTTTTCAATTAAGGCATTAAGGATTGAAAACTTCTCATAGCTATTTTAAATGGCTTTTTTATTTATTTATTTTTCTGTCTTTCTCAAAACTGTGTTTAAAAATTATTTGATGTTTAAATGCAGATACGATGGACCACTTTTGGATGATAAAGCTCTATCTGAGGCAGTAGAAAGTGGAGCAAAGTCTGTTGCATACACACATTTGGTAGAATGGGTTGTTTCTCAGTTGGCAAGTTTCTATAGTATTGATTCTAAAGTTTCAGCCATACAAGGTATTCAATTTTAGCACAGTCTGTTTTTTTATTTGATGTTAAAGTCAAAGCAGTTTTATAGTAACACATCAAAGGGCAAATTTTTAATTAAAAATCCTGGTACGATAAGCATATTTTGTTGATTGATAGATTACTAACATTAACCATTTCATTGCCTGAGTACAATATTCTTATGTAAGAGAGCATTTCTGGAGTTTTTATTAATATCACATGTGAATGTAATTGTATTTACAATACCCACATAAGTATACAACCTATATACAAATTAAAAATTTTTAAAATTATTTATTTTGTTTGTGCTAATTAATTTTTAATTAATAGATAATGTGTTTTAATTTTTAAGGTCCCAGTGACTCAGAACATTTTCTTATGGAATTAAGTGGATTTCTACGAGAATTCTGTAAGTAAAGTGACACATATCAGTTGCTGTGAGATAATCACCCCTATAAAAAATTAAATTTGAAAAAATGTGCAATATTTATTTCTTGCTCTTTTAAAACAATATTTAGTAAAGTTCTAGGTCATTTATTTTTGTAAATACTATTCTTTTAAAACTATGTGTGTAATATTAATTTTACTCTCCACAGCTTGTCCATATGTAAACCTAATTGAAGGGCCTGTAGATGGTAGGCTTTCTTCAAAGAAGGCATGTCTACAACTGTTGGGTAAGATCTAGTTATAAAAATTATTATTAGACACTTTGGAAGGGAAATTAAAATATGAGTACTTTGATGTTTTTTTTTATAGCTATGTTAATATTATATTATACCTTTTATGCATTCAGACCATTGCATGTTTCCTAACAAAGACTTGGTTTGACTCTCCCCCTGTCCTTCCCACTTAAGTTAATTTGGGGTTAGAAATTGTTGGTCTATGCCAGTGCTTCTCAATTATTTTCTGTCATCCCCCTTCCCCAGGAAGAAGAAAAGAAAAAATTGTGCGTGACTATAAATAATATCATTTGTCTATAAAATTGTTATAAGTACACATCTGCATAACACTGTATCCTTATTAACATATAAGAGAATAAAAAAATAAGAAATGTGGATCAATTTACAACAATGAATAGCTTTATTAACTGTAGCAGAAAAGATTTAAAGGAGCACAGGATTTAAAGGTAAAAAATATTTTTAAAACTTTAACCTGCAACACAAAAATAAATAAAATAATTTCAGCTGATTTTTTAATTAATGGCTTAAGTCTGGATTAATGGCTACAATGATCACGTTTTGCAATACATAGCTTTACATAGCGGGATTTGAAGCAGGACACAGCAACTCTCAGCTCCTTCTCAATGTGTAGCCAAGACCTGAGTTCAAATGAGCCCCCCTTTACAGAGCCTTGCGCCCCATAGGGACGCGCCCCACTATTTGAGAAGCACTGGTCTCTGCAAACATTGTTATGTTCTTATTTTTAACATTTAAATTTCAATGTTCGAAACAAATTCAACTTTTTTTATAGTTCATTTTGACTCTACCATATTTGAATAGGATATAATTTGTTTTCATACAAATGTATGATGAAGGATTATGCTTAAAAGAATTAATAAAATGATAATAAACTATTCTACAGATTACCTATTAAGTGAATTAACTAGTGTCAAAATGTTGGCAGCTAAAAGGCCATTAGTTCTTGCTGCTATATCCAAGACATCCTCAGAAATTGTTCCATCGGTTAGTTTTTTAGTACAATAAAATGTTGATAATGTTAAAAATAATCTTTTGTTTATTTCTTTAAAAAAACTACATTTAATTGTTATGAACTAGTCAATTATTTAATAATTCTTCACTGTTAAATTTTTCCTGTATATGGTTAGCTCACTATTTGTATATGAATTTAATGTAGTCTTTGTATCAGTCTTATTATAAAGTCTTTGTGCCAGTCTGTTTAAAAAAAATTCTGTGATTATTTCCTCCTGAAGACTGAATCAGAAGTAGCCAGATACCTGAAAATAGCACTAGTGACTCTAAAGTTCCCGAAACCTCCTCCTAACATCACAGCTTTTGATCTTTTCAGTAAAGTTGAAAATAAGGTATGAGTTCTAATTTTCACATTATTACTTTCCAGACTTCATACTTTATGTTATACTTAATTAATGCAATATAATTTAACTTGACAGATTGCAAAACAGAAATGAGAAGAAAAACCTACTGAACACCTTGATTTTAATTTATTATTTCAAATAAGAAGACCATGACTCAAAATATAATTTATATAAAGATGATCACTTACTTTTTACAAGATGGTCTCAGTGACTAGAGTGGTTAAATGAATAAATTCTAAAATTAATTTCTTTTAGTTATTTATGTACTGACACATTTTTAAATTAAACTACGACTTGTATGCCAAGGGTTAGAAAGTTCCATTTGAATAGGAAGTTGATAAATTAGCCAACAAATTATTTTTAAAATAACCCACATTTTTCATTCTTATTAGGGGTATATCAGTTTCCCTAGCCCAATACCTTTAAGCTACCAGTCATTCATTAAGTCTAAAATTCCAATGGGACTCCATGCCATAAATTGGTTTTCATAAAGAACTACCATCTCCAGGTCCTCTAATTACCAAATTTGGGCTGATGGAACTTACAAGTTGGCTGCGTCATGATTACAAATTAAATTTGGATTACTCTACAGTTTTTATAAATTTATTTGAAATTTCCACCCAGTGATTTAATTTAGTTAATGAAATTATATAACTAATCACAATTGTTTCATTTTTATTTTATCTACAGCTTAAAACTCTTATGTCTGAGTGTCCTGACCAGGCTGGAAAACCTCTGCTAAAAACAAAATTATCAGATTCACATTGGGCTCAACTTTTAGCAATAAATACTTACCTCTCTGAAGAATACAGAGTACGGCGAGAAATGTTACTGAAGAGACTAGATGTTACAATTCAATCTTTTAAATGGTCAGATAAAGCTAAGGTAAGAACTAATTTTGTTAAAGGTCAACCAGTTGGCAAGTCTTAAGATTAGGAACAGTCCTGTTTAATTTGGACCGGTTAACTGCAACTTCTATTCATCCATATTAGCATATTACCCGCAGCTCATTTTTTGGTGTGTCAAATCATCAAATCTTAAAATAACTCGTAATTTCAATATGCAGTATTTTCTAAGCATAAGCTAGTATACAGTAAGGTTGTTAACAGTTGTTAACATGCAGGGCACTGTACAAGATCTAACACCCTGAGTGATGGTGACATCTAAGCTCACTCTTATTAATAAGTATGATACATTCTGGTTAGTTCTCAGAACTTATGGGAAAATACTTTGCTGCCGCAACCAGGTGGCTAACAGATCCTCAAAAACGGGCGGTCTTAACAACCTTAGTAAGAGCCACATTACAGAGCCATTGAAAACTTTACAAGAGAGGACATTCTTGTATCATCTATAAAATTTAATTGTTTAGGAAGTTTGTTTGTTTAGGTTTCATTTTTGGAAAATAATTATGTCTAGTACAACACTTCTAAATGACATTAAAATCAACATTGCCCATATTGTCATTATGGCATTTTTGACTAGTCACTTGCAGTGTTTTCTATAGCACAGTAGTAAGTTTGGAGACTCATGAAACTCTTATGAAAAATGCTTTCACCATCAGCCCACCTAACCGTAGCTGAGTTATCTCTCTGCTGATTTCATTTGTTGAGCCCTCTTTCCCTTAAATTTGAACATGGACTTTGTTTTTATTGTCCCATGCAACAAGATATCTTTTACATTTTCTATACTGTGAAGGTGATAAATTATCATATAAATCATTAGTTTATGGCGAGGGGATGGCTCATTGTACAAATGTCAGATAATCTGTAAAATAAAATTGGCCGTATGCTGGGGTTAAAAATTTGACATTGTGTAGTACTATATAGAATATGTTGGTATATTTTTTTTTATAGGCATTGCCTTACTTATTTGTTTTGATTGCTTATTTTAGAACAATGAAAACAAAATAGCTGAAGTTTATCAGCCCATTAGAAGATTACTGACTTCAAAAACAGATATTGGTGTTCCACAAATTCTTGCTGCTAGAGATGGTAGGTGTTTTAAAAAAAAATTTTTTTATATGGAACTGAAAGATCTACTTAAATATTAGGTTTGCCAAAATTTTTTTAAAAAAGACTGAAGTTTTTGTTATATTCTAATAGTTCTCACATGGGTTCGCTAATTTTCAGATACATATTAAATTAAAGTAAGTTTACTTTTAGATTCATTCAGTTTTTTCATTTTTATTATGTTTAGCATGTTTATACCAGAGTAATATTTTTCATTTTTTCAGATTTAACAAGGTTGCAAAAAACAAGCAGTGGTGAGGCAAGAGAACGAACAAAATGTGCAATAAATAGAATCCTAATTGGACAAGTGAGTCTTTTACATTTGATTATTTACATACTACTCGTTGTTTAGAGATAAAGTGATCATCTCGTGTTCTTTTTTCTTATCTGGATGGGGTATCGGCTATCTTGGATATTGAATAAAAAATTGGTAAATTATATTTGAACAGGTACCTGACCGGGGTGGGAGAGCCTGGGAACATGAACCTCCGCCACCTGAGATGCCAGCATTTGCTAAAAGAGATCCAGGATCACAAGGTAAATTACTACCATCTTTGTTGGCATTTATTATTCTTATTTGGATATTACATTTAGTGTTAGATGAGTGCTAAAGAGTTGAAATTTGAGGACAAAAGGTCTTTGCTTGATAAAGTACACAATCAAAATAGTAACCATTAGTACAGAACCAGTTGTATCACTGATCAATTGTATTCAATATTTGTTGCAGGTGGTGGAAATTTCCAAGGAAGTGGTAGGGGTGATCGAGATAATGAAAGAGGAGGTAGAGGTGCTGGAAGAGGTGACAGAGGAGGAAGAGGTGGACGTGTCAAAGGTGGTTGGGGTGATACTCCCTCTGGGGCTCCTGGAGGAAACTGGAATCGAGACGGTGGTGGATATCAACAAGGGGGATATTCAGGAAGAGAAAGTGGCTATCAAGGAGGTGGAAGTACTGGATATCAAGATCATGGTGCATATCAAGGTGGAGGTGGTGGATACCAAGGTGGAGGATACCAAGGTGGAGGTGGTGGATACCAAGGTGGAGGTGGTGGATATCAAGGTGGAGGATACCAGGGTGGTGGTTATCAAGGAGGAGGGGGATATCAAGATCGTGGAGGATATCAAGAACGTGGGGGTGGAAGAGGTGGTCGAGGAAGGGGGGGTAGAAGGAATTGATTAATTTTATTTAACCCTTGCAATTATTTTAACGTAGTCTTGATTGATCTGGTTGCTAGAAATGTTTATAATTTGTGCCATCAACTTAGACTTTTTCAAGTGACCCTACTACCTCTTTCCTTTGCTTTATGAATCTTGACTATTGTTAACATTTAGAGAGAGTGTGATCAATAACATTAATTAATATATATAAACTATAGGTATATGTCAAAGGCTATATCCATAAGCTGTCCCTTTCAGTTTTTTTAGTTTAATTTGAATGTATAAAGTTTCTAAAGCCATTATGATTACATGAGTTTAGGTAATTGCTTTTAAGTATTTTTGTGAAATTTAAATGCTGTATAAACTAATCTCAATATTGGTAATCTTCTTCAATATGACTTATTTAGTTGTGCTTGCCCGTCTTTAAAGAAAAGAAATCTATTTTTTTGTTGTGAGCTTAACTTTAATGTCAATTTTTGCTTAAAATTATTATATTAGTAATATATTATTCTCAGGTTAAAGTTCATTTATTTTTGTGTGTTTTACTTACTATAATGCAGAGTTTCTCAAATAGTGAGGCTCCATAAAGGGGGGCTCGTTTGACCGTTATGCAGAGGTGTACTTATAACAATTTTATAGACAAATGATACTATTTACAGGCGCGCAGGGGCGCAAAATGTTTTTCTTTCTTCCTAGGGGAGCATGACAGAAAATAATTGAGAAACACTGCTATAATGGGTACTTATAATAATAATAATAAATTGATTATTTATATAGCGCTGTATCACAGTAAGGAACTTGGCTCACAGCGCTTTACATGAACTTACATTTTAAAATAGAAAATATGCAACAAGTATTATTTTAAGTTATGAAAAATGGTACTTAAAAGTAAAATTATAAACTGGTAAATATGCAACCAATGTTATTTTAAGTTATGAAAACTGAACTTGTGAAAAAATGTTAATCTATTTAATAAATGAATGATAAGAATTGAATTAATATTAATTTTTTTTAATGCTTTGTCCTTTTTTGTGTTAAATCATTTTGGAAAGGAAATTCATTGTTAAATAATAATCAATACCTATAGGAATTGCTATTTTCCTTAAAGATTTAGGTAAATCTTGCAACATTCTGGAAGGTCATGGGTTCCACAGAACAAATGTTAAAACTAATACTTCGATAGATTTCAAAATAATTTATTTTATCAAGTATTTGCAGAGTTCAATTTAATAAAATAAAATAAAACAATCCAAGAATTTTTAAAAAATGCAATTCCTTTTAATTTATTTTATCCACCTCATATTTTCATAACTACCAAAATTCAAACTGGGAGAACCAATTCTTTACAAAAATATTTCATAAACTTCCTTTAATTCACTTCCATTTGAAGAACTTCATCGCAATAGCTTTTAGACAAAAGTTATTACATTAGTACATCAATAGTGTTAAATTTTGTTGGACATTATTAACATAGAAATTTCATTGTTTAGAATTTACCAACATGAAGAGAACAGTACTGCATACTTCAATAAACAAAAGCAGACAAAATACATGTAATATTCATATATACAAATTAAAATACAAATTCTTTGAGAAAATTTATTTAAACTGGTGTTGGACATAAATATTTATTGGTAGACGGCCATAATAAAATGGTAATAGTATAGAGATGCAGTGATTGATGCTTACCGCGCTTACAGACATGTAGTTGGCAAATTTATGAAAGAAACAAAGTCTGTTGAAATTTAATTAAGCGGTGCACATTTACTAACACTACATACTTAGATCATCATGATTATTCTATATCTCAAATGTCCACTTAATTTTTTAAAACATTTTTTAAGGTTTTTGTGTAGGATCTAACTCTAAAAACTAATAATATTAAATAAATGACATAATATGGGTTTGACATGTTTCTCCTAAAATAAATGTATCATTTTTAATTGTAACCTCAGTCTAAATACATTTTAAACAGCTGACATTTATATACATACATGATAAGAATTGAAAGTATCTATTTAAATGTGTGCTTATGGCCTCATGACTACAGTAAAGTCTGAAAAATAAAGTTAAATTCAAATGAAAATAAAATTGATACCTGCAAGTTTTTAAGAAATGATGTTTTGAGACAGAAAAGTAAATTTGTGTGCGTTAAATTAGAATAATGCAGATGATTGAACAGGAAATAGAGATTTGAATTTTTTTCCCCAAGGACCGGAATTACATTGTTTTTTGGCATCAGATCCATCAATAGTTAAATGTACACTTGTTCACTGGCTAAACTGTCCATAAATGGACGTACAAGTGCACTGGTAGCAAAATTAAAAACCAGACCAAAAGTGAGAGAAATGGGTAGAGCTGGTAGAGCCTTTCTGAATATGGCCAATAATAACAAAGTGCAACACAGGCCCTGAAAAGAAAGAAATGTTAATCATTACACAATATAGGTAGTGAACAAACAGGATTAATCTAAATTTAATTCAATTGGTCTCTCAGACCAAATCATTACACAATATAGGTAGTGAAAAAACAGGATTAATCTAAATTTAATTCAATTGGTCTCTCAGACCAAATTTGTGAGTGTCACTAGCAATACAAACCTTGTTGAGAAACAAATACAGTAGAACCCGGTTACGTCGACGGCCTAGGGGTATGCCAAAAGGCGTCGAGCTAACCGATGATCGAGTTAAACGAAAACCAAAATGGCGGCAAAATATTAACATGTGCTTGAAATTTCTTTATGTACATGATAAGGTTGTTAACGGTTAACTGGTTAGCTGTAACTTCGGTATAAGCCTATTACGCGGAGTTAATATTTTGTTGTGTCACGCAGAATACCAGAACCAATACGCAAGCAACCGTGACATCAAAGCGAGCGACCGTGACATCAAAGCGAGCGACCGTGAGATCAAAGCGAGCGACCGTGACATCAAAGCGTTTTCTTACTATTCCGGTCTATAAATAACATACACGTCATCACTATTAGTTTAGTTCGCCTACGGCTGAGGAAAGTTTTTAAAATTTTTTTTACTTTGCTTAGTTGTCGAGGTTCTGTACGAGAGCTAACACACAGTGTGCGTTTGATATGAAAAACTGTCAAAGTCAAGGCCGTGACTGTTATTGTTACTATTTATATTACGAGAGTCATTTGAAAGATGTAGCAAAGATACCGGGCGATTAATTGGTCCTCAAATTTGAGTTCAGTCTTTATGTGACAGTTTTCCTGCAAGTTAAAGGCATTTGATGTAAGATTACCACAATAATATCAAAACTGATATTTGCTTTAAAAAATGCGTATGGCTAGTGAATGATTTTTAAAATTATTTTTTAACCTCTCTTAGTTGAGAACTAACACAGTGCGGCGATGTTAAAATGTGAACAGCGTTCAAGGCCGCGAGGAGTAGGGTTGCCAACTCTCACGTTTTTGCCAGGAGTCTCCCGGAATCGGCTTTCTTGTCCCGTCTCCCGGTTAACTATGACCCGGGGGAGATATAAATTGTAATATGTTAAAATAATTGTTTTGTTTAAATCTTTATGTTTGCAATTCTATAATCTCCCGGGTTTGAGGTTGTGGGAGTTGGTAACCCTAGCGAGGAGTGTTACTATTCAGCGCAAGAGAGCTGAAAACAAGCGGGCTGTGAGTACTGTGACGTCACATGTTCTTTGAAGTCACCATCAGACGGCGCGAGGCGAAACTTAAATCATTGATACTCTCTTAGTTGCTTTTTGCCCGTGATACAAAACAAGCCCGCGCTTCCCTCTGCGCGTCTTCGTTCTCGACACATGCTGCGAGACCCAGTTCTTCTACACACGCCCAGCACTGCCTAAATGGGGACAAAGCGTGTTTTCGCTCGCGTCGTTGGCTGGCTGTTAGTAATAGTGCAGTTGAACCCGCGAAAATACATTAGTGAGATGGTGAAGTGGCATCGATAACATTTTCAAAAGCTGGCGATTGGTCATGGGGATCGAGATAATCAATGTTAAGTGGCAAATTTGGCCCTCTTTTGTGCTCGAGGTATTAGGGTTTGGCAACTTAAAAGAATCGAATTAACTGATGAGAAAATGCTAAGACAAAGAGAGAATTTGGCGGTAACAATAAAAAACGTCGACTTATTAGGGTTGACGAGTTAACAGGGCTCGAGTTAAGTGGGTTCTACTGTAATGCAAATAAAAAATATAAATTCAAAGATACTTTAAATAACTGGATGACTGATTTAACATTAAAAAGCATTTAACCACAGTGATTATGATAATGAGCTTACATGTTTCACACTGTAAGTCTATATTTTTGACTTAAAATAAGGAGAGTGACTCACAATTAGAATAGCAACAAAACAAGCCAGGGTTGTGTTCCAGTCACCCTTGGATGAAGCTTTTCCTACCAGCACACCATAGAAAATAAAATCTCCCAGTCCCAATTTAACGCCCCCTGTAAAGAAACATTTTATTATTGGTCAGTTTATATCTTTACAATTTAACATTTCACCATCACCCAGAGTTTCAAATAATAATTTATAATAGATGAAAAAAACAATTGACTATCAAAAAATATTTTATTTTTTAACATTGTAACCAGATACAGTTTTATTGTGTAAATATGAATGTAGAAATTGTATGTATACAAGAAATTGACAAATGTCTAGTAGAATTTATATCAAAATGGAAATGGCGTAAAAATGCTCACTCTCTTCTTCCTCCTCTACATCTTGAGGAACAGCTGTTCGTTGCCTTGTTCTTTGGGTCTTTTTCTTTTTAGGGACTGCAACAGATGCTTCTGTTTGATTTTGAACTGGATCTGAACTGCTCCCTGCAATACGTCTCTGGGGGTTAGGACTTCCTGCTGTTTGAAAAATAATTGACAATTAATATCCAATATTTCAAAGTTTATTATATATATTTCAAATATATTAACTATACTATAAAACTATTTTAGAACTATTAAGCATCACTATTATGGCGTTATAAATAAAATATCTTTTTTGTAAAATAATATTTTTGCTGACCTGTCCATTTTCAGCATTAAAATAAAACACACGAGTGTTTTTAACACTTTTATCCATTTCTGAACAGCTAATTCTCTACACGCTAATATTAATGTTTAAAACAAAAAAGTTTGACTCATTCAAAATAATGTCTTGGCCACAGGGAATAATTAGCAAAACAATATCTGGTACCAAGGCTAACAGGAGTAGGTCGGTATTTGAAGGGTTAAATTTTTTTAAAATAAAAAATTAAATTATAAAAAAGCAAGAAAAAGTAAAACTAACAGTAAAGAACATGACCCATGAGCATTTGGTAATCGAAAATGGGAGTGACTTTAAATACACCTAATAAGCTACAATCTGAACATGAACAGAATTATTCAAAAAATTACCAGGACTCATGTCTCCTAATGCTTGAACAGCTCTACGGGCTGTTTGTGAATCTGTACTAACAACAAGCTCATTGGCTCTGTTTGTACCGTTAGACAGATGCTCTCTGAAGCCCCCATCATCATTTTCTTGAATTTCTGAAGCAGCACGTGAACCACCAGTACTGCCAGAAGCCCCTGTAAGAATCATAGAAAATTGTTCTGTAATCTGACTGTTTTAGACTGTTGTTAAAAAAAGATAGTTTCTTTTATTGATTCTAATTAATCTGGAATATTTAGAGGTAGATTAGCATTAGTCTTGAAATGTTTGTTGGTGGAAGTGATGACGCATTAAAGTGGTTAGTCTGGTTTAAGTGAGAATTAAGTTGTAAGTTTTTGTGAAAGGTTGTAATCTGTTCATGTCTTCTTTGGAAGATCTTTAAGGTTCATTTAACTTTTGTTTGTTTAATTTTTTTAATTGTTGTGAGAACTTGGTGTTCAGGAGATTGTAGTGTTGATTTGGATTCGGAAGAGATAACAACACTAATTAATTAGTTGAGATTAAGTGCAAAGATTTCAGATAAAAGTTGTTTGGTAGCAGAGCTTTATAGTAGTAGTTAATGCCAATAGCTCTAGAAAGATTCAAATGTTTTCCACATGATTAGTTAGGGTAGTTGATTCGCACGGCATGGCTTCTATTTAAGGATCCTTTGAAAGTTTAAATATCTGGAGCTTTCATTGTGTTTAGCAGTCTCTACTTATCTATTTTACAGTGGATTTCCTCTATTTGGATTACAATATCTAAGCATTCGATTAATGTTCCATGTAAGTTTTTGTGAATAGATTTAAAATTAAGTGGATTAAACAAATAAAACCAAGGCTCAAATTTGTGTAACTAGTGTAACTAAGGAGAACTTCAATTTTATCCTCATTTAAAATACACTCATTTAAATAAAATGTCTTTTAAATTTAAAAAAAAAGGTGTGAATATTAGGTGATCCCCCATCCCTTTATTCCTACAAAGAAATAATACAAAGCAATAAATGGAGTTTAAAGTAAGTTTGACGTACCAGTTCCATGAGATGTTCCCCTTTTTACTTTCTTTGATGAACTTTCATCATCTGCCATGGTGATTAGCCAAACCATTGTAGCTAAAGAAGAAATAAATGTAGAAAGTATATATTTAATAGAAATTCCAAATCATAGTGGCTAAAAAGAAATAAATAAATAAATTGAGAAAGTAAATACAAGATAAAATCCCCATTGGTCAGGTTTTGAATGATCCAGACATTGACATTTAAATTTTAAAAATATGATTGACACTTATCCAATAGTTCAACAGCAGCTAAACTGAGTGATGTGATTAAATAGATACTATCCCCCCCCCCAACCACCACCCTAATATATAACAGTAAATTTACCCAATGTTTTTGTCATGTGTAAGGGGCCGTCCATAAATGACGTCACGCACCTATGGGGGGAGGGGGTTCACACTTTTGCGACTATGCGTGATGAGGGGGAGGGAGGAGGGTTGAAGAAATGTGACGTCACATCAAAAGGGTAACTTTAAATAAAACTTCCACTGTAAGATTTGGTCGCTTACAATTTATTTAATAACTTTTTTATTTTTTAAATATTTTTTTAAATTATTTTTTTAAAACCATCAGTGCTTCTCAAAGTGCAGGTCCATATGGCATCAGACGCCGGTTGGCGTAAGTTATGAAGAAATGAAAATTAAATCTAATTATAATCTTTTAAGTTTGAGAAGCCACAAGAGAACGTATTAAATTGTTACCCTCTGTCGTTTGATGTTGACATCAAAGCATTTGTGATGTAACCGCAGCTCCGTTTGGTTCTCGGCGAACTTTTTTGCCCCTTACCCCAAAATATACAAGTTTATGTGTGCGTTACCCCCCCCCCAGACTCGAGGTCCTGCCCACATGACTCGGGCGGGGATTTGGGGGAGCGTCGTTAGCGCCCCCTAAAATGCAACTGGTGAGTTTTACAAGCATGATAAGTGTCTAAAAATGATATGAATAGGATTATGTGTAGATATTTTAAGTCAAAACGACGCAGAATATCCATGTATTTTTTAATTTTAATTTTTTTTTATTTTTTTTTGGGGGGGATCTATTTGATACAATTATAAATGTTTTAAGTTTGATATAATTGTTCGATTGATTTTTGGTCTAACGCCCCTGGCCATTCTAGATATAATAGTATTCATTAACTTTATTGAATGCATCAATTCTTGACATCGCAATTCAAGAGTAGCACTGTATAGGGTTGCCAGATGTCCGGGTTTGTACCGGACTGTCCGGTATTATCGTTATTTGTCCAGTGGAAAATGGAAGCAATACCGGACATTTTACATTGAAATACTGTGCCGTCGACAAAATTCGACACTAGTGTCCGGTATTTTTGAGACAGCCACCTGGCAACCCTAAGCACAAAACAACGTTTCCTCTTAGCTCAGTTTTTAATGCATTAATTTTAAATATCACAGAAATGATACTTGATGCAGTCAAGGCATGTGGATTAAGATTATTGTCACTCGTGTCAATATAAATGAAAGTAGGGTGGATTTAGGTGTATTCGTATATTACGTAGGTAAGAAATCTACATAGTTGTCAAATTTTAAAAAATGCATTTTCTGGAAGGAACCGGTTCAATAGTGGGCATATGTTCCAAGCGTACACGTACAAATTACGGTACACATGACATATTTTAATATATCAAGTGGATAGAAAATAAGGTGGGTTTTTGTTGTTTTTTCTTTCTTTTTTTTTGGTTTTTTGTTGTTGTTTTTTTTTGTCAAATCTTTGTGACGTATTTTTGGAGGGGGGGGTCTAACTTTTTGTGACGACGCGTGACAAGGGGGGGGGGTGAACAATCTGCCAAAATAGCGTGACGTCATTTATGGACGGCCCCTAAGCTTGTCCCAAAGTATGTACCAAATCATTTTAATTAATAACACAGCAGTTAACATTAGTTCTATTATTACTTACAGGAATAAATAAGCGCTGGGAAAATAGGCTCATTTCTGGTCTGAGCGGTTTCAACAAGCATGCGCAAGGGTCCCTTTGGACACAAGACAGCAACAAGATCTGTAGAAAGTTAACAACTTTAGAAGGTGTGAATACAATTTTTGAAGTCCCCACCAACAAAACAAAAATTAAATAATTTGTTCATTGTGCTCAGCTTGCAAATGAACAAGGTCAATACCAAGGATGCAGATTCTCAACTCACCCCAAACTACCATGACACCAAGTACAGTCCATGCCGTCCAATCTGGCAGGTACTTAATGAACATCAGAGCAACGAGTGCGCTAACCATAATGAGATAAGCTTGCTGCAAAAGTAAAGGCCCCTTCCAGTGTATACAAAACATCCCTCCAACTCCAAAGTTCCACATGATGATAGCCACAGTGATGTAGTCAATAGGTGTATTGTATGAACGAAGTATTTGTCTGGATGAGAGAATGAAAGCAAAAAAATTTTAAATAAGTAAAATGAGGGGGAAAAAATTCAAAATAGTGTATTCAAAAATGCATCTTCAGATAATTCAGATATCCATTTTACACAATTTAATAATTCCTGAGAAAGTTTGCTTTAATATTTTCACCTAAAATAATGGTTTGTTAATTTAATTAAGCACAAACAGAAATATTTATTAAAATATATATTGTCTATTGTCCCTAAGGACGTGTTTAAAATAATTTTAAAAATTTTTTTTCCAAATAATACTCACTCCATGTATATATATGAGAAGAAAAATAGCAGCATAACTGAAGACAATACAAGCCATCCGTGAATGATCTGCGAAGTAGAAATCCATTTATTCAACTTTTCATTTCTTAATCAACACAAAGAAAGAGTGAATACAAATTTAATTATATGGCTTAAAAAATGTAAATATAATGCACATCAACATGCAAGAGATATGAAGCGTTAAGTTGTCTTTGTTTCATTCCTTCCATCGCGATGAGTGATTTTGATGCTATTATTATAACTGAAAGATACACACACTCAATGTTTAAAGACAGCAGGTTATAGAATTTCATGTATTCATCATCACTCGGGTCGAGAGGCAATCAGATTATGCGGCCTTTGGCCATGGTGTAAATTTAAACATTGTTCTTTCTTGGAACAAAGGTGTTGAGTATTGAGGTAATTTTGGTGCTGGATTGAGTAAGAGGTGATGGGCTACAGTCTCATTTGGAGATTTGCCATGAGAACAGAAATAAACATTCACTTAAAGCATTATTACATTTAAAACAACATCAAAAATTAATTTTTCCCTTCTTAAAATATTACATAAATTTTACTAAAAGAATGATATCTGGGCAAAGTTAAAAATCTGAAATGAGAATGTAGAGTCCAATGATAACATGTGTACGGTGGGTTATCACCAATGTTCCCTTTAAGCTCTGTGGCCATGCATATATCTAACTGACGCAGCGCAGCAGTTTAGAATGACAGCGCAGCAAATTCGGAAAATGATTGCTCAAAAAACAGATGCTGAGCAACTTTGCACAATGACCAAAGAGCCTTAGAGTTAGAGGGAACATTGGTTTTCACTATTTTTAGTACTAAATGTATAAGAGGGTTGAATAACATTTCTTTAATAATTCCAGTTATGATTCATTCAGATGCAACATTTCAATGAGGCTCATTTGTAAAGGTATTAAATTATTTTTTGCATGTTACATTTTGAAAATAATATAAGAGAAATTTAGCACAGCATACATGACCTAAATGTGTTATAATCTATTATCATAATTAAAAGATACATTTGTGAAGTTTCAATGATCTCTTCTAGTACACAATATCAGAAACATGGTGTATACTAATCTAGTACACAATATCAGAAACATGGTGTACACTAATCTACTTCCCACCACTTCGATCAATTATTTATAAAATAAAATTATCCAAGAATTTTACGGACCATGGAGTGAAAATGCCCTTGTAAATATAAAAGAAGTAAAATATGATTTTAGTTGACCAACCTTGTAGCACTTGTATTTGTATAAAAGTAGTAACACGATGGTCATGACAACAATGCCACCCAACATGATGAGGGAGTTGGCCAATGACTGCCAGATTTTGGTTCCAGTATCATCTGTTTTATCATGGAATGGAGTGTAAATCCTAAATAGATGAAAGATAGTTAAAAGTTACAGAAACAATAACTTTCTCAAATTAAAATACAGTGGAACCCGGTTAAGTCGACGGCCTCGGGGTAAGAAAAATGGCGCCGAGATAACGGATCATCGAGTTAAACGAAAACCAATATGTTGGCAAAATATTAACATGCGCTTAAAATTTCTTTATGTACATGATGTGCGTTAATTAGTGATGGGACGATTAATCGGAATATCGGGACCCTATTTCTTCACTCTTTCCTAAGGTTGTTAAGACCATTCGTTTTTAAGGACCATTTAAGTTTAAATATAACCCTTTGTTGCGTTAGCGCAGTTTTTTTTCCCTAGTACATAACTATAAGGAATTCATCTACTTCTGCCGGCCACACCGCTCGCGGGTCCGCTAGTGACATGGTATTTTTGTCTTGCAGTGATTCCCAGATTGAGCGATACTGTGCCTTGAAAGGCATTTGGGTGACTTTCCTTACAAGCTACACAAATAAATAACCAGCCCCGTGTAACCTATACATCCACTCATTGTCCCCGAACCATTCTCTTGCAAACCATCTTCCTTGGGTCCGTCCCCTCAGCTTACAATGGACTCGTTTACAGTAAGCACCCTATGATTTTGGTATCATCCCATCACTAGCGTTAAAAATGAGAATGTACATGCATGTTTTTTGGAGGTTTTTTTTACACAAAGGCATTGCCGTTATTTGTTTGTCTATCATGACCTATATATGACTCATGACAAAGCGAACTCTTCTCTAGAAAAATGTACAAAAATAAATTAGGAACTCCTTTTGAACCTTCAACTTTGACACATTTTAATTAATTCTAACCAATAGTTAAATGGCTTTTGCACACGGCCACTTCTTATGCATGAAACAATGAGAACAAAGCAGTAGTAATAGAGTCAAAATGAGGTTGAAGGATGAATGGTTGCCAATGACAACAAGTCTGCACACGGTACATTTTGTTATTCCATACGAAACGAAATGTTTTAGACATGCGATTCTGCGTGGATCTTTGCTATTGCAGCAATTACGTAATACTCGGCATCACTTATGCAGCCGATTGCCGAGTATCTCAGATTATACAAAAATCGGATGATGCCGAGTATCTGAACCGATTGGTTCAGCCCTATCAATAAGTAACATTTTCAAAAGCTGGCGATTTAGTTAGTAACACAGCGCTGTGAGCTGAACGCAAGCGGGCTGTGACGTCACCAGCAGACCTGACGAGGCAGAAATTCAATGCCTTTCCTTGGTTATAAAAAATTACATCTAAAATTTTCAAAAGCTGGGGATTGGTCATGGGGATCGAGATAACCAACGCTAAGTGGCAAATTTGGCCCTCTTTTGTGCTCGAGGTATTAGGGTTTGGCGACTTAAAATAATCTAATTAACCGATCAGAAAATGCAAAGACAATGAGAGAATTTGGCGGTTCCAATAAGAAACGTCTACTTAATAGAGCTGTTAACCGGGCTCGAGTTAAGAGGGTTCAACTGTATATTGATAATGGAAAAAAAAATTTTTAGTTTTAAAACTATGATAAATTAATTCATGGAGGGCGATTTTTTAAAAACATTTAATACTTGTTGCGCATTTAACTAAATAAATTGAAAGCAAGCCATTGTTAGTTATAATGTACTTACAAGTATGTACCGGTGTCTGTGTAATAGTTGACAGTAGAGATTGTAGCAACAACAACAGCCATGCACAGTGTAACTGGGACAAACAGCATAATAACATGCTTGGCCCCATATAAAAGTGTTTCTTCATCTTCATCTTCTTCCTCCTGTCGACGTGCTGATCGCTGCGAAGGGTTCCGTCTTCTTCTATTAGACTCCCTGGATGCCCCAGGGACTTGTCTAGTGTTCTCAGCATTGGGATTGATCACAATTGTCTGAATAAAGTAATTGAAATCATTCTATCAAAACAAACAAGATAAATAGTTTTAATGCTGAAATGTTCATTAAAGAATAAAAAAATTGTAAATATATTTTCAAAAAAAGTTTGATTTTAATTATTTTTTGAAATTTTTCTTATTTACACAAATTTATAAATGAATAAATGCTTTATGTCTATATAGCTATTAGTAACATTCATACTCTCAAATAATATGCAGAATAATACAAAAAAGTCTTCAGATTCAGTAACAATGCAAAAATCAAGTGTTTAATAATAATAATAATAAATTGATAATTTATATAGCGCTGTATCCCAGTAAGGAACTGGGCTCACAGGGCTTTACATGAAGGTATTAACATACATATAAGTTTAATGAAAATAAATAAACTGAATCACAGCATTTTTTTACAATTTACAGGTATTAACAATTCACTCCACATCATGACCTGACATAACTTATAAGGATTGTATGTACTCCATAGTCTCCACACATACAGGACACAAAGTAAAATACGAAACATCAAAATCAAAAAAATCTACAGAAGACAAATACAATCATATTAAGAGCAGAATTAATTTATTGAATTTTATAAAAATGCAACTAGTTTTAAAGTATTTATAATTCTAGTAGTAAATAATACTTTCACTACAGTCGAAACCGCTTATGTCGACGGCGTTGGGGTATGAAAAATGGCGTCGACATAACCGATGATCGAGATAAAACGAAATCCAATATGGCGGCAAAATATTAACATGTGCTTGAAATTTCTTTATGTACATGATTAATTAGTTAGCGTTAATTAGTGATGGGATGATTTATCGGAATCGTATCGGAACCCTAATATTTCTTCACTCTTTCCTAAGTCTAAGGTTGTAATGACCGTTCGTTTTTAAGGACCGTTTAAAATTTAAATATAACCATGGTTCCCACTCAGGAAAACGGGAAAAAGTCGGGAATTCTTAAAAATAAATTCTCGGCCTTGAAAGTCGGGAAAAGTTATGACTAATCGGGAATTTATATATATATATATATATACATATATATACACATGCATATATATTTATGCCGAAGTAAAGGACTTTGATTACGTTTCTGTCATGTTTGATTCCATTTATTTAATGAAAAATAAGTTACCAGTTTATAATTGTCTGCGCATGCGCTAAAAGGTTAAAGTTTACGCTTCGCCGTGTCACAGTCGCGTTTTCCGTCGTATCAGCGAATTTAAAATACAAATAAACAAATCAATATGGTTATTTTAAGTTTAATGCTTTTGATGTATATATATTTATGCCGTAGTAAAGGACTTTGATTACGTCTCTGTCATGTTTCGATTCCATTTATTTAATGAAAAATAAGTTACCAGTTTATAATTGTCTGCGCATGCGCTAAAAGGTCAAAGTTTACGCTTCGCCGTGTCGCAGTCGCGTTTGCCATCGTATCCGCGAATTTAAAATACAAATAAACAAATCAATATGGTTATTTTAAGTTTAATGCTTTTGATGTATATATATTTATGCCGTAGTAAAGGACTTTGATTACGTCTCTGTCATGTTTCGATTCCATTTATTTAATGAAAAATAAGTTACCAGTTTATAATTGTCTGCGCATGCGCTAAAAGGTCAAAGTTTACGCTTCGCCGTGTCGCAGTCGCGTTTGCCATCGTATCCGCGAATTTAAAATACAAATAAACAAATCAATATGGTTATTTTAAGTTTAATGCTTTTGATGTATATATATTTATGCCGTAGTAAAGGACTTTGATTACGTCTCTGTCATGTTTCGATTCCATTTATTTAATGAAAAATAAGTTACCAGTTTATAATTGTCTGCGCATGCGCTAAAAGGTCAAAGTTTACGCTTCGCCGTGTCGCAGTCGCGTTTGCCATCGTATCCGCGAATTTAAAATACAAATAAACAAATCAATATGGTTATTTTAAGTTTAATGCTTTTGACGTGCAGGATATCTGTTAATTAACTATCAGAACGTTCTCGAATTTCCTCAGTCAATCAAACTTTGTAATATAAATAAAACTATTGTGGCCTTGACCGTTGATCACAGCACGCTGTGGGCTGTGTGTACTGTGTTATCAGTTTCATCGTCACGCGCGTGTTAGTGTCACAGTCACTTATCTTACTGGTAACAAAGCAACAACAACAAACTTTTAAAAGAATAATAATTTATTATTTTTTTTATTTAATTATAAAAACCACCGTCGATTCTCGATACAAACCTTTATTTTCAACCGACGAAAATCGAGTTAAGTTGCAAATTTGGCCCTCTTTTGTGCTCGAGATACTAGGTTTCGGCGACATAAAAGAATCGACATTACCGATGAGAAAATGCTAAGACAACGAGAGAATTTGTCGGTTCCAATAAAAAACGTCGACATAATAGGGTGGTCGATATAACCGAGCTCGAGATAAGTGGGTTCGACTGTATTTTGATTTATCTTTGATACTTATCAACTTAAACATTTTCTTTGAATAATATTTGGGAAAACAATACATATTACACTAGATTTTTAAGCTGCAATCTTGTTTAAAAAATATATAAAAATTAAATTACCTGTTGGTAAAGACATTTTACTATGGCCTGACAAAGAAACAGTAATACAGTCAAACCCGGTTAAGTCCACGGCGTTGGGGTATGAAACATGGCGTCGAGATAACGGATGATCGAGTTAAAACAAAAACCAATATGGAGGCAAAATATTAACATGTGCTTGAAATTTCTTTATGTACATGGTGTGCGTTAATAAGTGATGGGACGATTAATTTGAATCGTATCGGAATATCGGGACCCTAATATTTCTTCACTCTTTCATAAGGTTGTGATGACTGTTGGTTTTTAAGGCCCGTTTAAATATAACCATGGTTCCCACTTAGTCAGGAAAACGGGAAAAAGTCAGGAATTTAAAAAAAAATTTCTGCCTTGAAAGTCAGGAAAAGTTATGACTAGTCGGGAATTTTTATATATATATATATATATTTTTATGCCGAAGTAAAGGACTTTGATTACGTCTCTGTGGTCATGTTTCAATTCCATTTAATAAAAAAAAAGTTACCAGTTTATAATTGTCTGCGCATGCGTTAAAACTAAGGTCAAATTTTTCGCCTCGTTCCATGGCCCGTGTGGCCTGGCATGTCACAGCCGCTCACGTTTGCAATGCCCATCGAATCAGCGAATTAAAAAAAAACAAAAAAAACATATCAATATGGTAATTTTAAGTTTAATGCATTTGATGTGCAGGATATCTGTTACTATCAGACTGCTCTCGAATTTCCTCAGTCAATCAAACTTGTAATATAAATAAAACTATTGCGGCCTTGACCGTTGATCACAGCACGCTGTGTGTTAGACCTCGGCCGGCAACTAAGTCTAAGCGAATTTTTTTTAAAAATCATTCCATATCAGAATTCGACCTACAACAGTGATGGCGTGTATATTATATATATATACTGAAATATTAAGAAAATGATTTGATTTCACCGTCACGCGCGTGTTAGTCACAGTCACATATCTTACTGGTAACAAAGCAACAACAAACTATTAAAGGAATAATAATTTTTTATTTAATTAAATAAAAACCACCGTCGATTCTCGATACAAACCTTTATTTTCATTTCTAAAGATATTCGTTTATCTTAAAAAATAAAATGATTAATGCAGCAGAAAATGAATTAAGTTTAATAATAATATAACATGCACTGCGAAATAATGACGGATTAAAGACCGCTAATGCGATTTTCGAGCACCTCAGGTGAATACAAACTCAAACTAATTAACACACGGAATCAAATTGAAAGTAAAAACATCCGGTAATTTTTATTGAAATCTTGTAGAATCACACAATAGCCGGAAGTCTCAAAGAAAGCGAGATGTCAACACTGTTTTGAACTAAAAATGCCAAAGTGCATTGCTAGGTGAACAGACGAGGATCGAGCTAACCAACATTAAGTTGCAAATTTGGCCCTCTTTTGTGCTCGAGGTATTAGGTTTCGGCGACTTAAAAAAATCGAATTAACCAATGAGAAAATGCTAAGACAAAGAGAGAATTTGGCGGTTCCAATAAAAAACGTCGAGTTAGTAGGGTGGGCGAGTTAACCGAGCTCGAGTTAAGTGGGTTCGACTGTATACTGAAATAATGTTTTTATTTTACCGAAATTTTAAAATTGTATACTACTAGAGGACGAAAATAAAATTTTAAAAAAAAAGCCTTTCTAAATAAAAGTTTTACCTCTGGTACTGTACCATCCTCCATTGTTGTTACCCTATTAGGATTAGGAGATGATGGAACCGGGCTAAAGACAGAGCCAGAACCACCATCTCTAACAGCTTCATTAACGTAGCTACTCATTAGACTTGTTCTTTCAGTGGGTGAGTCATCAGTTGTAAGGACTGCACCTGACGTTTTACTGTACGAACTCATTTAAGAAGCTTTCTTTAATATCTGTTGTAGGGAAAAAAATATTCAAAAGTTATTTAATGTAAATTTTTAATTTCTTAACTGCCAAAATTATAAAAAGACATACGTGTATATCAATAAATGAATTTCAATGAAAATGAGTAGCATAACTTTGTTTAAACCTTTGTTGTTTTTTTTTCTATAAGTGTTTATATATCTATAATCTATACATATTTATGAAAATGCCATATTATTTTTCAATGTCACAGTGTGTTATTTGAAATTAAATTTTTTTTTAAAGATTTGACACACAAAAAGAGAACTTTGGTTAATCGCTGAGACAAAAGAACTGACCAGAGTAAAAAGGATCGGCCCAACACTTATGACTGTTTAACCAGTGAACCATTAACAACTTATGTAAGAAAACAGTCTAGTCTACCACATAAAAACTCTATGACAGACAGCTCTGGGTGGCTAGTGATAGCAAGATATTAATACAGGAAATTGGTAATGTCTGTCAAAGACAATCAGAGACTGGAACAAACTTTCAAAAGAAATAGTTGTTTGTGTCTATTACTTCCTCTTTTTCAACCCCTAGTTACTGATACCCTCACTGAGTGGCCCTTGAGTTGAATGATTGTAAGCACTCAGAAGAAAGGGATTCGCAATGCAATGTTAGCTATTGCAAATTATATGCTAATAAATTAATATTAAAGGCACTATACTTTTTTGGTTGTTATCTGCAGATAATTTTTAAAATATGTATAAAATTTTCTATAAATTAAATCAGAGGCAGGGGGCTACAAATAAAGGTACACTTACACCTTTAATATTGTTATTAAAATATTGTCATTAAATGGCAATAGAATAAAACATCAAAGGTATGGCAAGGGATATGGCAATTAAGCTTTTAAAAAAATTATATTTGCTTCTATATCAATCTCAATGTCTAATATAATTGATGCATATAAATTATAAAGGATAAAGATCACAGTAACAATTTTGGCAAAACAGTCTCTCCAATTTACACCTCATGTGCATCCACATTAGTCAAGTTTAACATACTGTGAATGGCAATGGATCATCATGGACACCAGAACAAAAATAATTTGGATGATGAGAGTGAAAGTAAAAAAACACCAATAAAAGAATAGCTGTGTAACTGTATGGTCTATAGTATAGTCTATAGACTAGTATAGATAGTATAGCCATAGCACCGAAAAATGGATTACAAAGACAAAAGTCAATGTTACTAATTTGTAAATTAGTTAAGCAAATTAAATAATCAGTACTAAATGGCCATGACAATAATACATATTATAATACATTCATAAATAAATGAATACATTAGTCATTAGTTAATTTGCTTAACTTTTTACATTTTACCCTCAGTTTTAGTACTTTTACTTTTAGATTTTGACTTTTAGTCTTTAAAATCAGAAAAGTAAAGCCTTTGACTTTGATGTACTTCACATCCCTCTTTGTAATATTTCGTTATTGAAATAATTTGAAATGTAATCCAGGCATACTCTAGTACATGAGTCATTTATCACAAGTTTAGTTTTAAGATTTAATGATTTAGTGACAGGGCTGAGGATCCGTAACGTAAAGAGCAAAATACTAATACTAATAGTCGCTTATAACTTATAGTTATAGTTAAAAGTAGTGTAACTAAGTTTACTAAGACTAAGAGTCTACGAGGCAGTGGCAATTTAGGAATTAATTAAGTATTAATAGTCAAATAGTAATATTAAAGTAAATGAAATTGTTGTCCTAAACTAAACACTTTTTTAAAAAAAAATAGTAGGAATCTGGAACAATCATTACAAAAAAAAATACAATTACAATACAAACAGCCTATACTTATACTATAACTTTAACTTATGTCTATGTGCCAGGAAAACTTCATTAACGAAGTTTTTAGCGTTTGTAGATAAGAAAATGTTAATCCCACGTAATGAACATGAACAGGTCAGAAGATAAGATAGCGTTTGTTTGGTATGATATGTTTCTTACCAATCAGAGTAGTCATTGTGATTGATAACAAAGTTGAGAACTAGGTAACACTTATCAACCCGGAAAGAAAATTAACTAAACATATGCCAGGTTTTTCATGTGGATGTAAGTGAAAAAAATTAATAATTCATAAAGCGGGCGAAATGGGAGTTGATTTTTTATGTTAGAAATTATGTCTTTTTTGTTTAATTAGTATTACTTAATAAGTAGGTTCAAATATAAATAGATAAATCTTATCTAGCAGTAATAGTGAAAGTGAGCAATTAATTTTTTTTATTATTATTTTTTTAATGGGATATAAAATGGGATATGAGAATAAATCCCTTCTTCCTTCAATTAATAAAATATTTATTGTAAATGTATTAATTTAAAAAAAACGTAAAAAAACAAGTTTTTGACTATAAATCCTTTATGTACGAGAAGTAACTAAAAGAATGTTCATTATAATACGCAGCGCAAGACCATCCAAAAATACAAAATTGTAGTTGTGTCGTAAAACATGTTTAATATAATGCGCACCGATCAGGAATATGTTTATAAAAAGTGTTGTCAATAAAATACGCACCTTATTGCGCGACAGAGAGGTTGTTCAATATAATGCGCACCCTTACACTGTATCTCAAAAAATAACATGATACATTGGAATAAATAAAATAATCTAAAAAATCAATAATTCAATTACGGTACATGTGATCGATCTGAAATTTTGATATATTGTTTTTATCATCGGTACAAAACTGCCTGCAAAATTTCAGCTCGCTAGCTTACGAGGAAGTGGGTTAAAAATTGATCCAAAGTTTTGGCGACAAGCAAGGGTTCAAGGGTGCAAGCAAGCAGACACCACGAGTTAATATAAAGGATTTAAAAATTGCCTACACAAAAATAACTTTGCTCAAATACACACTAAAAAAGAAAATATTTCAAATTTCTCAAATAAAATAAGCTTAAAATTATACGGAGAAGTGTTTGAGTGTACTTAAAGAGGCAAAAATATTTAAACTGAAAGCTGGGTGTCGACTGTTCATTTTTTAAAAAATCATTTTTAAATTAAAAAAAGATAAATTATAAATACAATTATATTTGTTTGCTTTAGTCTTTAGTCATTTGTTAATGGTATCGTAGATCAACTTCCTAAGGTGCAACCCCTTTGACAATTCAACCTTTTATTAACTTGTATGAGCCAGATACCAATGATATATCCTACAATTAACATTTAGTGACACCTTATCTTGCACCTCATTTTGAGTCATTTCCAATTGAACCCGAAAATATTCAGGCAGATAATTTCTGACGTCAAGAATAATAAATGATATGGAATCAATATTGATCCCACCCCTGAAATCAGTCATGTGTATTCACCCTTAAAAAATAACATTCTATTGATCATCAAACCAGATTGTCCTCTTCATCGATATTGACACCCTTTGACAAGGGTCACAGGTCTTCAAATATTGACTGAAAACTTATTTGTTTAATGCAGAGTAACTTGCATAGAATTAACTGTTTTGGGCTTTTAAAAATATTTTTTATTTTTTAAAAATTGTTTTTTTTAAAAACTATTCTCTCCCTCCTCTCTCTGTTTCGTTCTCTCTGCCTCTCCCCTTCTCTCTCTCTCCCCCCCCCTCTCTCTCTCTCTCTCTCTCTCTCTCTCTCTCTCTCTCTCTCTCTCTCTCTCTCTCTTCATTTTCATTCCATAAACCCCTTCATCTTTTTTTTTCTTCCTATAATTAAATGTTATCTCTGGGCATGGATAGCTCACACAGTAGCAGCGCAGTTAAAATACCATCATTATTTTCTAATTTGTTATCAATTTATTGATATATGTTTGTTGCTCCATGAAAGACGTTAGAACGGTAGCAGCCAACGGGAATTGACGAAAATCTGCAGAAGGAGAACCAACTGTTAAAATACTGGACTTATGCTGAGAATTGTTTGACTTATAATTAGCTTTTTGTGGTGACAATCGTTTATCATAAGTGCACTAACAATGGAAAATACCTTGGATGCAAAGACCTTTTAGCTGAATTTGATCCTTTCCTAAATTAACATATTGATAGATATGCTTAATCCCGGCAAGGCGAATTAGGTTATATCTCTTTCCCACTTAACTAAACACATATTATGGAAGCTTGAGATTACTCTCTTACAGATTAAATTGGCTATCAACTGGGCAGTGCCATACAACATTGTCTGAACGTAGGACTCACTCATCGCCCTAACCTCCCAGCCTATGTCTAGCGCGGGGCACGAAGTCAACAGGTGCACCACTGTCTCAGAGGCTAGGCTGCAATTCCGACAGTTTGAGTCCCTGTTGTGGTCTAGCTTCCATTCTTATTTAAGTCACCAAACTTCGATGTTTGTGACTCAATTTTCACCACTTGTCTGCTCGACTTGGCCTGGGCATGTTGTCGTATACCTCCCTAGCAGTCGTGTTGTCAGCCCTGATACCACTTGTTCCTGAAGTGGTCGGCCAGCCAGGTCTTTGCCCCGAGATAAGTGACAGAGACGTCCGGTTGGGGTTTTGGCCATGGAGTCTGCCTTTTCATTGCCATCGACATTCACGTGGCTCGGGATCCACTGCACTGTCACCTCACCCTCGAGTCATCCAAGATTTCTCACGTCATCTAGGATGGCGTCAAACAAGTGGGTGTTACGCTTCTCTTTCCCACTATATGTGATGAATTTATTGACTTATTAGGATCCAAAATATTCAGGCAGATAATTTCTGACATCAAGAATGATAACGATATGGAATCAATATTGACTCCACCCCTGAAATCAGTCATGTGTATCTTATCTTATCTGTTACAGACGCTCCTTCCATGCAGAAGATAACTTCGTCCTACTCTTATCCGTGCTTTGTGTCTAGTCCTGCAATCTTATTAGAGTTTAAAATGTTGATAAAGTGTTGGTTTTCCTGGTTTCTTCAGGCAACCCATTCCACGCCCGAATTCCCGACGGGAAGAACGAGAATTTGTATGTGTTTGTTTTTGCATACGGAATAAGAGAAGTGTTTTTATCCTTATGTCTATCTGAGGGTTGTATTAAGTTATCTTTGTGTTGTATTTCTAAATTAGAATGAATTTCCTTATGTATTATTACTACTTTACTCTTGGTTCTTCTATCCTCTAGTGTTTTAAGGTTTAATGATTTTACTAATGGTGTTATTCTTGTCAGGTTTGAAATATTCTCCAGTTATTAATCTGGTAGCTCTTTTTTTAATTTGTTCTAGTTTATCAATGCTTTCTTTGGTGGATGGGTCCCATACAGAAGATGCATATTCTAGTACAGGTCGACCAAAGTGAGGTAGCATTTTAGTTATATATTCTTATTACATCTGTAAAAGTTTCTTTTAATAAAGCCAAAAGTTATGTTTGATTTTTTAATAACTTCATTGACATGGGGATTCCATGATAGTTACTCATTTATTGTCATGTGGAATAATGTGGATTAGTAACGTTATTCCAAAAATTGAAACTGCCGTGTAGAGCTGTCCAGCTGCAGTAAATTATTTTGCTATTGTTAAGTCTACACATTTTGTTCCATTTGTACGACAGCGATGGTTAAAATTTACTGAACGCATGAAGGGAAACAATCTCGTGCTGTAAGTACTAAGTATTATTGGCAACCAGTTGGTCAGAACGAAGTCATTTTATTCGAGTTTTTTAAAAAAGGAGATTGAACAAGTG
>CALYLW010000471.1:0-178636 GCA_944989445.1 Ampullaceana balthica | reverse complement strand
ATGCTGTATGATGCCAACCTCCATGTCCTCTTTGACTTGCTCCAGCTGGTCCCTGAGCTCTCCAAAGGCATCAATGATCAAACCTATCCCAACAGAACAAATATTTTACATTAGTTTGACAGTGTCAATCAAGACTCTAGTGTGATAGAATATTGTGTTAAAGAACCAGGATGAGACAATTTATTCCTTTTTTAAAAGTTGAAATATTTTGCCTATGAGAAATAGACAAGTTAACATCTATGAATCTAATCATTGATAAATTTCAATCTTAAGTGATATATAATAATTATACTATTGTAATGATATAGAATAATTATACTATTGTAATGATATAGAATAATTATACTATTGTAATTGTAATGATATAGAATAATTATCCTATTCTAATGATATAGAATAATTATACTATTGTAATGATATAGAATAATTATCCTATTCTAATGATATAGAATAATTATCCTATTGAAATGACATAGAATATTATACTATTGTAATGCAGGAAAGAGAAATTCTAGGAAAGGAGGCTTAATGCAAATTACAATTTTTATTAATTTTATCATTTTTCAGCTTTTTTACTTTAGATGATGAATATGATGATGTTATTTTTTTATAACAGTTATGAAACCAAAGGGCAGGGTGAATTGTATTGATAAATACATTTAAAATATAAGAAAAAGAAATGGCAACATTGATCATCACTGAACAGAATTTTAGTTGAGTTAATTTTATCTGTTCACTGTTTAGCTACAACTACAAGAAGTATCACGTTTTTGTAAGAGTTGTTTCAGCTATAAACTATGGTTTAATAATAAATTATGTATAAATGAAATAGAATTAATAATTTAACCAATCTCACCCTGAATAATAGCCAGCAGGATGACAATGACAAAGAAGAAGAAAGTAATATCAAAAATTATTCTGAATGCCTCATTCTGGTCTCCATCAGCTGGTTCTATTTCATCACCTGAGGAAAATTAACTTTCATTTTAAGATGAGTAAAAGAAATTGATTAACTTCTAGTGCAAAGATTCTTCTTATTTAAAATGAGATTCGTGTCACACAAAAGGTTAAATTACATTCTGTAATAAAATTTTGATCAACTAAAAATAAAATAACATCAATCTCAACTCACCTATACCACCTCCAGCTCTGACACCCATGTGAACATGGTAGACAAAACACTGGGGAATTTAAGGTAAGAGAATTACATGAAAGGAAGTGCTGACTTAGTTACAGGCTGACTTAGTCACAGACTGACTTAGTTACAGGTTGACTTAGTTACAGGTTGACTTAGTTACAGGGTGACTTAGTTACAGGCTGACTTAGTTACAGGCTGACTTAGTTACAGGCTGACTTAGTTACAGGTTGACTTAGTTACAGGTTGACTTAGTTACAGGCTGACTTAGTTACAGGCTGACTTAGTTACAGGCTGACTTAGTTACAGGCTGACTTAGTTACAGGCTGACTTAGTTACAGGTTGACTTAGTTACAGACTGACTTAGTTACAGGTTGACTTAGTTACAGGCTGACTTAGTTACAGGTTGACGTAGTTACAGGGTGACTTAGTTACAGGTTGACTTAGTTACAGGCTGACTTAGTTACAGTATTTCATGATGCCCTTCAAACCAATTTTTGAAACAATCATTTAAGCTTTTGTGACAACCTTTATTTGAGTTTAAGTGGTAAAAAAAAACTATCCATGTTTGAATTAATAATTAAATCATGGCTAAATGCACAAGCCTGAATCACAAAACATACTAATTTAGGTCTATTGTAAGTGTTAAGTCATGATACTGGACACTTTAAAGCTTACAGTGGCCATGTCATGACATTTATAGTCAACTGTGCCATCTTCCTCTTTGACATAAAACTTTCTGAAGAAGTTGAAGGCCACCACAGTGTAAATGTAGACCACCACACATGTCAACATCACAGTCAACACAAGCTGAAGATATACAAGAAGAATATTTTATCTCATCTTTGTCAGAAGGCTTTTTCAGGCGAAAAAATAATCAAAATATTTCCTCAATAGAATAGTTTTATTTTAAACCCATAGCTTAACAACAAAATTACAATAAAAATTTAAAATCTATCCACATCCTTAGCACTAGAGCCCAATTAGGGCCCTGACCTGCTCCATCATACTACTTTAGTCAGACCAATCAATGGCCTCCGCCTCCATACCTTGCCCCAGGAGTTGTAAGTCATTCTCTACATTATCCATCGATCTCATTCTTGGCCAGCCTAGCCTTCTCCGTCATTGTTTCTGCCTACATAATATCTTTGCTACCCTACAGTATGGAATTCTGTCTAGCTGTGCTGCCAGTGGTAGTCTGCTACCCTACAGTATGGTATTCTGTCTAGCTGTGCTGCCAATAGTAGTCTGCTACCCTACAGTATGGCATTCTGTCTAGCTGTGCTGCCAGTGGTAGTCTGCTACCCTACAGTATGGTATTCTGTCTAGCTGTGCTGCCAGTGGTAGTCTGCTAACCTACAGTATGGTATTCTGTCTAGCTGTGCTGCCAATAGTAGTCTGCTAACCTACAGTATAGTTTTCTGTCTGGCTGTGCTGCCAATAGTAGTCTGCTAACCTACAGTATGGTATTCTGTCTAGCTGTGCTGCCAGTGATAGTCTCCTACCATACAGTATGGTATTCTGTCTAGCTGTGCTGCCAATAGTAGTCTGCTACCCTACAGTATGGTATTCTGTCTAGCTGTGCTGCCAGTGGTAGTCTGCTAGCCTACAGTATGGTATTCTGTCTGGCTGTGCTGCCAATAGTAGTCTGCTAACCTACAGTATAGTTTTCTGTCTGGCTGTGCTGCCAATAGTAGTCTGCTAACCTACAGTATGGTATTCTGTCTAGCTGTGCTGCCAGTGATAGTCTCCTACCATACAGTATGGTATTCTGTCTAGCTGTGCTGCCAATAGTAGTCTGCTACCCTACAGTATGGTATTCTGTCTAGCTGTGCTGCCAATAGTAGTCTGCTACCCTACAGTATGGTATTCTGTCTAGCTGTGCTGCCAATAGTAGTCTGCTACCCTACAGTATGGTATTCTGTCTAGCTGTGCTGCCAGTGGTAGTCTGCTAACCTACAGTATGGTATTCTGTCTGGCTGTGCTGCCAATAGTAGTCTGCTAACCTACAGTATGGTATTCTGTCTAGCTGTGCTGCCAGTGATAGTCTCCTACCATACACTATGGTATTCTGTCTAGCTGTGCTGCCAGTGATAGTCTCCTACCATACAGTATGGTATTCTGTCTAGCTGTGCTGCCAGTGATAGTCTCCTACCATACAGTATGGTATTCTGTCTAGCTGTGCTGCCAATAGTAGTCTGCTACCCTACAGTATGGTATTCTGTCTAGCTGTGCTGCCAATAGTAGTCTGCTACCCTACAGTATGGTATTCTGTCTAGCTGTGCTGCTAATAGTAGTCTGCTACCCTACAGTATGGTATTCTGTCTGTGGTGCTTCTAAAACCAACATTGTCCAACAGGGGGCAGTAATTTTTCTAAAGTACTTTTCAGTGCTATGTATAGAGCATGTTTTCTGTTTTAATATTAAGAGGCCAATTTTCATTTTCATAATTAGTTACAACTTGTTTTATGATGGTGGTAAATATACACATTATAAAAAAACAATTAACTTTTCAAAGAATTCAAACCAAAGCTACTGACCTGTTTCCCATTGTGTGTAACAGACTGTAAGATTGTTCGGAGTGTCTTGAAGCCAATGGCAACATCCAATAGGTGAGCAGCAAAGAAGAAGAAGTTGAAGTTGCCCAGGATAGAAAACAAGAAATACCAAAGGAGGTATAGGAAGGACTGTGGAATAGTGCAATGAGAATCTATATGAAGATTCAAATATATCAACACCTTCATCTTACATTCCACTTGAATGAATAAAATCCATGCAATTTGTCACTGATATCATTTGTTATGTTTGCACTTACATTATCAGTGATGATCACTCCCCACACTTACATTATCAGTGATGATCTCTCCCCACACTTACATTATCAGTGATGATCACTCCCCACACTTACATTATCAGTGATGATCACTCCCCACACTTACATTATCAGTGATGATCACTCCCCACACTTACATTATCAGTGATGATCACTCCCCACACTTACATTATCAGTGATGATCACTCCCCACACTTACATTATCAGTGATGATCACTCCCCACACTTACATTATCAGTGATGATCACTCCCCACACTTACATTATCAGTGATGATCACTCCCCATTTCCAAATTTGATATTGTAGGTCAACATTAGACAAGCTGAAATTAATTAATCTAATTGTATTATTTTTAATCACATTAATTTCTTATTTACAGCAGTTAAAAAACAATTGAATCAAAGCAAGATGACAACGAAGGAGCAGAAATTATAAATAAAATTCATCACCTCTGTTTTGTAAGTGATGATAGGGAATCTCTATGTGTGTATGACATGTGTGATGGCTTGTGTGTGTGTATGTGTGTGTAATGCTAATAATATATTATTGTTCAACAGTATTGTTTAAATTTTTGTAAATGGTCGGGCCATTTTAAAAATGTTAATAATATATACAGAAATGCTAACATAAAGCTGGGCTAAGTGAGTTAGATCCATTAAATTCAATATGGATGATGACATTCATTTGATAATATTTTGTACAGCGTAGTGTAAATACTCTTACAACATGTAGAAAGATTTAGTTGCAATGAATACAGAAACATTTATTTTAATTTATTAAAAAATTAAACTAAAAATGTTAGCCTAAGTTTCAATGGTAAAAACATACAAGGCTGGAACAAATCTTGACTTTTCTGTCATGGTTGAAACAGATTCACCCTGGTCCATGCCCAGTAAGCTGCTGATTGCATCATAGTCATATTGCTCTGCATAACGGGTTCGTACCTTTATTATTTTTAGAGATAAAATTTAATAAATGTTAAAAACTGAGTTCTTTTTTAACATGAATGATATATTGTAGTAGAAGTGCATTAGGACTGTGCAACATTTTTGAGATATGCTAAAAAAATATATAATTCTTTCTAATGAAAAAAGGCTAAATCAAGCTCAAAATTTTTTGAAATTAAAAATATTCATTTATAGTCAAACATAAATCACTTCTTTTTTTCCATACCTTCTTCTTGACAAATTTGTCCCAATAACTTTCAGGAAAAGACTGTGTGCTGAGAACCAGTTTATCCCAATGAGCCTTGACATCATCATCACTGGGCTGTTCAACAATGTACAAACCCTCAAACTCAAGTTTTCTTGCAATCTCTTTTTCTCTCTTGAAGATGACTAATGGTACCTAAGATGTCAAAGTAAAAAATAAATGAAAATAAAATCCAACCTGTCATTATGAGACACTGTAAATGGGGTTATTACTTCCCTTGTCACCTAGAGTTAACTTTACTGGGTTGTACAAAACAGATGGCACATACTGAAATTTACTACCCACTATTGTTTACTTCCCTTCTGTTGAAAGATAGTAGCAGGGGTAAAAACCTCAGTTTCCTCAGTTTTAATTTCAGTGCTCAAAAGGGGTTACCTTAGGTTACAGAACTTTATGATGAGAAAGTAATCATTGATCTACATTGAGCATACATTAACCTCTAGTGATAGGGACATCAAGTTTTTACAAATGCATTTCCTGTTGCACAGTTAATTATTATTATTTTTTATAGACTCAATAAGATTATCTTAACTAATTCAGGCGTTCCTTCTATGCAGAAAAAAAATGGCAGCGTTATTCGCACTGCCGCACGGTTTTGACCGTGAGAATGATGCCAAACGATATCTAAATTCTTATTACTAACTGCTTATTATTTATGTATCATTTCTTATTGACATATTATTGTTTGGAGGGTATAAAATAATTAAATTGTCATTTTAACCGTCTTTCGAGTGACTGGAATCTTACATTTTTTATCCATTTGAGCAATAATCAATAATCTGAGTGGACCTGCATATCGTTAGATAATCATTAGTTAATTAATTAATTAGTAATACTATGGATTTAGCTGACTATTTAAATTTAACTAAAAAATAATTTAAAATAATTTAACTATTATTAACTGTTCCAGTGCACTCGAACTTTGTATTTTTATTCTATATATTATAAAGTAGATTTATTAACTTTCATTCATAATTGGACGAGGCTCTGTAAATGTAATTAAAACGGCTAATTATTATTCTCCCCAAAACTAGCTTTGTACCTGTAATCATCATAAATTAATTAAGTTAATTTAATTTAAAGTATGCAAAAGCGAAAGACGATATAATATAATAATATAATATAGCATAGAAATTTAAAAGTGAGAGTCTGTAACAGTAAGTAACAGAATAGATTTGACAGGCATGGGTGGGGGAATAATAAAATGTTTCTGGGAAAGAGCCTGCTTGAGTGTTTGCAAACATTCTCACTGTGGTTGTAAAACAAACAAAAAACAAACAAAAAACTAAGTAACCAAGTAAGACCGTCCTGGGATTCAATCCACATACCATCATGCTTTATGGAACTAAGCTACAACTAACCACTCACCTGGAGAAGCTGACGATTTAAGTTCGTTATTTTAAAATTATAAGAATTATCATTAATTGGACACCTATCATTTTTTATGGCAGTGCTACTTTAAAACTTCAGTAATCATGAAATTTTAATTTGTATTAGCATATTAATTACACATTTTAGCTGAAATCGAGTGATATCGGCTTTTATTTTGTCTACACCGGGCGCGTTTTTTTTTCAACGTGACCAGCCCATAGAAGACGCATGCGCCAACGACCCGTGCAGATAATACTCGGCATTATCCCCACGGCCAAAACCGTGCGAATAATCACTTCGTTCATTATAAGGTTCACACATTCTTTACTTCAGGCATTTAAAATATAATATATTTTTATAAAAACAATTATTAGGATAGGGATCATTGAAAAAGTTTAACCCCTCTCGCATTATATGGGAACTTGGGTCCTGATAACAAATTTCTTACCTTGAGACAATAGTAGGCCACCAACATGGAAAAGGCCACCAGAGAGTGCAGCAGTGCCAGGATCCTGATAATTGGGTTCAGGTAGTAAAACTCCTCTTCTATGATGACAAGCTCATTCAGGCTGTCATCTTCTTCTTCTGCAGCAGCCGACAGGGCGCCGGTTATATTGTTAATAATATCCTCAGCATCTCCTTCACCTTCTTCATGAATTTTGGTGACCTGAAACATGAGTGTTGGCAAACAACTAGACAGTATCAAATAAATGACAAATTGATAGAACTAAAAATATGAATATGTTGAGTGGCATTGTTCACCAGCTATATACAAAATAAGATGTCATATAAAACCTAAAAATTTAGGTTTGCTGTACATCATATCAAACACATTTAATTAAACATGATTAAATTACTCAATTGCCTGTTTTGTTATACTTAAAGCTAACTTGACAGAACTACTGAGTAATATAATGATCTTATTTTATAAAACAACAACGTGAAAAATAATACAAAATCAATATACTTCTAATTTTTATCATTTTTAGATTCTTCATCCTGTTATGACAGCTGGCTATCCCTTACCTTAAAGAAGAGCAGCACCACATTGATAAAGAATGCAAGCAGCAGGGCCAGGTATTTAAAGTTGTAAAAGTTCCGGGCAAATAAACTCTGTAAATGAAAACAAAATATCTTGACATTCCAACAATGACTACATTGCAATAAAATAGATTAGAGGTTTTTTGAGTGTTAGAAAATATAGTGAGTTAAATACTTAAACATTTGATGAAGATGTTAACCCATTGTGCCAATAAAAGATTAAAATATCATTAGGGTGGAAATAACTCACCAGGACATATTTTCCATACTCAAATTCAGGTGCCTCCACAGTTGGTTCATCTTCTGCTTTGGTGGATTCCTTAGAAGTGCTATTGCTGGCACGTCTGCAGGAAAAGTTTTACATTGTAATTGTATTTATGGTGTTATAGTGAAAATGTATGTTTCATACTTTGGGGATAACAGGGTCAAAGATGTATTTCAGTAAGAAAGAACAATTTGTTAAAATTTGTCCCATACTTTGAAAGAACAATTTGTTAAAATTTGTCCCACATACTTTGAAAAAAAATCCCATAGTAACAGCCATTTTTCTAAGCTAAAGGTTACAAATATTCCCCAAAATTAAAATAAATTACTCACCTTGCATCTGGTATGGACATCTGTGGTCCTGCCATGGGAGGGGGGGGACATGGATGGAGCAGCTGCGCTAGCATGAGTTGTCTGCTCACCAACCTAAAAGAAAATATTCATGTACAGTTTTTGAGGACCACTCTTCAGGACACACAATGACAGATCAAGTGAGCTGCAGTATGTCAGTCTGCATACATAAGTGACATTGAGATTTTCAAGGCTGATATGTCATTTACATCAATATGTAACATATTTATATTTAAGCCTAAAATATGTCAGACTACATAATATATATAACATTTATAATTCCATTATAATAATAAACTAGATCACCATAAGATTAATTGGAACAAAAATACTTTGATATCAGAGGTTTTAAAAGTTTATAACACATCAACACCATCTTCTATAGCAAGTGATTTATCTACACACATTTATCTACACACATTTATCTACACACATTTTATCTTTAAAAAATATTTAAGGAGGAGAAAAACTAAGCCATTATCAGAAAAATCAACTAAATCTGTTAAACCCAAAGTTTTGAGTTGAGTAATTTTTATGTCACAAACGAAGCGGTCCGCAACACATTAAGTACTGTCATTGGCCCCTACGAGGACCTTCTCACCTCCATTAAGAAGAGGAAATTACGATGGTACGGACACGTGACAAGAACTGGAGGTCTCGCAAAAACTATATTGCAAGGCACAGTCCAGGGAGGAAGGAAAAGAGGCAGACAAAAGAAGAGATGGGAGGACGATATCAAAGAGTGGACCGGCCTGTCATTCAGTGACTCTCAAAGGGCAGCACAGGACCGGGACAAATGGCATAAGATAGTGAGCAGTTCACGATGGTGCCCCAATGATGGGTTAAGGGATAGTTCAAGTTCAATTTTTATGTGCTCCATTCTAAAGTAATAGAGCTTTAAACTCATTCACTCTATAAAATCTATTTTTAAAAAAACAAACATTACAACCACAAATGTTTCTCTACAGTTTTCTGTATTTTACTATTTTATTCACATATTACTCATTTTTAGTTAGCCTAAAATGTTTTTATTATTTTCATTTAACACATCAAAATGAAATAACCAATAAGGAGCTTTTAAAATGATTTCAACTTACATAGGACTCAAAAATGTCTTTTTGACTGGTAGTCATTCCACTTTCATGAGTGCCATGACCACTCAAACCATTAGGAACTTGTTCTTTGCTTTTAGGGCTGTAAAAAACGTCATAACAAACAATAAACTCATTTTGTATTTAAAAAATGATTTTGCTTTTTAACACTCTTCACATTTTTCTGAAACCAATAATTTTATAGATATTTACACCTAATGCAACTGATCAACATTTTTAATTATAAAGTTAGATTATGAACATAGAGGTGACCAATGGTGTCCATAAATCTTTTTTGATGTACGCAACTGTTCCACATTCCAAAAGTTTTGTTGGGACTGCTCCACCACTTCTAATCTCAGTACCTTTAATTTACCTTCAGTAAACTATGATCATGAAATATTGATTTATTCTTGATTATCATATTGTAGAGAACCTTTGAACATCTTGTCTCTCTATCTCACGTACTCATACTATACAGTTGTAGAGAACCTTCTAACATCTTGTCTCTCTATCTCACATACTCAAAAGCAAAGTTATCGATACAGTCATTAATTTACTTTATTCAGCATTTGGTTGACTGCCACATCCACTCTCAAACACTCTGTGGCTCTGCGACTCTCTCTGTTTCCCTCCACTCGACCGTGCAGATGGGTCGAGTCTGTTCTTGTCTTTGACTTTCCTCCCTGTCTCAAGTCCCATTCCCCTTAGCAGAACTATGTTGGTGAAATACTATACCGCACCCCTGCAACCGTGAAGTCTTTCATTCCCTTCCCAGGTCCCAATATTCTAGTTATACGATCTGCACCCCATTTCGAACTTGCCACACACTAAAAGTGTGACCCCCAGTTCTAGTGACTCATCATTTAATCTCTCCCCTGTACCTCTACACTCCACCCAGCACCCCTGTCAATCATTTCACCACAGGTACTCCACAATATTCATTTTTAACCAGTTTTACCAATAAGTTTTCAGGAAATCACCCATCACTTCCACAGAAAAATTTGAATAGTAAATGAACTTACAGATAATGTTCTGGGCCATCTTCCAGATGTGACTCTTGGACTGTCTCTATGCCATCAGATTCTGGTGGCAGCCCAGAGCCTCCATTGGCAGCTCCTCTGCCACCAGGTGCAGTCATGACTATTATAGGACCCATCTGTAGGGCCATAGGAGGTGGTTGTACCAACTTTTCATCTGGGGCCTTAACTTCTGGCGCCTTGTCTCCCATCATCATGTTGAAAACAAATTTCACCAGGGTCCTATTGGAAAGGTTTTATGACTAATAATCCCAGCCTCAATGGTGAACTATTCAGAAAAATCTTCCATAAAGTTAATGAATTTTATTTATTAGTAGCATACTTTGGCAAAAGAGTTAAAGAAAATAATGTACAATTGATAGAAATATTCCTTTTTTCAATAAGTATTGATTTATTGTGTTAACTCTTCTAAATATTTATAACATAACTAACCATGATATGTGAAACACTAGTGTAATTAAGAACCAAGTCAGCTTGAAATTCATCTTGAAGAAGGCAATGAAGAGCTGCCAGTAAGTCATTGACTTGAATGTGTGATATGAATGCTTCAGATTTGACCAGGTCAGATAGGACAGCAGTGCAATAAGGACATCCTTAAAGAACCTGTAGGTCAGTGCTATGGGCTCCAAAACTCTGCAAGTAGAGAAACAGACTTGGAAATTAGAAACATCTATACCTCAAATGTTAGATACTTGTCTGAAGTCTGAAAAATAATATTGATGATTGAAAATCTTATCAGAGCTACAATTAAAAAAAGTGATGTTTGTTATAAAAAGTAATAACTTAAAATTTTATGCTATATTTGATTATGGAACTACTTTAAATCTTTAGAATAAGATTATTTATATTCATCTCTTATTATTTCAATCTATTATTTTCAACTATGGAGGTTTTTTAATGAAAAATTGTTAAATAAATTATGCAAATTTTAATATTGAAATAAAAATCACATTTTCAAGAGTAAAAAGATTTCTGTGACTCTGCATTCAAAATTATGTCTCTAATTGTTGATGCACCAAATACATATATGTATAGGAAATAGAAATATATATATATATATAACATATAAAGAAGCATATTTCTTCCCAAACATTTAGAAATATAAAGATGAAATGAGCAAAACAAAAAGTTTATAATACGAAATAATATAAATCTTGACATCACTGTCCAGTGTTTGTACATACACTGGAACCTCTCATAACGAGCACCTCATAACGAAAATTCGCATAATGAGCAAACAAAATGTGAAGAAGTTGCTCCCTTAACTAGCAATATTTCACATAACGAGTTATGCAGGAAGGGGAAGTCCCTTTTTCCCACCATTTTATTGGAATAAATATTAATAACATTTTTTGAAAAGTTAGTATTTTTTCTGCATGGAATGCATTATCGTATTTTACATTGATTTGTATGGGAAAAATTGTTTCGTTTAACGAGTGTTTCGCTTCTGGAATTAATTATGCTTGTTATGACAGGTTCCACTGTATCTGGATTGTGTACACAGTTTCCAGAGATTTTATGTTTATGGCAACTTTTTATTTTTCCATTAGATTAATCTTCAACGTTTGTGAGATTTTTAAAGATCAAATGCATTGCCTTTCATTTTGCTCAGAATAGCTCTGTGTCTATTACTGCACAAGGATACCAACATTATGTTTATTAATGTTTTTGTATTTAAACGAATTAAAATATAATCATGTCAATATGTATAATTTGCGCTGTACATGCAAACAACAGATATGCGAGGCAATGGGTAAATTGTTTTTCATTAAAAAATATGAGAGTAGTGCAGGATTGGGTGAAACTCATTTTGACATTACTGATGTTGTTCAGAGAAATTTTCATTGAACACACATTAATTTTAAAAACTTTGCTTTGTTACTGTAGCACAGTTATAAATTTTAAAAACTGTTTACATTATTTTCTGTTCAGATTTGTAAGGGAAATAATGTTTGAAAAATTGTTGTCAGTTTTACGCAAATATTTTAAACAGTAAAAAGCTTAATTCCTGCATTTGTTTGTTTCCATTTAAAGAATACATTTTCTGATAAAAATTGATTTTTAAAAATGCTATTACCTTTATGAGTTTTAATAAATAGGATAATAAAATTTCCAGCTTTGAATTAAACGAAAATTTATACAATTTCTAATCACTAGATGACAAATATAAAACGTTGAAATTATTGACATATTGAACTAATATTTAAAGCATACACTAAACATCTAGACATTGTGACAGACAGAAATTACAACAAATTATTATGAGCAGCCCGTCCTTTTATTTAAATAAATAGCCCTTTATACATAGCACTTTTTATTTTAGTTAGTTTCATTTGGCTCGACTGTTTGGGAAGGCAACTAAAATAGAAATCATAGCTATAAATTTTTGAGTTCATAAAAATTCTTGTACATTAGCAGTTTCATATAAAATTAATAATAGGGTACAGATAGAAACTCTGGATAAAATAAATTTGGACTGTAAAGTTTAATCTAATAATTAGAGTTTTATACAGAACTGTGTAGGATAAAAAGATGCAGAAAATTTGTGATTGTCAAATAAGATTAGAGTAGGTGCGCCAAACATTAATTTTTCTCCTTCCACACTGAAGAATTCATGCCCCTCCTTAAAAATATTAATTTAAATACAGAATTCTAAGTCCTTAAGGTATTATCAGTGAAAAGAAGGTAGGAGATGCTTGTTATATATAGACAGTTACAGTATAACTGATGCATTTTGTATGCATTCACTGCAAGACAATATCTATACCCTGTAGGTGCTGGCTGGGACCTTTTTCTGAAAACGAAGTTTACATTAAGTGAACAGAAGCTTAACACAAAAGTCTAAGTCTGAGCTGTCAAAATTAGTTTATCAAAAACAAATTTAACGCAAAAGCAATATAGTAGCACAAATGGCAAAGAGCAAAAAAGATAATAATGTACTTAGAGAATCAGTGGGGCAATTTTAGCAGGTAATGGAATTAATTAACACTTCTCAATGTTCAAAGAAAATAAAATGAATCTATACTTATAGCTAATGTAAAATGTAAAAAATAATCATATTTAACTGATGTCATTTTTAAATTATTAAATACAAACATTATATCAATGTATATGATTTTTTTTAAAAGTTAAATGTAGTTTAACATATTTGTCAAAAATATATTTATGTATTTCTTTTACTTTTCACCTCAGTCATTTACTCCATTATTTTACAAGAAGAGTACTTTTTCCTACTTTAAACAAATAGTTGACATATTTATAATAAAATATAGTTCCAGTAGTGAAACCAATACCTAAAGAACATACTATTATTTACACTTTAAAGATCTATATTTAAGAAGAGATGACTAATCCCTTACCCTCCATCCATGGTGCCTGCCCCACTTCTCATTGCTGCAATTCTCTGTTCCTCAGCACTGATGCTAGTGGCGTGTTGCATCTAATTAGAGGGTACAAGAAATCACATGGTTTGAACAAAGATTTTAATTCTATTTCAAGAGATTTTAAAAAATAATAAATATATAGTTATAAATGGAACTACATATAATTTAATATGGGGCTTGTAATGTTTGATATTTTTTGAAAGACAACATTAACATGATTATAGTCCAGAATATGTCTGCCTTACTTTATTCATGCCACCTTATAGCCGTTATTGAAAAATAAAAATGATTATAGTTACCTCAAAAATGGTGTCTTCACAAAAGTTGACAAAACTCTCAAGTTTCTCTTTGTCACCACCTTCATTGACAACACTGTGTAGGAAGGATCTTTTTGATTCCTGGATAAAGAATCTATTAATTATTTTTTTACTTAATATTTTTAAGCTATCAGATACTTTTTCAAGAAATATAACATTAGAGGTACAAATTTGTTAAGATATTTTGTATCCATTTTAAAATATTTAAAGTTTAAAATGTCAAATGCCCAATGTTAACTCACCTTGATTTGAGGTTTTTCCCATTGATCAATATGAGACTGTTTGATTTCAAAGTAAACTCTCTCAATGCGGTTGGCACTGCCTTGAATCTCAATGCGGCCAAGGTAGGGTTCAAAGTAGTCAAGTACACTCTTAGCCTTTGACAGTAAACGTTCCAGTCTGATAAATGGAGTTAAAACTCATTAGTTGTTCAAAGTTTATAATAAAAGGTGAGCATTTCATTAAAAATAATAAACATAAATTTTATCACCTACTAAACTATATCCTCACCAAGATGTCACATGATTCTCAATTAATTCATTAGTGTTCACAAATTTAGAATTTAATTTAAGTGCCTACTAATTAAAATTGCGTTCATAAAATTAAGGGGGAAATTAATAATGAAGATCCATAAAAATGATAAAATATGTAATTTCTCTAAAAGTAAAGTTTAATTAAGTGCAAAGGACCTCTATTAATTGACTTAATACTTACTTAGGTTCATTTGGCATGTGTTCTGATAAGTTGGTTAGCAGAACAGCCATTGTAAAACCAATATCCTTTGCTGGGTTGTGGAAACGGTCAGTGAATTCTGTGAAGTCTACTTTCCCATCATGGTTGGCATCCACACACATCATAATATACTCTATCTCTTCCCTGTGGTCATGGTCAAGCCCAATACATTAATTTATTTTAATAATAACTGGTAATAAAAAAAACACAAATCAGTCCCCAGTTATAGCAATTTAAAGCTTAATTTAAATGTATAATTGGGTTACAAATATGAAGAGATGGTAATAAAAATATGTAAAAGTTTTTTTTTGTTTACAATTAAAATAATTCTTTACAGGATATACAAAAAAATAAAAGAAACAATGACATGCTAAAAAAAAAGTGAAACCTGATTTGACAAATTTAAAAAACAACATGCAAACCTTATTTAACTAATATATTGTACTATGATTTGCACTATTTATTAGTTATACAAATAAATTATTATTCTATACAAAGAGGAAACATATATAAATAAAATTTCTTTGAGATAAAAATAATGATATTTAACTGTTGGTACTTTTTATTTGTTAAAAGAGTATCCATTACTTAAAAAACAAAAGTGATTTTCACAAAACAAAATTCTGATTTTATTTCATAACTCTTCTGAGGCCAATACTAAGTTTCAATTTCAATTTATTTTGAGAGTATTATGATTCTATTATGTTTCAAAAATATTTTGTATTTCCTTCAGATTAGTTAAACTAAAAAATGTTAGGCCATTAACTATTTTCACTTCCTTAGCATCATGCACCTTTCTTTACATACAACACTAATTGTATAAAAATATTTTTCAGTATAAAATGTTTAAAATAGCTCATTATAAACAGTAAATGTGGGTGGAGAACAAAGGATTTTCAATGAGTTAAAACTTGATGAAATGTGGAGGAGGTTTATATTATAAAAATCAACAGCAATGGAATAGTAGAAAATAAGAAAAACCCGTAAAAAACCAAGTTTTTGACTATAAATCCTTTATGTACGAGAAGAATTTAAAAGAATGTTCATTATAATACGCAGCGCCAGACCATCCAGAAATACAAAATTGCAGTTGTGTCGTAAAACATGTTTAATATAATGCGCACCGATCAGGAATATGTTTATAAAAAGAGCTGTCAATAAAATACGCACCTTATTGCGCGACAGAAAGGTTGTTCAATATAATACGCACCGCGACGCTCTATCTCAAAAAATAGCATGATACATAGGAATAAATAAAATAATCTAAAAAATCAATAATTTAATTACGGTACATGCGATCGATCTGAAATTTTGATACATTGTTTTTATCATCGGTACAAAACTGCCTGCAAAATTTCAGCTCGCTATCTTGCGAGCAAGTGGGTTAAAAATCGATCAAAAGTTTTGGCGACAAGCAAGCAAGCAAGCAAGCAAGCAAGGTCGGTCGGTCGGCCGCAGACACCACGAGTTAATATAAAGGATTTAAAAAGAGTGCACACTTGTTAATGAAGAATTACAATGTGCACCTTAAATGTTAATGAAATTTTCATCAATTAGCTCAAAAGGAATTAATCCTCAGTGATCATTATCAGGAATAGTTTATTATTTCTCAAAGCTGGGCTGCATAGAGCTTTAGGATAGGGTAAAACATTTCCACTGCAAACTTTTAATCCCATGCCTCCACTTACTCTGAATAGATTTTTTGGGATTCCATAGCCTTACGGAATTCTTTGTGCGAAATCCACCCATCTTTATTAGTGTCGAATTCCTACAAATAAATGTGCTTAAATCTAATACAACACAACAAATAATTGACAAACTAAATAAATAAGCGATGAGCCAAGGCAAATAAAATGAATGTTCACTTGGAGACGTGGGTATTTTGTGCACTAAAAGTAATCAAGTGCTCTCAAGAGAACCTTGGGATGCTTGTTATTTAGAATGGGTTTCTAGCAAATATTTCATTTTACCTACCTACATATTGAATACTCATAGTCCCCAAGTGATCTTTTTTTTTATGCTACCACTGACGACAACATGTGAAAAACATTCCATAGTTGTGTCAAAAGTACCCAAAAAATATACCAACCGTGAAAAGACTTTTTGTGCATGCATGGCTTTTCTGAATTCTTTGGCAGATAAAACACCATCCTTGTTCGTATCAAACTCCTAAAAGATTATGCATTTAGCTTTGAAATTTACCTTTTTTTTGGTCAAGATATACCCAGCCTTATACTGAATCCTGAACAATTGATTAAAGCTTACTAATTTTAACAAGAATATGTTCAGTTTTATAAAATTAGGAACATTTTTTAAAAATATATAAAAATTGTTACTTATAAAGATTTGTGAACCATAGGCTTCTTTAAAAAATGTACAACCTTTTATATATATTTTAATACATTTGGAACTATTGATTGTCACTAATAGCTAGCTAAAATTCAGTGCAGCCCGAATACAAAGTGGCCTTACAAATCTGTTTTTAAGATTTGTGCTATGAAAATTAATTTTTATTTATTTCCTGTTATATAAATGAGTCAGTAACATTTTAAATTTGAATTTAGAGGCTTTTGAGAGCCACTAAAAATAATTTAATTAGATAATATTCATTGCATATACTGTTTGTGATATGCACCAGTGTCATAATCAATGTTCCCTCTCTTATCTGTGAGGCTGCTTGGCAGCACAGATATCCTACTGCTGCTGCACAGCAGTTAAGAATTACTGCATAGCAAATTTTGTAAAATATTGCACACACAAAAATGGATGCTGTGCAACTCTGCACACAATTTTTTTTACTTTGCACATAGACCAAGGAAACATTGATCATAATCAGGACATATTGCTAAAATTGAACAGAAATGTGAAATCGTAAATTTAGCAGAGGTTTATAAATGTTCATAAAACTAACCAGGAAGGCTTCTGATGTTGTTAAATCTTTCATCTTGAGGAAGATGTCAAAGAACTTCAATATCATCTGTGAATAAGAAATTTATTGCAACTGAAATCTAAATTTAGAATATGAAATGAAAAATTGTTTTTAAATTAATCTACATTATATTTAATCTACTTGAGCCCAAAAAACAACAACTTTGATATGGTGCTATAAAAAATTTTAAACATAAAAGTATAGTATGTTACATACCTCCACATTGGTGGATGACTCTACAAGGGTGTCAACCATCTGTTTACCAATGGGTCCATTCATCACATTTCCTGAAGTTATAAAGTATTAATATGGTTCTATAGGTTGCTTCAAAATATTATTTATTTGTAAGAGCGCAAAAAATTCACATTTAAGATTTTATTAGTTGATATAATTTAATTAATGTGCTTTACAAAACACAAAACAGCAAAAAATTTTACTTTTGAATTTAGGAAGTTTTTAAAATTGGTATTATTTCAGCAACTAATGTTTGAGTTATTGTTAATAACATTTGGTGCTTTATTTCCAATCCATTTAATGAAATACATGATTTTTATCTGATGACATGTTTAAAGATAAATACCTTCTAGCATAGAGAGCAACATTATCATCATTTCTTTTTGTAGTTTCATAAATTCTCTCAGCAGCTCCAGCTGGTCAGGGTCCTGGGATAATGAAAGGAGATTCAACACTGACAAGAAATTCATATAGCTAAATATCTCTTATTAAACATGCAAACATTTCAAATAAATTTATTTGTGGGTACTCAGCTCATTCTTGACAGTTGCTTATCATTGTAGTGAACGTAAAAAAAAAGCAAACATTTTGAAAAAATCACTAAACTCCATCCACTCTAATTTTAATGTTTTACTCTATAGATTCTCATGATTGGCTGACAAGGGCAATCTTATCTTATCTTATCTATACAGACGCTCCTTCTATGCAGAAGATAGTTGCGTCCACAGACCATGACAGATGATCTGTTGGCAAGTGATGCAGCGTTCACAGGCCACGGCTTAGTGGGTTCCACGCATTACCCAGCCGCCTAACACTACATCTAGTTAGGTACCCATTCGGAGCGGGGTGACTCAGGGACGCCCTAGGCCCCGGGAACAAACCCTTGCCTTCACACGGATTCGAACCCGTGACCATCGGTACGACAGTCCAGTGCGCTGCCACTCAACCACTGCGTCTTTGTACTACCTTTGAGAGTTTGTCTTGCATGTGAGCAAAAATATACAGGAACCCTCCCACAGCATCCCACAATCTACTGTGTGCTAAAGCCAGCTGGTTCTGTGAACATGGACCCTGTCATTGAGAAAGAAAAATGGTTACCTAAGCATTTGAAAATATTCTAAAATATAGGCCTATAAAGAAAAAAATGTGCCAGATCATTTGCACAAGTAGTACTTATTAAATTTCTAATTTTTTTAATATCATTTTTTTAAACACAAAAAGTAAAAAATGGATTTTCATGTTTTTTTTAAAAATACTAATGTACTATATTTTTTTATTGTGGATTAAATTTTTTTACCTGAATGTACTCAGTAAGAGAGTTGAAAACCTGTGCTGCCACCATGATAGCTCTGCTAAAGTTGTCTTTTCCTGCTGCATCTATGATATCTTTGCCAGAGTAATGCCAATAAAAGTCCATAATAGATTCCTATGTTGCAAAAACATCATTCATTGAATATCAACAATATTAAAGAAAATTAATGACAACACAAATGATATTATGGATACAATGTTTAAACTTTTTAACCGTGATTTATGCATTATTATACATGGCAAAGCTAAAAAAATATTATTTGAATAAATAATCAAAATAATCACAACTGGAAGTCTAAATTTGTAAGTTTAGTACCGATTTTTGGTGATGGTCAAGAGTAAACAAGAGACAAACCTGCAGTCTAAGCAAATAATCCACTGTGCAGATAATGATGTTGACAGTTGTTGTATTGCCAGCTTGAGTTCTTAAATAGTTTTGGAATTCTGAAATATTTTTATAAGTGGTACGAAAGTGATCCTTTTTTCTCTCTTTAAAATTGTAATTCAGCTATTTTTCGAAATATTTTAAAATAAAAATAATTGTTAAATGATTATTACAGAAAAGCTAAGTTAATTATCTTCTTTTTAATACTAACCTAAATTGTGACCCTCACAAAGAAGTTGCAAGAATCTGAAAATCTTACAGGTCACTTCAGCATCAGCCAGGTTACCTGCCCCTGATTCTGTGCTCATGCCCAAACCTTTAGCTTTGTTTGTACGCTCAAAAGCATCCAGGTCCAGAACACTTTAAAAAATAAATATATTTTTTTTTATAGATGTAAATTAATTTTTTTTAATGCAATAAGCTAGAGATAAATGTGATTAACCATGGGTCAGCACTAATTCGACATTTGATACTGCTGTGAATTGGTCTTCAACCATGGGTCAGTCAGCACTGATTCAACATTTGATACTGCTGTGAATTTGTCTTTTCACTCTCAAACATTCATAAGTAAAAATAAGAAAATTGACTATTGCACTAATCAAGTTATTTTACCTGCACTGCTGCATTAACCCAGACAATGATGTGAAGAAGCCAACATCCTTCTTATCTTTCAAAGACTGCAGTAATCTCTAATCACAATAAAAATGGATAGATATTAAGATTAAACACTTAACAATCAGTGTTTTCAAATAAAGAACAAAAGTTGGCATATTGTAATTATAAATAATTTTTAGTAGGCTAAGTGGTAACCTTGTATTTCATGGAAGCAAAACTCTATTTATTTTACTAACCTTTTGAACCACAGTGTTGCCACCTCTCAGTAAAGAAATCCCAAGCTCAATTGTTTTTGTTACCATTTCTCCTGGCTCACCTATTTACCACAAATAAATATCTTTATAGCAAATATTATAACAAGTAAACAAAAGAAAAAATTATGGCAAAAGTACATTTGAAGAATTGCTCATCATAGATAGTGCAAAGAAGAGGGGGGGGGTGAGAGAACGGCAGGACGAAGTAATGAAATAAAAGCGAGTAAACGTGGAGATATGTGCATAGCAGTTGTTTTTATCTGCCCCCCAACCTTTACTACCATCCCTTGACAACCATTAAATGTGATTTGCCGACCCTAAGGAGGGTAGTCATGTTCGCAAAAAATGGGGCAGAAAAAAAAATTAAATTTAAAAAAAAATTGTTCCCGCTGGGGCTTGAACCCAGGATATTTCGTTTACAAGGAGGACGTTATAACCACTACACTATGAATCATATGTTATTCTGTGAAGGAACAACAGAAGTGAACTCAAGAAGCATTGTTGCCATCCCCCACTTTTATTTTACTTTTCATCCCACCACGCTTGCCAACTGCGATCTGTCGACCCTAGCGACGGTCAGAGGGTCATTTGTCATGCTCGTTTGAACATGGCAGTTCAGGCAAAATATATATATATAGATATTTAGGTCTATATATTTGCATGAAGCATCAGTAGGCTCTTTTGAACCTTTCAATGTTTGAATATAATTTTTCATACTGTTATAGATCATAAGGTCAATGATCTTACTTCAATCTTTCTCTTGGATGTACGAATTTATCAGATACATTACAATGAAGCAATACATAGAACCTCAGGTAATGTATTTTAGGCAACCCCAAATATTTGAGCGGTTTTGTTTTTAGTTATTGGTTCTCAAAATTTGTATTATGTTCTGCTTTTATATGAGCAAAATACAATGTAAATATATTTTTTTTCAGGTTTAACTAAATCATCAAAAAAAATTCACATAATATAATTACTTTTTGTGTGGCTGGATATTTTAAAATTTGGAAGCAAAATATATGTTTTACAGTATGGGCCGCATATCCTGACTTTTATCAAATATTTGACTGGTTTATTCCAATATTATAGTCAACAAATAGACATTCAAATGAATATTAAATAAATGAAATCAGTAAAAATCTGACCTCTACTAGCGCTGATGTACTGTAGCACCATTTCAGCAGCTCCACGATCTGACAAGCGAGACTGTTCAAATAAAAGTTGCTGCTTTTCCATCTCTTGTTCCTGAAAAGGGAAATAATTTTGGAAACAACTGAAACTAAGTACTTTACGGATAATTCCATTGAGGCAAACTTGCATGTGAACATTATTAATTAATTTTATATAAATAAATAATATTAATTCTAAGTAGATTACGTTAAAAAAAAGTCAAAATATAAATCAAAATATTTAAATTGAATACAAAATAGAATGTTCTTTTGTTTTATTTACTACGCCTTGAGACAATGCAATAGTTAAGTGAAGAAGGATTGGAGGGAGCTGTTTATTTTTTAAATATAGGGGCGTGAAATAATTACAAAATAATTTTCCTGTCAAAATAAACCAACAACCATTGTCATGTTCATCCTTATGTTTTAACTCGATTCAAAAGTCAACCACTTCACAATTTGCTTTTTTTTCCTACATAATTTTTTTTTCCAATATAAATATATAGTCATTGAGTATGAAATCTTGACCAATCTAGAACGTAAACATTTCTAAGATTTACAACAAAAAAATAAAAAAAATACTGAGCCAGTTCATTTGAAGAAGAACTAACTGAAATGTTCATTGCATAGAATTATATAAAAGAGTGTAATACTAAAAGAACTCAGTAGTCTTTTAGGATCTCCACAGATGTCTGCTTTAATGTGGGTCCTCAATCCATAGGATACAATGGCACAGGAGCAAAAAGATTACTAAAGTGAAAAGAGATAGAAGATTGGTTCCACTTTCATATCATTAGTAATTGCCTTAGTTTGGCAATTGAAACATGGTTTATTAAGAGTTGCAGGTAAAGAAATTATTTAGATGCAAACTACTTTTTAAAGTTATTTCAAATAATTTCAAATTAAATGAAACAACAAATATGATTTTGGAACCAAACAGATTGGCAAATATTAGACAGCAACCACATGGAAGCTGTCACATAAAATTGGAGTTCATCCGTTGATGACAAAGCAATGCATCTTAGGAAACAGTGCCAGTCAAATGTCATGCTTTGTTATGTGTTTTAAATTAATTTCTAGTGGCAAGACAAGAAAAAGGAGGTGAGTTAAAAGATTTTAAAGAGTTGATTACTGAATTCATGCATTGAAGGACTTTCTGACTTAGGAATATTTAGAACTAATTAATCTATATAATACTAAATAAGTAGTTTAGTTATTTGACTAAACTAACTTATCTTATCTTATCTGTTTACAGACGCTCCTTCTATACAGAAGATTATTGCGTCCTACGCTTATCTATGGTTTGTGTTTAGTCCTGCATTTTTATTAGAGATTTAAATGTTGATAACACTTTTTTTATGAAGCTTATTTTAATTACACTATAATAATTATTCATTTAAGAAAATGACATGGTTTAGAAAATATTATAATGTAATGATAGTAAGTTTTATATTACTTTTCATCACTTAGAAATCAGGTAAAGTTTATCTATTAAGGTAAGAAGCAATAAAACATTACATATTACAATCTGAATTTTTTTTTCATTTAAACTATAACGTAAAAATATCCATCTAAATCGTATCTGTTCTAAGCTGATTAAATGAATAAACAATAGTTGTTTGTTTGTCTAAGAATTTTCTATAATAAGCAAGCATGAATGAAAATAAGATTACGAGTTTTCCTCAAATACAGTAAAGACATGCTAAAATGAAATATACATGCTTAGCTGTGGTAGGAATGTTACAATTATGGGGTATTTTGTGCTGGGGGAAATGTATATACATTTCACAAGAGGGGGAAGGGGGAATGTTAGACAGAACATGTGAGGGAGTGGGAATTAAACCTTTTATGTGGTCAGTTGGGCCATGGTGCATAAATGGTTGAGAAGCATTGCATTAGATGAAAATAGTATGGATCTATTACTTGATTTGAAATTTATTTTTTTATATTCTAAAATAACCACTACTTGATACAATTACACAGCTACAACTTAAAAATTAAATGACTACATTATTGGACAGACTCCATGTAAATTCTATGTGTAATTTTAAAAGAAAAATTGAGGGTTTTTCTATATATGTTTCTATTGAAAAACATTGAATAGCAACACTTGCCTTGCTTGATATAATCATTTCCTTTTAATGAAAAAGCTAATTAAATTAAGCCCTTATAAAAATCACTGAAAAAATGATATAGAAAGATCTGAAACTATGAATGGTTATTAACTGTTATTGATTACAGCTGGTGATAGCAAATCAATTGAACTTTAAGTAAAGTTGCTTTGCTTGGTTTAGTTACCTCAGTACCATAAATAATAGTAGGTTCTATATTTGTGTTAAGAGAAAAAAAATATAAAAAATTACTAACATGAAATTCTTAAATAGAGAAATCATTTATGAAATTCATTTATAACTCTTGAAGTACTATGAAGTACAAGTGCTACTAGCCTGTTGCTAAGCACAGTGTTAACTGGGATAACAAAGCACTGCTATGATCAAACAAATACAAAAACAAAACTATATTTGCTTCACCAGATATCACAATGCAGCCAATACCTTCATAAATTCCACTTTAATCTTCCATGCAGCCAAAATTGTAATAATAAATGGAGTTTAAACAAAAAATTAACTAACAAAAATGTGTGCAAAAACAACTTTTATTTGAAATTCTTCAATTAACTTGTTTTTTCTTCTAACCAATAACAGACATCATGGTTAAATTTAAATAAAATGTTCCTTGAAAAATGCTTTGTCTTATTATTCATGGCTCTTAAAAAAGAGATTTTGTGGGTTGTTGACTTGAAAATATTTTTTCTTTTTTTAAGCACACAGTTTATTTATTGAATGTAAAGAAATTAATTAAAAAATAGAGATAAAAAAAATTATTGTCAAAAAATAATAATGCAAATATAAAAGAAAAGATTTTGAAATGGATAAATTAAAAAGAAATTATTTTAATATGCAAACAAATATTAGTATTTTATTACTATAAAATGTGGTGCAATATTTATGAAGCTTATTTTCACCCATATTATTTGTGAGGAAAGATTATTTGTATACATAAATATATGGGCATTTACACTGCCTCTATTCCTTTTAGAAGTATTTTTGAAGAACAATGAATTTTCAAAGTTTTTAAATGCTTTCTGAAAACTCTTACCTCAAACGATGGACCAGGTCCTTCATCATTTTCTTCATCATCATCATCTTCATCCTCCCCACTACAGCTCTGTGGACGGTGTATTATAAGAATAATTATTGAACAATAATTGGTTTGTTCAAAATTTAGATTTGAAAAATTTTCAGTTCATATCCTCAAGTTCTTATAATGCAAATGAAAGAGATAACTGGAGCAAGTTCTTATAATTTAAGAGATAACTGGAGCAAGTTCTTATAATGTAAGAGATAACTGGAGCAAGTTCTTATAATGTAAGAGATAACTGGAGCAAGTTCTTATAATGTAAGAGATAACTGGAGCAAGTTCTTATAATAAGTACCTGACTCATGATCTCAGCATACGACATGTAGAGAGGATCATCTGGCAGACTGCGCTGCTGTTCTTTGGTTGCACCTCTACTCAGCGTTGTGATTAGCTGATTCATAGGATCAGGTCTCTTCTCTTCCTCATCCTCTTTTTTCTCTCCTTCTTCCTCTTCATGGGATTGCTAAGTTTGAAAAATATAGTATGACGTAAAGTGCATTTTTCAATTTTCATTTTTTTGGTTGTTTTTTTATACTCCTAATGGCTCAGATTGACACCAAAAGGCAAAAGAAAACAAGGAAGACCAAAGGAAACCCTATGTAGAACAATCAAAAGAGAAAGCTCAACCATGGGTCTAAGAAATAATCAAGACCTAATACAATTGGCGACGGATCGTCATAAATGGAAATCCATGACTTCTGCCCTATGTGCCGTCTTCGGCCCGAGAGGAGTAACTAACTAACTAACTAAATGGCTCAGAGCACATGTTAAATAACATATAAATCTAATTTATGCGAATAAAAATACTTTATGTAAATAATGGACTAATCATTCTTTACAATTTGCATTATCAGTTTATTTTTAAGAATTATTTTATGTTTTCCTAGAATTATACTTACAACTTTATTTTTTGCATAGATTAGTTTAGATTGTTCATTTACCAAATGTAGGTGTTGATCAGATTTGAATAAAAAGTTTTATCAAGATTTGAACCTTGAAACATTAAAATCCTGGTATTATTTCTTACTGATCAAATTACTTATAAAGTAACATTTTTTTAAGTACTGGACATATATCTCTTGAGTCAACTTACAGTAAGGTCAACAATGAGGATGTTTTTGTCTCTCTCTTCGGTTTCCAGCCAGAGTTGTTTGTAGGCTTTCAGAAATAAGTTCATAGCTCTGTGTCTATTGGTGACAAATTCATGATTATCAATGGTAGAGAATCTTATTAGGCATATCTAGAAGCAATTATTTGTTCAAATATTTCTCTTACTCCTTAAATTCTTAAAATAACACAAGAGCGTGGCTACTACCTTGGGGGTGCTGTGTAATGTGTGGCTACTACATGGGGGTGCTGTGTAATGTGTGGCTACTACCTGGGGGTGCTGTGTAATGTGTGGCTACTACCTGGGGGTGCTGTGTAATGTGTGGCTACTACATGGGGGTGCTGTGTAATGTGTGGCTACTACCTGGGGGTGCTGTGTAATGTGTGGCTACTACCTTGGGGGTGCTGTGTAATGTGTGGCTACTACCTGGGGGTGCTGTGTAATGTGTGGCTACTACCTGGGGGTGCTGTGTAATGTGTGGCTACTACCTGGGGGTGCTGTGTAATGTGTGGCTACTACCTGGGGGTGCTGTGTAATGTGTGGCTACTACCTGGGGGTGCTGTGTAATGTGTGGCTACTACCTGGGGGTGCTGTGTAATGTGTGGCTACTACCTGGGGGTGCTGTGTAATGTGTGGCTACTACCTGGGGGTGCTGTGTAATGTGTGGCTACTACCTGGGGGTGCTGTGTAATGTGTGGCTACTACCTGGGGGTGCTGTGTAATGTGTGGCTACTACCTGGGGGTGCTGTGTAATGTGTGGCTACTACCTGGGGGTGCTGTGTAATGTGTGGCTACTACCTGGGGGTGCTGTGTAATGTGTGGCTACTACCTGGGGGTGCTGTGTAATGTGTGGCTACTACCTGGGGGTGCTGTGTAATGTGTGGCTACTACCTTGGGGGTGCTGTGTAATGTGTGGCTACTACCTGGGGGTGCTGTGTAATGTGTGGCTACTACATGGGGGTGCTGTGTAATGTGTGGCTACTACCTGGGGGTGCTGTGTAATGTGTGGCTACTACATGGGGGTGCTGTGTAATGTGTGGCTACTACCTGGGGGTGCTGTGTAATGTGTGGCTACTACCTGGGGGTGCTGTGTAATGTGTGGCTACTACCTTGGGGGTGCTGTGTAATGTGTGGCTACTACATGGGGGTGCTGTGTAATGTGTGGCTACTACCTGGGGGTGCTGTGTAATGTGTGGCTACTACCTGGGGGTGCTGTGTAATGTGTGGCTACTACCTGGGGGTGCTGTGTAATGTGTGGCTACTACATGGGGGTGCTGTGTAATGTGTGGCTACTACATGGGGGTGCTGTGTAATGTGTGGCTACTACCTGGGGGTGCTGTGTAATGTGTGGCTACTACATGGGGGTGCTGTGTAATGTGTGGCTACTACATGGGGGTGCTGTGTAATGTGTGGCTACTACCTGGGGGTGCTGTGTAATGTGTGGCTACTACCTGGGGGTGCTGTGTAATGTGTGGCTACTACATGGGGGTGCTGTGTAATGTGTGGCTATTACCTGGGGTGCTGTGTAATGTGGCTACTACCTGGGGGTGCTGTGTAATGTGTGGCTACTACCTGGGGGTGCTGTGTAAGGGGATCATCCTGAAACAGGCCATCACAGCTCTCTTTCTCTGTGATGAAATCACTTTTTTCCAGGCTCCTTTATTGTAAGCATTTGGATGTTCAACCTGCAAGACATATTTATTGAACTATTTAAACACTCAAATAAGAACAAGTATGTGTATGGTGAAGAGGTAAATGAATGCAAAGACCAGCTGGGGGACATAGGTTTAGTTTTCCAGTGCGATATTTCTATTGTATCTAATAAATCAATCTTGAATGCCTGGCTACTGTATGCTCACTATTTCTAGTGTTCTAATAAATCAATCTTGAATGCCTGGCTACTGTATGCTCACTATTTCTATTGTATCTAATAAATAAATCTTGAATGCCTGGCTACTGTATGCTCACTATTTCTATTGTATCTAATAAATCAATCTTGAATGCCTGGCTACTGTATACTCACTATTTCTATTGTATCTAATAAATAAATCTTACTGTATGCTCACCATGTGTAGTCCATGCATAACTTTTGCCATGCTGATAATCCTTTCAATAACTTTGATCTGTGTCAACTGCATGGTACTTGATATCTTTGTGTCCCCAATCTTTCTGTACAAAACCTTCTGCCACTGAACCTTCTCATCAATGGGCTGTACAAGTATAGATTTCTATGAAAAACACTGTCTAACAATGGCATCCATATAATTTTAACTTAAGCTTTATAATTTCTAAAAAAAACATTAAACAATTTTAAGAAACAAATTTTAAAAATTTAAAATAAGCTACTTACTTAAAAATTAAAAGTTATAAATAAATTTATTTAAAACAATTTATTTCTCTAAAGTAAAGAAAAAAGGTTTGTAAAAACTCACCCCCTCATCTGCACCAAGATTATTCATCAGGTAGTCTTCAATGTCTACCTCTGAATCCTTCTGAAACATTTGATAATGAGAAACCTGTTTTGTATAACACATGCTGGCACAATGCAGACGATGCACACACACACACACACACGTCTAGGTGAATGGCTATGATATTTTCAGTGGTGTCGATTAAAGTAAAAGTCAAGTTTTGATCTATGTGGATTTATGCAGTTTGGTGGAGTTCATTGTTAAGTATTATGTTAGTTATCTTTGTAACTTGAAACTATGAGGTTACTAAATATCATTCAGTAAGTTAGTATATAATGTTAAGTATTATGTTAGTTATCTTTGTAACTTGAAACTATGAGGTTACTAAATATCATTCAGTAAGTTAGTATATAATGTTAAGTATTATGTTAGTTATCTTTGTAACTTGAAACTATGAGGTTACTAAATATCATTCAGTAAGTTAGTATATAATGTTAAGTATTATGTTAGTTATCTTTGTAACTTGAAACTATGAGGTTACTAAATATCATTCAGTAAGTTAGTATATAATGTTAAGTATTATGTTAGTTATCTTTGTAACTTGAAACTATGAGGTTACTAAATATCATTCAGTAAGTTAGTATATAATGGATAAATCATAAAGAAAGTTATTTAAATTTCATGCATATTTATTCTCTAAAACTTCATGAATTTTATGTTATATTAATTGCATGCTTTTAGTAAAAGACAGCAAGATAAATCTCTTATAAAAACTATTTTTTAAAAATTTGTTTCATATGGTTTAATAAAGTATTAGATTCAATAACCAAATCTTAAATAAATTTTTTAAAGAGAGTTCACTTGTGGATTAGTTCTTAATAGGTTAAAACAAATTATCAGATCATAATTAGTTTCATGCAAAATCCATTGCAAGAGTTAGGCAATCAAATAGTAAGTTATGTCTTTGTTAACCTCTCTATGCTCTAGTTAATTATATAAAATGAATTATAACAAACAGTTAAGATGCTTATTATTAACAAGTTACTGCAAACTGACAGAGCTAATTATAAATATTCTACACAAAAGTTATATTCAAGTAAAAAGTATTATGAAAAAATAGTTTGGAAAAAAAATAAGATAAAGCAGCCCATAGTCTTTGATAAAAATTCACTTTTTAAAAATGTAAATTAATTTACAATTGCTATTCAGATAATTAAACAAATTAAAGCCCATGAGTAACAGCAGAAAAAAACTGCCAGTTAATCAAATAATTTCTGTTTCTAGTGTTGCTCTTTATACTAAAATGTTTATGATTATTAATTGTCATATTTCTTATGCTTGTGAACTAAAAGATTTTTCTCAACAAATTTAAATTTCTTTGCATTTCAGTGTTTTAAACAATATAATAATGATTATTAAAATTCTGAAGCTTTCATTTCTTTAACTAATATGGGAAATCATAGAGTAAATCTTAAATGAATTATCAGTCAGCTAAAATCATGTGAGAAAAGAGGACAGACCTGTAGAAGCCTCTGCTTGGCTTGCTGTAAGAGCTCCTGCTCTCTGCCACTAAAATAGCTCAGCCCAACAGGGACCAGCCTCTTGAGACATGCCACGTTGAGAGAGTTGTGAGGCTCTAATCTTTTCTTCTCCCTGCGTTTGGCCCCTGTCGATGTTCGCTTGACTCCAACCTGGTCCTGGGAGCCAGAAATAACTTTCTTGGGTACGGCCAAGCGAATGGCCTGGCTTGGCATAATGAGGGCCATGTTGTCTATTTCATTATGTGCAACAAAATTCTGTTCCTCTCTCTTGAAAAACTGCACAAAAGAAGAGACATTTTTATTTAGGGATGATATTTGAAGAATATCAAGAACTGGAAAAAAAAATATACATAAAATAATCTTAGCTGATCAATAATTTAAAATCTTAGAATTAAACCCATTGACCTTACTTGCAGATTAGGAATAATCTTTTAAATAAAGGTAAAGTATAACATACCAGTGAATGGGACCACATTGAAAAGATCTCTGCCACACATGAGAACAGCTCTTCTGCTTCTGGAGTAGGATTCTTGAGCCAGTGAGAACGGTGCAAGTCAACATACTTGATAAGTAGTGGGTAAAAGGCATAGATGTCTCTGACCAGGATTCCAAATTTCTGGAACAAGCATTTTAAAGAGTTTGTTTGCTGGTTGTAAAATAATTCTAACAGTTCTGTTAGCTAATGTCATGATTGGAAATTTGAAATACGTTAAAAATTTCTTAAGCACTTATTTTCTGAATGCTGTATTTGGGGCCTTGATTTTCTAATAGTTTCATGCCTTGGCAAAGAGATATAATTATTATCTAAAATAAACTTGTTAAAGTAGTAAGTCAAGTGGCTGTTCTTGGGGAGAGAAGAGTGCCGTCTCATTAAAAAACCCAAACACTACAGGGCTACTGTATTTTTAAGTTACACTCACTGGAAAAATCTGGAACTTGAACATTTTTAATAAATGTTGTTACCTCCTGAACATATTGTTCATAGTCCTCACTGCCCTCTATGGCCAGCCTTTTCTCCTGTGCAAGTCTCTTCTCCATCGTTTCCACTGATCTGGCGTTTTCCCTCAACTTCTTTGCTATAGGCAGGAAATGATCCTTAATCATGTCAGGAGTGGAGTTGCAGATGATGGGCTGTGTGCGGGCTGAGGAAATGATTTGTTCAATAACATTAGTGACATTTCATGGAGCTGCCAAAGTTTGTTTGTCTGAGAGAACCCTTAGAATCTCTAAAGAAAACTAATTAAACAATTAAAAGTTTATGTTTGGTCTTTTCTTTTGAATGAGGCACAAGATATGTTAAGGCTTGCAATGAAAAGTCAGGACAATCAAAACAAAGAATTTATCAAATAGATGCCTTCTTCAGCAAACAAAACAAGAAACATTAATAACATATTAAACTTTGATTATAGTAATGCATGATGTTGTCCGTGCAACTTACTGGCAATACGATTCATCCATGGAGCATCTTCAGTACCAATATTGCTGAGAATCAGCTTGAGGACGTTGCCAAGTACAGCATTCATCTGTTGGGCTGTTACATCAGTCACATAGTTTCTTGGCCTGGTTGAAACAAGGCAACTAGTTATTTGAATGATCAGATGGGTTTGTCTACCAATAAGTTGATTCAAGGCAACTAGTTATTTGAATGATCAGATGGGTTTGTCTACCAATAAGTTGATTCAAGGCTACTAGTTATTTGAATGATCAGATGGGTTTGTCTACCAATAAGTTGATTCAAGGCTACTAGTTATTTGAATGATCAGATGGGTTTGTCTACCAATAAGTTGATTCAAGGCAACTAGTTATTTGAATGATCAGATGGGTTTGTCTACCAATAAGTTGATTCAAGGCAACTAGTTATTTGAATGATCAGATGGGTTTGTCACCAACAATCTGGATAGACCAAGCCTGCAACACAATGGAACACATTTGTTCTTTATTTTAGTTCATTTTACCAGACGTTAATGTTAATTTTCTTACCTGTCGGTATGAGTGCCATCAGGGCCATACTTCAACCAATAGGGCAGATAACTGTTGGATGATTTCAAGAATGATTCAAACATACATTCAAATTATCATTTTTAAATAATGATATTTGTGTAAAAACATTTTTTAATGGTAACATCATGCAACAAACATCTTTACAGCTATTTGGGATTTGTCAAAAAAATTAGAGATTAAATAAAAATTAAGACTGTAGATTAATTAGCTCCTTATAACATAAACACCCTCAAGGCACAAGATCTACATGCCATTCAGGGGTTTCAGAGCTGCTACTGACCTGCACACCATAGGTAAGGTGACTTCGATGACATGAGGAGCCTCATGATATTTACCCCCAGAGTGGGCCAAACCTTCTATTTCTGTAACAATCTTTTCCAGTGAAGGCACATTTTCTTTCAACTGGTCCATGACCTCTGGAGGCGTTTAATGGTCAAAATATCAGAGCAACATACTTTGTTGAAGTGACATAATTTGTTTTAAGATCTAATATAAAAAAACATTAGATTTGAGCAAAACAGTGAACTAAATACAGACATCACCATGTTTTAAAGAATAAAAGAGACCCAAATAATTCATGTAAATAATACAATAAATTTAAATCTTTATTTATAGACAAATAGATGAGTAGACATTTCAGAAAATGGCTTCATCAGTTCAATAAACAATAGACTTTAAATTAAATTTAAATCCAATTGTGAATATTGTAATTTATTTAAAAGCTTTATTGCAGTCCTTTTATATATGTTAAATTAAATTTACATCATATGGTTAATATTTTCTATTCTTTTACCACAATTACATAAATAAACTCTTAATTCTTGTATTAGAAAAACAGGGTTGTGTGAGCTTGTTTATAAAATATTTGTTCATCTACTGCACCTAATTCATACTGCTTACTTTTTGGTTGTACATAGTCTATCTGATTCAAGTTAATCTCTCAAGTTAATGGTTCATGCCATTTGTGCCACTAGTTTTCAAATACCTTGTGCCTCCAGGGAGTGCTCTGAGATTTTGCCTTCCAGTCCAAACAGAATAGAGTGTTTGTTAAATTTGTTCTTCTCTGGCTCCAGGAATGCCACAGGGAAACAGCTTGCAAAAGATCCAACACACTCACCTAATGCTGGACGATGTCTTTATGAAAAAATTTTTAAAAGTAAATTTCAGACAATACAAACGGACAAAGTTGCTCACAAAGATTAAAAAATTGTTGGATACTTATGTAAAATTGTGAACTTTGTTTAAAAAAATATATTTGACTTAAATGCTTTAAAAAGTTATACAAAGTAATGCAAGTTAAGATAATTATAAAAAAAGATCGTTTCCTCAATATAAACTGGAATATACATTACAAACAGCTTTTAAGCTTAAAAAATAGAAAATAAGGTCGATTCTTCATGGAAACCTATAGAGACAACATAAGGTAAGTTATCCATGCGCAAAGTTTTAAGTATTAAGTAGAAGATCACACGTAACTAAAAAAAACACCTGACTAATGAATGCACAATTATAGTGATAATACAATTTATTGAAGGAGAGTATTTGTCAAATGATGATTATCAGCTTAGTTTGAGAATTAAATGTAGAAGAACACAAAGAAACAAAAAATCTCGCACAGATATAATACCAAGAGCAATGACAGCAATATCGTGAAAACATGTACACAAATAATTTGAATCTGAATAATAAAAAGTTTGTTATTAACCTTAAAAATTTACAGGTGAAAATTATAAATAATAAGAAGAAATTAACCATATTTTTTATTTGTAAAAAATATTTTTTCTTTTATTATTTAATAACATGAAGTGATTGGCTTGTGATGTGATGCTTCTCTTATCTACTCAAGGAACTAAGAAGTTTGATTATGAATACTTTTTTATTGTAAAATATTGTAACTGAATAAACATACATTATGTTAGAGAGTAGTAAGTTAGTGCATCAATGGACTAGACTTTCTGTAAAACTGACATAGACTAGTGAGTGGTCGCCCCCTAACATATCTACTAAATAGTTAACAAATGCTGTAGAATAAAACTTTGATTACCACAAAATACTATAATTTTAAAAATGTGGCAGAGTCCTTATAAGAAAAATTTAACTAGATGTAAGATGATTCAGCTCATGCAGAAAACAGTTTCAGAAAGTGAAGGTTATCAATTGTTTTTGTAAGGATTCTACGGAAATATATACTATATCACATTATATTACAATTACACATTTAAAATTTGACATCAGTAGTATAAAATATTTTCAAAATACATTGTTCCAAAACTGCTAACAAAAATCTAACATTCAAAGTGAACAACATTTTATAAAAAATATTTAAATCTAGGTGTTCCCTGGGGGGATTTTGATAGGAAGTAAATATCTGCCCATTATTATAAAGATAAATCTTACTAGCTAAATGAGCTAGATATTTGATGACAATTGCTGATACAAGTTTTTTTGTCTGGATTTCCTTTGAATCAAAATTTAAGACTTAAAAAATATCTTCCATTTATTAAAACACAAAGGTGTCAATCCATGAATTCCATTCTTATGTGCAGCAGTATAAGTTTCAATTAATGAAGGAAAATACTCCTGAATATTTATATTAAAATTTTTTTAACATTTATAGCATACCTATTTGATGTAGCAAACAAAAACTGGCTAAAACCCAAAAATGCAATTATTAAACCTCATTAGAATTAAGTCTCAGAGCATCGAAGATTAATTATTTATGATACATAATTTTAATTCCCAGTTATGCACATCAAAGTGAAAATTTAACGCTATTTTTATTTCATATACATATATAAACTGAGATAAAGTTACACTGTACAACACTAAAGCATGCATTTAAGTCATTTAAAAAATAATAACACCCAAGATAACACTATATTGTCAAATATGAAAGAGGATTAATATTATTATGTTAATTTTCTGTCAAAATATTAAATTTTATAGAAACAAAATGTTCAATATTATAACTTACTAAAATAATAAAGTATTAATATCCTGTTTTAAAGTTAGATTTATTAATGAGTGTTAAATCATCTAATTCATAAATTCTATTGGACAAGTAAAGACTTAGCTTAGATAAAGGTCATAAAATTTTAGAATTGTACATTAGTTAGAGTAATTTGTCAAATTACAGGCACAGCACCTAATGATAAAGTTTCATTTAGGATGCAACACACAGCACAAATGAACACTACTTATTTAAAGGTGTTTTTGGACACTGGCCACACAGACAATACCTGCTGAGCTCCGCCTGGATTGTATCTCTACAGCAGGCAAAAGAAACGAGGAAAGCCAGTGAGACCAAAAATCCAGGACAACAGATTTGTAAACCCCAAAAATGATAACTTTGTATTTGTATTTTGAATTGTTCCATACATTTTCTTATGCAAATTTTCATAACTATTTATTTTCTATCTTTTGAACTAACAGTTTTTACAGTAGTACAGTTATAGTTCTCATTCACAGCATTACCACACCAAATAAAATTCCCAATTATTTTGATAAAGACAAATATTGCAATAAGCAATACAGACTTTTTAGGTCATACATATATTTTTATAAAGCAGATCATTTAAGCAGTGTGAAGGCAATTTAAACTTGACACACAATGAGATGAATTTTGTAAAATTAGAAGAAATGAACATTTGAATCAAACCCACTAAAACCTTATGAATTGTGAACAAAATTGTTTCACAATGGTGCCAATGATGACTGGCATATGCAAACATTTTTTTATTTTTTTAACACAAATAAAAAAAAATTGTTTTTCAACTTTAAAACCTATCCAAGTAACAAGACTCAAGAATGCTACCTCTACTCAATTTTTGTTTCTAGAGAAGCTATATTAGTCTTTTTTCTGTTTATTAAAAATCATTTCAACACAGGTCAGAAAATTTCATTTATTCAGAAACTGTTCATTTAGTCTATCCTTCATAGAATATAATATAATTTTCAGAGCAAAGGAGAAAAAAAAATTTATTTGTGATTTTAAGGTCGTGAAGCTTAGCATGAGTAAAGAATGTGAAGATAGCAGATTAAAAAGAAATTATGATAACCTGAAAAAGATACAACATAAAAAACAATGCAATGGTTAAAATACAGACAATTTGAGAATTTTCTTGTGATAAAACCACACATGAAAAACAATGTTTTTTGTCAATAAACATTTTGAAATGTTAAATTTTTTTTTACCTCTGAGCAAATGTGGAGCTATTTGTTCCTAGTGTGTACAGAGCATTAAGAATGCGGTAGCAGGCCAGTTGTGTGTCCCCAACTATAACAGAAACATCAATGATTGTTTTTAATAAATGAACAAGAATATGTAAAAAAAAATTGTTGAAACCAATGATTTTATTTTCAGTTAGACCAGATATGATTTAAACATTTAGTCAGAGAGTACCATAATTTAAAGTACAAAGTTAGTATTTTAAAATTTCTTTGTTTATTAAGAACTAGTGCAATTTTCTTTTTTACCAATATTGCAGATGGCAATGAGTATATATTAAACCCTTTATTTTAATTGTTTTTGTTTTGTTTATTTTACATTTGATTAGACCATTAATTTTCCTTGGCTCGGAAGAAGATTTGAAGAACTTAAAATATAATTTCATAAATTTATTGGAAACTTTCCAAAAGTAATGTTTTTTTTAATAACTTACCCAGCATTTCAGAACCAAACTGGTTGTGTCCAATGTGGTCAAACAATGAAGACAGTACAGGCAGCAGCACCATATGGACATAGTCCAGTGATGTTGCACCTCTGGTGATTGTACCTTTCACATGACTGAACCTCTCCTTGATCAGGTTGTCCATCACAAGGGCAAGGTCATCAGCAGCATTGTTGAAAAATGGCAAAAGAGAGGATCTGACGAACTCTGGACTGTTCTTAACTACAGATCTGTGGACAGTTAGATCAGTAAGACAACATACAAATGTGTGGTAAATGCTTTTAGAAAAAAGGGAATTAAGTATTTTTTGCATTTTTTTAACTAAGAGAAAGATTGTGATAAATTTTGAGACAGGAATGAATAATGTTAAATTTAGAATAATTTGATTTTCTTGTTTCCTGTTGTCTTCTGATTGTCTTTGTATTTTTTCAAGCCTAAATACATGTATATCTGTTATATTATTCGCATCCCACATATATGACAAGTTTTTAATACTCAAAGTCGTTCTCAAATAGTAATTTTAAAATACTGTTGATTTATGAGTTTAACATAAAAAACTTATTTATGAATTTAATTAAAATCAATTTATTGAGCTTTTCAGTTTAAGAGGACACATACTTTGTCTGTTAAACTTTATAAAAACGTTATTTCTTAAACTTTAAATGGATGATATGATTTTCAGCTTACTTGAAATCCACAGCTTGCACCATGACACGTAAGCATCTAACTGAAATATTGACATCATGTCCAAAAGCAGTAATCTTGGCTCTAAGTGTCTGGGCCAGTCGACAGAAAAGACTGAAAAAAATGTGTAAATAATATTAAACATAATAAGGAAAAAAGAGATCATGATTGGTTGAACTAACTAGAACATCATAATGAAGAGTTGAGTAATAAATCATAAATAACAGAAGAGTTCACTTAAATTTCATCCCGTGGCTCTTACCTTGCAGTCATTTCCTTTTCTTTAAAAGATGCCATGCTGTGATTGCCTTGAGGGGAGTTAGGGGAAGCTATGAAATATGCCTGATGTGCATGGAAGTAGCGCTCAACAAAAGGCAGAACAACCTTTAAAAATAGAAATTGGAATTAAATTTACATTACCTTTTACATATTGTAAAAGAAATTTTCAGAGCTTTACAATGATATGACATTGACTTGTGAACTACATCAACAAAGTTAGCAAAGAATCCAATAGGAATTAAAATTAATTTAATACAATTTTTAAAAAATATCTTTTAGTTTGGACTACAAAATATAAAAACATTCTACAAGGATTTTCTCTTAAAAACAACTTTTTAACTTAAGTTTTAAAATTGATTTTTTAAAGTAAAAATCCCATTAAGTACTTTTGAAAATGTATTGAGGATAGTGCCAATAAAAATTCTACCTTATATACAGTGGGACCCGGTTAAGTCGACGGCGTTGGGGTATGAAAAATGGCACAGAGGTAATCAATCATCGAGTTAAATGAAAACCAATATGGCGGCAAAATATTAACATGTGCTTGAAATTTCTTTATATACATGATGTGCGTTAATTAGTGATGGGACGATTAATCTGAATCGTATCAGAATATCGGAACCCTAATATTTCTTCACTCTTTCCTAAGGTTAAGGCCGTTCGTTTTTAAGGACCGTTTAAATATAACCCAGGGTTCCTACCCAGTTGGGAAAGCGTCAGGAATTCTTAAAATAATTTTCCTGGTCTTGAAAGTTGGGAAATAGTCGGGAAAAGTTATGACTAGTCTGGAATTTTTATATAAATATATATTTTTTTCAGAAGTAAATGTCTTTGATTACGTCTCTGTGGTCATGTTTTGATTCCATTTAATATAAAAAAAAGTTACCAGTTTATAATTGTCTGCGCATGCATTAAAACTAAGGTCAAATTGTTCGCCTCGCCTCGTCCCAATGCCCGTCGAATCGGCGAATTAAAAAAAAACAAAACATATCAATATGGTAATTTTAAGTTTAATGCTTTTGACGTGCAGGATATCTGTCACTATGAGGCTGCACTCGAATTTCGTCCGTCAATCAAATGATACGTGTAACTTGAAATATAAAAAGTAATAAATGCGGCCTTGACCGTTGATCACATCAAAGGCGCACTGCGTGTTAGACCTAAGCAAATTAAAAAAAAATAATTCCTTACCATAATTCGACCTACAACAGTGATGACGTGTATATTATATATATACTGGAATATTAAGAAAATGATTTGATTTCACCGTCACGCGCGTGTTAGTCACAGTCACGTATCTTACTGGTAACAAAGCAACAACAAACTTTTAAAAGAATAATAATTTTTTATTTAATTATATAAAAACCACCGTCAATTCTCGATACAAACCTTTATTTTCTTTTCTAAAGATATTCGTTTATCTTAAAAAATAAAATGATTAATGCATCAGAAAATGAATAAAGTTTAATAATAATATAACATGCACTGCAAAATACTGATGGATTAAAGACCGCTAACCCAATTTTCAAGTACCTCTGGTGAATACATACTCAAACTAATTCACACACGGAATCAAATTGAAAGTAAAAACATCCGGTAATTTTTATTGAAATCTCGTAGAATCACACAATAGCAATAGAAGAAAGCGAGATGTCAACACTGTTTTGAACTAAAAATGCCAAAGTGCATTGCTAGGCAAACAGACGGGGATCGAGCTAACCGACGTTAAGCTGCAAATTTGGCTCTTTTTTGTGCTCGAAATATTAGGGCTCGGGGACTTTAAAAAATCGAATTAACCGATGAAAAAATGCAAAGACAAAGAGAGAATTTGGCGGTTCCAATAAAAAACATCGACTTTATAGAGCTGTCGAGTTAACCGGGCTCGAGTTAAGTGGGTCCCACTGTACTCGAGTAGGAGTCAATCTTGAGTATAATTCGACCCCTTGATTTGTCACTTGAATAGTGGAATTTTACATTTCTTCAATGATCGCTATGGTAAACTCATGGCGTTTATAACATGAGTTACGCATGTATAAGTCGAACCCTCATTTTAGCCTTGAAATTTGTAGAGAAAAAACTTGACTTATACTCAAGCATATATGGTATTTAAACCAGTGTGTGATAATTTATAATTAGTAAAAAGTAATGTAAACACGGGCGGCATTTGGCCCGTGGGCTCCACTTTGGACACCCCTAGGTGATTGGTTACAGTTCTTGAACCTTTGAAGGGGTATAATAATGGCAAAAAATGCATAATTTTTATTTTTAACGTTCCCCTTTAGTTGTTTTTTTTTACTTGGTCTCATTAAGGCTTGACATACCTTGCAGTATATTTTAATATCTCCACAAGGCTTATTCATTGCTTTTAAGTGTTTGCTAATTCCACAGATGTCTGAAGCATAAGCATTGCCTGCAAACTAACCTTTCCAAAGAACTTGACATCCTCAGTCGCAGTGGAGTAACTGTGTCGTCTAGAGAACCTGGTTGAGGGCCTGGTCATCTGCATGTTGATAGAGGCTTTGTCAAGGTACTCCAGCAGCTTCTCCAGTAGGCTGTAGGCAAACCGCCTCTCAGTAGCTGATACACCCACCCCACTGTCAGCTTCATTCTCTCTGCCACCTCTGGGATGGGATTCACGGCGAGGATCAAGACCCATGTCTCCACTGTTTATTGTAAGATCACATCGTGGATCAACAATGATTGTAGATTAAGTATCATGAAGAAAAAGAAGATTCCAGACATCGTCCAATCAGGAGTCATTCAAAGGGCAGATCAGCAAATGGGAATCAAGAATGAAAACAAAAATTATAATTTGATCAATGTGAAAAAATACAAATTTAAAAAAATATTAATTATATTTTTGTATCACTTTGGTGTGGTAGTTAAATCACTTTCATATTCACATTATAGAAAAGAACATTATAAGAAAAAAAGTATTCAAAGTTTACTATTGTAAATTGTATGCTGAATTAAACATCATTCTCAAAAATAATTTCAATAGCAGTCAATCTTTATTTCTAATTACAATTTGGCTTAACCACCTGGATTAGTCTTTCAAAATATATTAATAGTTTTGTTTTAAAAAAAAATAATTACAATAATAAAAACCAAATATTCATACAAAAATGTTTAATTTAAGCAATCATTAAACATCTTTTGAAAGTATTGTGTCAAAAGAATTTTACATGCAGACTAAAACATTTTGTTTAAAAATAGGAACCTAGATAAAAATTTGTCCACAGGAATGTCTACTGAAATAAAAGAATTTTCAAACAGAAAATTATCTATAAACAACAGAGATGGAAATAAAGGAGACATTGGCTGAAAAGTCTATTAAACCAAACATAAAAGCTTTTTTGTAATGAAAGTTCCCATGCTAAAACCAAATATGTGATGATTTTTAAAATTAAAATGTTTGTTATAAATATCCTATTACAGAAACCAAAGCATTTGAAAATAGAACATGCAGCTACTTAAATCAATCATCATAATTTTGAAACTAAGATCTATACATTGGTTCAAGAAAGAATTGGGGGTGGGGGGGGGTGCAAGCATAGTTATTAAATCAAAGAAATCAAATGTTACTCATGACAATGAGAGTTAGGCATACACATTATCTGTACAGTGCAAACTATTTAATCACATGATTTATATATTTCTCAAAAGTAAAACTTAAAACTGTGATTTCTTGACTTCTGCACCAAATTAAAGGAACCCAGAACAGCACTTTTTTAAAAAGAGAAGCAGTTAATAATTATTTTGGTGACAGTAATTATGTAAACAAGGGCAGTTTAAAATTTAATCTAACTTTATGTTCATCCAGAGATCCATTGGGCATGACTTGTTTAACAGAATAAAAAACTATGCTCAGAGAAAAATAGAAATAATTATTCAAATGCATGAAATACTCAATATTTATTTTATTTAGAAATTTATTTAGCTGAATTATTCATTAAAACTTTTTAAAAATGAAACTCTATCAATGTCTTTGATTTTATCTGCCATTGATTTTATCTTCAAGCTGCATTCAATTCAAAATTTCAACCAGATAATATGAGATAAAATGTTGAATCTGAATACAAGAGCCTTAGTGTTTCATTTTAAAAAGATAAATTTCAATGCAAATAAACTTTATCTACAAACTCTGAGCTATAGTTCTAAAAATGAATAAAGAAGGTGTGGTTAACCAGATTGCACTGTAGAGTTGAAAAGCAAAAGTAATTAGCTCACCATTGGCATATTTGTTAATGTGTTCAAAACAAAGTGTTGTCCAACAGGGCATGGGTTATGGAATGTGCACAGTGTTTAATTTATAGTTTAAAAAATGGCTATGGACTTTTTTTTATTATACTCTTACAAAATAAACCTTTTGTAATTAGAATGAATGGATTTCAATCTAAATTTAGTTGCTGCGATTAATTCAAACTAGCACAAGGAGATTAAAACTTAAAACTTGAGAGCATAACTGTTTGGAAATGTAACATCTACTAAGTAATGGATTCTCTTGTCATAAAGGTGAAAACTCTTTCATTACACAATTCTTGGGATTACATAACAAATCAATCTTGTAGCAAGCGTTTTTTAATTTTTCAATGTCCCATTTTAATGCTTGTTTTCAACACAGGAGTTCTTATTATTTTATTAGTCCAACCATGCAAAATCTTAGAAAAATTTAATTTATACTGATTTCTCAGGAGTGATGTGACATTCGTGAATCAGTGTCCATGCTTGGGTCTTTCAATACATCAATTTAACTTAACAAGGCAAAGCAAACCCATTTCTATTGTCACAATAAGTGCATTAAACCAAATCAAAACTTCTTTGCTATTGCACTCAGTCACAGTGGTGAAACTACAGTGAAGCTCTTTTATAAAATCTTGTTATTGCAAGTCACAGATGGTTCAAACTTTTAATGCACCAGTTATTTTCATGCACAAATTTCTAGCTGACCAATATTATAACTGTCCTTTAAGTGGTAAGCCAAAAAACTTCTTTGGTCTCACATTCACAGCGAGTAACAATTAAAAAAAACAGGAGACCTGCCTTCTCATTCTCTCTGTTATTATTATGAGAGAAAACACAAAATAACTTCATTGTTCCCCTGTGCATACCATATCAGGCAGGTCTAGTTCAATTCATTTTATATTGAAAGGGACAACTTGTAGCAAGTAACCTGTGCAAAAGGAATCTGTTTTTCCTAAACATTTAAAAATGCTTACATATTTTTATTTGTAATCCATCATTGCCATTCATTTTAGTAAAATAAAGCAGTGTTTTCATTTAATAACTTATTGATATCATCAAATATACTCATTGACAAAGATATCTCCTTAGTTAAACATACAGCCGTGTAGCATGTCTTGTATAAACTCCACATGTACTTTCATTACAACCAATAGCTGCCATGACTTATGTCATCTTATTTATACATACTACATGTGTTTTACTCAAATTACTTAAGTGCGCACACCAGTATCGCATTTGTGACTATACTGTATAGAGATCAGGTAAAATATAATTCAACATGGCCTCTTTTTTTCAGATTACTTTTCCCTTTAGCAATGATCATCATATGAACCCACCTGCTGATTCTGAAGCCCAAAAATTGTAGGAACCTAAGCAGCTCCTGGGCATGCTCCCTGTCCTTCCTCTTCTCCTTGTCAGTCAGAATATCATAGGGAACAAGCTGAGGGTGAACACCACCACCTAGTTCAAAATAAATGCATTATTTCACATGGGAAACACTATCGAATTTCAGCCTTTTGTCATTAAGATTTAGTATAGATGTCTCAAAATAGAGGCTAATATGTTTGAATGGTTACCAATGGAGTCAAGCTCCTCTCTTTTTCTCTTGGCCCACAGATCATGAGCATTCTCCGACAGCCTTTCTGCCATTGTCTAAATGAGAAATAAGTCAAACAATTTTTAAAATTATTTCTGTGCGTACTTAAAATAGTAATGATATCTTGTTAGTTTAAATAGAATATAAAATATCATTGTCCATGTGCAATTTGAAATGCAAAAAACTCAGATCATTTATAATGATCTTATAATTTTGACAGATAAAAATTATGTAATCTAGCTTAAAGGTCAGATTGAGCCAGCAATACTAACAAGGATTTCTCTTGTAAGTGTAATGTTCCTCAGGTCATAAGGTCGTGGACTGTATCCATGTTCATACTGGAAAAGCAATTATCATAAAGTTTAATTTGATGGCAGTTTTAAATTGCAGATGTTTAGCAACTACTAAGTATATTTTTGTTACATCAAAATATTCCATCTTACATCAAAATATTCCATCTTACATCAAAATATTCCATCTTACATCAAAATATTCCATCTTACATCAAAATATTCCATCTTACATCAAAATATTCCATCTTACATCAAAATATTCCATCTTACATCAAAATATTCCATCTTACATCAAAATATTCCATCTTACATCAAAATATTCCATCTTACATCAAAATATTCCATCTTACATCAAAATATTCCATCTTACATAAAGCTCAGAGCATAACTATGAAGGATTATTTATTTGTGAAAATTTAATTTTTAAGACAATAGATTATCACGCAGATTTATTTTTTCATTTCTAAAAATTTTTTTTACAGCAGTTCTGTGAGACTTGGCCACAGTTTCTCCAACACTTGAAATGAGAAGTTCTAGGTTTAAAAAAAAAGAAAACTAAAACATCTTCAGTAAAAAGATTTTGCAGATTTTAAATAGTAATTAATTTGAATTAAACCCTAAGGAAAGTGTAGAGAAACTTCAAACTTGAGTTTAAAAAATACATCCAGAAATTTAGAGAGGTAGATTAGGAACTGTGTGGAAATAAAATGTTTGAAGAAGTAGAGAAGTTGTAATCAGTCAAGGGGAATAGAGAAAAGAGAGTTACAGATAAAAGTTGTAAAGAAACAATTTAGCTGTCTTTAGGTATGAAAAATGTAGCAGGCACAAGATGAGTTGTATAGCCTAATAGAGCGAAATTTGTGTGCAGCAAAACTACTGAGATTTGAAGAATTCTGTAGTAGAGGCAATGAAATGTACGGCCAAGTATGACTCAAGATGGACTTCACAATTAAAAATGATAATTAAACTAGACTATAGCATTTTTAAATTAAATACAATCAAATAAAATCAAAACTAGGCTAATCTACCATTTTTGGAGCTACACATCAATGTTATATTATGTTAAAACTATTTCATCTACACTGGTCCAAAGCTTTTCTTCCTTATAAAATAAAATAATGTGTCACTAAAAAAATGAGACAATGATTTAGCTTTTATAAAGTTTATTTTTCAAGATAACTTTTTTTGGAATTTTTAAGTCAGCTTCTAAAGGAATAATTATTAACATAACAATCATTTAATATTTATGAAATTTTCAAAGAAATAAATTTACAGCCAATACCTTTAAATGTGTCTCATTTTTATGTTTCATTTTAAAGTAACTAAATAACATTTTAGTTTTCACGTCAAGGTAAGTACATGTTATTTCACTCTTATGGTTTAAAGATGTTTGCTTTAGGGGTGAGCGGTAATTGTTGAGGAATTATAAAATAACTAAACTATTTTGTAACTAAAATTAAATGAGAACAAGTATCAGAGAATCGTTTCACAGCAAGGGTCTACTGATCAAACCAAAACAAAGATCTGTGTCATATGAGCAAGTTTACTTCCCCACCACAATAGGCCTATCATTGTTGGAACAAATTACATTGATAATATATATATATATATATATATATATATATATATATATATATATATATACTATATATATATATATATATATATATATATATCTAAAGCAGTTCTGATTACATAGCCAAACTGGATCATGGAAGGTTCAGATAAATCGTATGGCTAATTGAGTTTCTGACTTTTTATATTCATATAAAATAGTCTATGAAATATGTTGTATGTATGAAAGCAGTATCAACTTGACAGAAATATATTTCCAAAACTCTTTACTTTTGATAGCAAACCTAAGCCAAAAAATCAGTAACAAATATTTAAGATTTCCTGAATAGATAAGCGTAGGACGCAATAATATTTTGTATATAAGGAGCGTCTGTAACAGATAAGATATAACAATGTAAAAAATGAGAATGGATTTCAACAGAGATCCTTTTTAAAAAAAAACCATCTATGTTTTTGAAATTATGGAATTTAATCTTTATCATGGATACTTTTTGGATCTAACTGCTTATATGACACAGCTAAGCAAAATGAAACATTGTGGAAAAATTGTTTGCTTTGGTCTGCGTGCTGATACTGAAAAGACCTCCTGTACATTGTTTGCATTCACCACATTGGCTTTGGATGCTCGTCGTTTGATGCTCTCTCGGTTTGAGGTGAAGCGAGACTGATCTTGTTCTAATGTCCATCCCCAGGCCAGCATGGCCTTCAAGGATTCTTTTGCTGGGTTCATGTATCTGGCCTTGGACTGAAACAAAAATAATAATTCTTACAAAATTGATTAGATTTTTTAAGGTGTTAAGAATGTAATTTCAATAATCCTGAAGATTGGTAGAAGTCCCCCACCCTACAATAAATTCATTTATTATGCCTATTAACATTAAAATATTTGATAATTAGTCATTAAAATGACCTTATATGGAAATGAATCAATTATGTACCAAATTAATTAATATGCTGGATGCAAAATAGTTGTTATTGGCAACTATTCATTTAATCTCATTATGATCAATCTACTTATAATAATACTATGCTCATTCAAAAAGATGTTTGTGTGCAAAAATCATTTAAACATTTGTCAGGAAAAGCTTTAAATTAATTAAGAATGAGCCAAAGTTAATGGTGGTACCAAATAGTTCCTAATTTTTATTTGCATATTATATTAGTAGAATGCTTATGATTTCAAGCACAAGCTAATATAGCAATTATATTGGATTTGGTTTATCTGGATCATTGGTTATCTCTATGCTTTTAGCAAACCCCAAGGCTGGTGACATAATAGAGTTCCACTGTATATTAATCCCATATTAAATTCGATGGGGAATTATGTATTTTTTTTATCTTATAAAACTGATTATATCAAAACCAAACTAGCTTCTTCTTTTTTTTTAACACTACTTTTTCTTTTTTTCCAATATTTATAATTAGCCAACATACCCTGTCATCAAGAAGGTGGTATGGTTTGAGCAGTGGATGAATCTTACGATCATCATCATATGTGTTGCCAAACTGCCATCCCAGCTCAATCTGTTTTTAAAAATCATATCAAACTTTTAACACCAATTCACAACATAGATTTTTGGATAATATATATAAAAATTACAAATATCTAATTAACAAAATAAAATTAGCTACACGGTTTTTAAAACATTTTTATAAAATTATTTGCATAAAATGTAGCAAACAAGCACCTTGTTCCAGTTAAATACAAAATGTAAAATAAACATCTGGTATAATACAATTACCTTCTTAACAGCCCAGCAGTCATGGAAATGTTCAGCATATTTGGTCACTGCTGACTCCAAGGACTGATTAAGATTTACCCTGAAAAGACATTTAAAAAAACAGTTTTATATGCTCATGGGACAGTTTTTATCTTTTTTGGAGTGTGTAAATCGGAAAGTATTTGCAACACACTATTTTGACTTAAAAGTAAATAAGAGATCAAATATTTATGGTGTTTGATTCAAATAATTTATCAAATATGATTTACTATTTGGAATTCAAACATCAATAGAATACTTAATAATATACTAAAAAAAGAAATAGTTCTTATGTTGAAATAAAAATTTTAAAACTCTGCTCATTGAAATAACAAGCAAGGGGAAACCTTTGTTAAGATGACTATTGTGGCATTAATCCAGGAGCTAAATGATATTTCAAACGATAGTTAACTTTGTTGTCAAACCTCATTGTGTCAACAGGCTTTGGGTTATATGCTCCATCTAGGTCAACAGAGGTCTGCCTAAGCCAGCTGTCGTCATGGTGACTCAGGGTGTAGTCTGGTGACAAGGCACATCCAATGGCTGACAAACAAGGAAGTGCCTTAGAAAACAACTCTGGATCATAAGCCTGATAGAAAATAAAAATACCTTTTTCATCAGACCATTTGGAAGCACTCATAACATTAGATATAATTAAAAATACATATAGCCTTTAAATAAATCATTTGAGAGTGCTTAATTAAAATACAGTGGGACCCGGTTAAGTTGACGGCCTAAGGGTATGAAAAATGGCGCCGAGATAACCGATCATCGAGTTAAATGAAAACCAATATGGCGGCACAATATTAACATGTACTTGAAATTTCTTTATATACATGATGTGTGTTAATTAGTGATGGGACGATTAATCGGAATCGTATCGGAATATCGGGACCCTAATATTTCTTCACTCTTTCCTAAGGTTACGGCCGTTTGTTTTTAAGGACCATTTAAATATAACCCAGGGTTCCCACCCAGTTGGGAAAGCGTCGGGAATTCTTAAAATAATTTTCTCGGTCTTGAAAGTTGGGAAATAGTCGGGAAAAGTTATGACTAGTCGGGAATTTTTATATTATATATTTAATTACATCTCTGTGGTCATGTTTCGATTCCATTTAATATAAAAAAAAGTTCATCATCATTTGTCCTTTGAGTTCCTTTTGGAACATAGGGCCTCTGTCAAAGCTCGCCACTCTACACTGTCCCTTGCCAGTCGCTTCAGTTCTTCCCAGCTCTTCCCAGTCCTTCCAGCCTCGTCCAACATGCTCCGTCTCCATGTACGCTTGGGTCTTCCTCGTTGTCGTTTGCCCTGGGGGTTCCAATCTAAGGCCTGCCTAGCCCTGCTGTTATCTTTCCTGAGGGTGTGTCCAATCCATCTCCACTTTCTTTCCATGATTTGTTGTTCTACTGTTCTTTGTCCACACCTCTCCCACAGCTTGGAGTTTTCAACCTTATCGAACCATTTTATTTTTAGAATATTTCTGAGGCATCTGTTAACAAAGGCCTGGAGTCTATTTTTTGTTGTCTCTGTCGTCCGCCATGTTTCGGATCCATAGAGTAGGACCGTTTTAACATTGGTGTTAAAGATCCTTACTTTTGTTTTGACAGAGATGTGTGTAGATCTCCAGACCTGTTTCAGATTGGCAAAGGCCTGTCGTGCCAAATTTATTTTTCGTTCGATGTCCTCATCTGTTCCCCCTGCTACACTGACCACACTCCCAAGGTATACAAAGTTGTTTACTTGCTCCAGGTTGTGGTTTTCTACTTGGATGACTCCATCTCGTAGGAAGTTTATTTTCAAAAATTTTGTTTTTTGAATGTTCATATTGAGTCCTACTCTTTTCCCAGTTTCGCTCAAGGCTGTGATTTTGTCTTGCATGTCTTGAAGTCTGTGGGACAGAATGGCCAAGTCATCCGCAAACTCCAAATCTTCTAGTTTTTGCATTAGGTTCCACTGGATTCTTTTTCCTGAGCTTGCATAAGCTTCTTTTGTGACCCAGTCTAACACAAGAAGGAACAGAAGTGGTGAAAGGAGGCATCCTTGTTTGACTCCAGTTGTGACATGGAATTCATCTGTTAGTCTACCATTATGTACTACTTGGCAGGTGAAGTTTTCGTACAGATTTCGGATGATGTTGGTTATTTTGTTTGGTACTCCGTAGTGCCTCATTATTGAGCATATAGTTTCTCTATTTATGCTATCAAAGGCCTTTTCATTTCAAAGTCCATAAATGTGGCATAGAGTGGAGATTGCCATTCAATAGATTGTTCTATAATTATCCGGAGTGTTGCTATTTGGTCAATGCATGATCTTCCTTTTCTGAACCCAGCTTGTTCTTCTCTCAGGAGATCATCGCAGGCATCTTTTATTCTGTTTAGTATTGTTCTGCTAAAGACCTTGCTTGGTACTGATAGTAGAGTAATTCCTCGCCATTTCTCACATTGTGACAGATCCCCATTCTTTGGAATTTTAATCAGTAAGCCCCTCTTCCATTCTGCAGAAGGGGTTTCAGTTGACCAAATTTTGTTGAAGATACTGTGGAGTTGGTTGATGATTTCAGCTCCTCCTTCTTTTAGGACCTCGGGTGGTATGTTATCTACACCTGCTGCTTTCCCTGTCTTCATTTGGTTGATGGCCGTCCATATTTCTTCTTTGGATATCTCTTCCATATTTATGTCCAGTGTTTCTCCTGTGGTCAAAACGGGTGGGTTCAGAGGGGTCGGTCTGTTTAGGACTTCCTGGAAATATTCTTTCCATCTTCTAAGCTGGTCATCTATGGAGGAAATGACTTTACCTTGTTTATCTCGGACTGGTACATTGTAGTTAGATTTCTTGCCACTCAAGAGTTTAGTAACTTTGTATAACTGTTTTAGATCTCCTTTTCCTGCTGCTTCTTCTGCTTGTTCAGCCAGCTTATTATAAAATGCTCGTTTGTCATTTCTAAGCATTTTTGTGACCTCTTTTGAAATTGTATGGTACTCTTGTTGACTAAGTTGTTTATGTTTTCTTGTTTTGGCTTGATTCACTTTTTGTTTTGCATGTTTCCTATCTTCAATTCTTTGAAATACAAAATACACAAACAAATTGTGCAATGAAAACAATAAATTTGAGCTTTGTTTTTAGACTGATACGACAGTAAACGTTTCGGCTAATCTCTTCATCAGTACAACATAAAATACATTCTTACAATACTTACATAAGTAATAATAATATTCTTAAAACATTTTGTATTTTAAAATATTTATGTTAAATAAAAAGAAAGGAAAAACAAAAACAAACATGGACACAGGATATAAGAAAAAGGGGGAAGTATCCAAAGTTACAGTAAAAACCACAACGGGAACAAGATTCTGCAGTTAAGTAAAATTATGAATTTGGTTAATTCCATATGGAGCCAACGTACCAAATCTTTTTATGAGTCTATTTTCCATGTGGACTCTATCATGGGTATTGCTTGCATATAAAATACCAGTTACTGCAATATCTGATATACCGTTATGGTCAACACTGTTAAAATGTTTAGACACAGGATCGAATTCCAATGCAATCGTCAATGTATCTCCTGTAGTACTATCTTATCTTATCTTATCTGTTTACAGACGCTCCTTCTATACAGAAGATTATTGCGTCCTACGCTTATCTATGGTTTGTGTTTAGTCCTGCATTTTTATTAGAGATTTAAATGTTGATAAAGTGTTGGTTTTCCTGGATTCTTCAGGCAACCCATTCCACGCCCGAATTCCGGACGGGAAGAAGGAAAACTTGTATGTGTTTGTTCTTGCATACGGAATAAGAAAGGTGTTTTTATCCTTATGTCTATCTGAGGGTTGTATTAAGTTATCTTTGTGTTGTATTTCTAAATTAGAATTAATTGCTTTATGTATGATTACTACTTTGCTCTTGGTTCTTCTATCCTCTAGTGTTTTAAGGTTTAATGATTTAACTAATGGTGTTACTCTTGTCAGTTTCGAATATTCTCCAGTAATGAATCTGGCAGCTCTTTTTTGAATTTGTTCTAGTTTATCAATGTTTTCTTTGGTGGATGGGTCCCATACAGAAGATGCATATTCTAGTGCAGGTCTCACCAAAGTGAGGTAGCATTTTAGTTTTATATCTCTATTACATTTGTTAAAGTTCCTTTTTATAAAGCCTAAGGTTTTGTTTGATTTTTTAATAACTTCATTGACATGGGGATTCCATGATAGTTTCTCATTTATTAAGACTCCTAAGTATTTTGCATCTTTAGTTTGGGTCAGTTCTTTTCCATGAATGTAATATTTTGAATTTATTTGTTTCTTTTTCTTTGTTACTCTTAACAGTTGACACTTTTCTGGATGGAAAGACATACTCCAGTTAGTTTCCCATTTTATCAATTCATCTAAGTCTTTTTGTAAAATTTTGCTATCTTGTTCTGATTTAATTGTTCTATAGATTATACAATCATCAGCAAATAGCCTAACTTTTGTACCTGTTGAGATGTTGTTGGGTAAATCATTTATATAAATTAAAAAGAGTAAGGGACCTAGCACAGTTCCTTGTGGAACTCCTGAGTTAACCTTTATTGGTGCAGATTTAGATCCATTAATTATTACAGTTTGCTCCCTGCCCAAAAGGAAGTCTTGGATCCAGTGATGTAAGGAACCTGAGATTCCAAAGTAGTTAAGTTTTTTAAGTAAACTAAGGTGGTGAACTTTGTCAAATGCTTTTGAGAAGTCTAGTAATATTGTATCTATTTGATCATTTTTGTCCAAGCCTCTGGAGAGATACCTTTGTATTACAAAATGAACATGCAACAATTGCAAAGTTTTATTGACTTCGTCGGTAACTTCCATTCTTCGATCAAATTTACTTCAACAATCCATAGAAGTGCTGTTAATTTTTTGGATATACAAATTATATTGAAAGAAAATAAAATATCCATATCAATTTTTTACAAGTCTACAGACAGCCATAGTTTCCTTATGTATACATCGTCCCATCCTGAATCTTGTAAGAGCTCTATCCCATTTTCGCAACTATTGAGACTTAAAAGACTCTGCAGTGATGAGGCAGACTTTTTGGAGAAAAGTAATGAAATGCTGGATTTTTTTCGAAGAAGGTCATACCCGGAAACAGTTTTAATATCCGCTGTCAATCGAATTAAAGGCATGACCAGACAGGATACATTTAAATCATCTGTTTCTGATCAATGTGATCGATCAAAATTTATTTTAACTTTTCATCCTCATAATTTTAAAGCCCGCCAGGTGATTCTCAAAAACCGACCAATCCTTATGGCTGACCCTCTAACTCAGCAGGTCTTCAAAAAACCTCCTCTTTTTGCTTTCCGGAGAGATAGAAGCCTCAGAGATATTCTTGTAAGAAGTCACCTTCCCACAATGAAAGCACATATTGGAACAAAAGGTTGCAACCGTAACCGTTGCAATACTTGTCCATATGTGATGGAAATTAACAACATTTCTTTCCCTCTTGAAAAATTCTTAATAAAAGATGGATTCACTTGCACAAGTCGCAACGTGATTTATGCAATTCTTTGCAAGAGGTGTAATAAAATTTACGTGGGTGAGACTGGTCGTCGTCTTGGAGATCGGTTTAGAGAACACCTGTATAATATAAATAAACAGGCTCAATGTCCTGTGTCTAAACATTTTAACAGTGTTGACCATAACGGCATATCAGATATTGCAGTAACTGGTATTTTATATGCAAGCAATACCCATGATAGAGTCCACATGGAAAATAGACTCATAAAAAGATTTGGTACGTTGGCTCCATATGGAATTAACCAAATTCATAATTTTACTTAACTGCAGAATCTTGTTCCCGTTGTGGTTTTTACTGTAACTTTGGATACTTCCCCCTTTTTCCTATATCCTGTGTCCATGTTTGTTTTTGTTTTTCCTTTCTTTTTATTTAACATAAATATTTTAAAATACAATATGTTTTAAGAATATTATTATTACTTATGTAAGTATTGTAAGAATGTATTTTATGTTGTACTGATGAAGGCATTAGCCGAAACGTTTACTGTCGTATCAGTCTAAAAATAAAGCTCAAATTTATTGTTTTCATTGCACAATTTGTTTGTGTATTTTGTATTTTATTTAAAAGCTTTATTGCAGTCCCATTCCATATGATGTATTAATCTTCAATTCTTTGCCATGTCTCATCGCTGATCCAGTGTTTTTGGTTTTACCGGGGCAGGTTTTAGTATTTCCTTGCAAGATACTGTAATAATTTCTTTGAAGTTATTCCCAGGTTTTGTCTATGTTTCCTTCATTATCATCATCTAGTTGCAGTGCAGCAAATCGGTTTTTAAGGGTTAGCTGTAGTTCGTTCTTTTCCTGTGGGTTTCGGAGCTTGCCTAGGTCAAATCTGATTCGCCTGTCTGTTTTTGGCCTTTGGTTGGCTAGCTTTATTTTTAGCTTGGCCACAACCAGATGGTGGTCTGATCCAATGTCTGCTCCTCTTTTTGTTCGTACATCCTGCAATGTGCTCCTCCAGGTGCGACCTATAGTGATGTGGTCTATTTGATTCTCTGTTTTGTTGTCTGGTGAGACCCACGTTACTTTGTGGCAATTTTTGTGTGGGAAGATGGTGCCTCCAATCACCAGCTCATTGAATGTGCAGAAGTTTGCAAACATCTCTCCATTTTCGTTCATGTTGCCCAGTCCATGTATGCCCATTACCTTCTCTCTCTCTATGTTGTCATTGCCAACTTTAGCATTCATATCGCCCATGACGACCAGTATGTCTCTTTTCGGTATTTTATCCATTATACTTTGAAGTTGTTCATAGAATGCAACTTTATCTTCCTCAGGTGCAAGGTTGGTTGGAGCATAGCACATAATGATATGGACATTTTTGAACCTGGACAGGAATTTGGCTCTGATTATTCTGTCTGAAATTGGCTCCCATTCAAGGAGGCTCTTAAATGCGTCTTTGTTCAATAGGAGTGCTACTCCATTTTCATGAGTGTCTTCTTCATTTTCTTTTCCAGAGAAGAGCAGGATTTCACCTGATTGAAGTCTAGTTTCTCCAAATGTGTTCCACCGTACTTCACTTAGTCCCAGAATTTGTAGTTTGTACTTTACCATCTCTTTGGCGACTTGGGCGCATCTGCCTGGTTCTAGTAGTGTTCGGACATTCCATGTTCCCAAGTTGAGAGGTGCCTTGTGGATGAGGTAATTTTTCTTTTTCATCGGTTTGAGTAGGGTGGTCGGCCTTGTGGGATTCTGTTGACTTTCCCCACAAGGCTTCATTAGTCTCCTTTGCGGAGCTCTACTCTCGCCTCTGACTGTGTTATGTGTGTTTGCTTTGCTTTCAGTTTCAGTAACAATCTTCTTTTTACATGGCTGGGTTGTTGGCCCTGCGCAAAACCATCTGGGAGGGTTCCCTTTCAGCTCTCTGGATAACTGCCTTATTTTTCGGGTAAGGTTCCCTAGCCTTTGTGGATCCCTCCACCTCCTGCAAGGCAGCAGTTGATTTTATTTCGGAGTTTTCTCTCCTAGATGAATGCTATCCCTAGCTAACGGCCTCATCTGTCCGGGTTTAGAGTTTAAGCGCTCTATGTTCGCTTTTTGCAGTCATTTCCTGGGATTTATGAGGCATTTTTTAAGAGTATCCTTACCAAGGGGTACCCCACCTCATCCTCAACGACAGCAAACCAGCGGCCGCTTATTCAATATTCACGGCTAACCTTTATATCTAAAGGTCGTTCCTCTATCCACCGCCTGAGGACGCGCTTGGTAGGAGATGGTAGCTCCCCCAAGTTGGGAAATAGTCGGGAAAAGTTATGACTAGTCGGGAATTTTTATATATATATATTTTTTTTTCAGAAGTAAATGACTTTGATTACGTCTCTGTGGTCATGTTTCGTTTCCATTTAATATAAAAAAAGTTACCAGTTTATAATTGTCTGCGCATGCATTAAAACTAAGGTCAAATTTTTCGCCTCGCCTCGTCCCATGGCGCATGTGGCGTGGCATGTCACCGCCGCTCGGGTTTGCAATGCCCGTTGAATCGGCGAATTTAAAAAATAATAAACATATCAATATGGTAATTTAAAGTTTAATGCTTTTGACGTGCAGGATATCTGTCACTATGAGACCGCACTCAAATTTCCTCCATCAATCAAATGATACGTGTAACTTATAATATAAATAGTAACAAATGCGGCCTTGACCGTATCATAATTCGACCTACAACAGTGATGACGTGTATATTATATATATACTGGAATATTAAGAAAATGATTTGATTTCACCGTCACGCGCGTGTTAGTCACAGTTACGTATCTGACTGGTAACAAAGCAACAACAAATTTTTTAAAGAATAATAATTTTTTATTTAATTATATAAAAACCACCGTCGATTCAAGAAACAAACCTTTATTTTCTTTTCTAAAGATATTCGTTTATCTTAAAAAATAAAATGATTAATGCATCAGAAAATGAATTAAGTTTAATAATAATATAACATGCACTGCAAAATAACGACGATTAAAGACTGCTAATCTGGTGAATACATACTCAATAGAGACGTGTCATTACCGTGTCAAACTAATTCACACACGGATCAAAAGTGAAACAAGATAAAAAAACATCCGGTAATCCTTATTGAAATCTTGTAAAATCACACAATAGCCTGAAGTCTCGAGGAAAGCGAGATTTTGATGCTTTTTTAACTAAAAATGCGAGAGTGCATCGCTAGGCGAACAGACGGGGATCGAGCTAACCGACGTTAAGTTGCAAATTTCGCACTCTTTTGTGCTTGAATGATTAGGGCTCGGCGACTTTAAAAAATCGAATTAACTGAGGAAAAAATGCAAAGACAAAGAGAGAATTTGACGGTTGCAATAAAAAACGTTGACTTAATAGAGCTGATGAGTTAACCGGGCTCGAGTTAAGTGGGTCCCACGGTATTTTTTTTACTTGACTTTTTAAAAACTTTCTCATTAACATAGTGCGGAAAACATTTTATAAAAAACATTTATCTAAAATACAAGAGAGAAAATGAGGGAATGCACATGATTTGCCTGTAGTTTTAATCTCTAAATATAAAACATTTAATTACCCGCTTGGCCAGTGAATCAAAGATCCCTTGAAACAACATCATAGTTAGTCTCTTCTCTTCTTCACTGGCAACTGATCCTCGACCAGCCCCAGTGGCATAGTAGCTGCCACTTCTCTCATAGTGGGATGTTAAAACCTGGCAATAGAATGTCAATATATATAAGGTCTTGAATATTACATTGGGTTGGTTGATAAATTTTTCATGAAATTTACAAAGAAAAATGTTTGAAAGGAAATTATTTCCCTAGATGCTGGAATTAACTATGTTTTTAAAAAAAAGAAGATCCGCACTGTTTGTCTCCTAAAATTACGTGTCTGCTGGTTTTAGTATGAACTTATTGATACATTCAAAACTGCTTAAACAAAATTAAAGTAAAAGTAGAAGGAAAGTGCTATAGCCTTTTCACAGAACTTGATGATTTTTTAAATTTCCTGTTGATAAATGTGCTACTCACTCTAAGAGGCACAACAGCATGTTCTGACAATGCTGGGACATCTACTGTCAGTTTTCTTAGCAGATTTGTCATCAAGGGCAAACGAAGTTCTCTATAATATACATTTTATAATTGAAAATGACAAATCACGAAAATAGAGCAATTCAAAGACAAATTAATTTTTGAGATATGACATTTCTATAACAATTAATGCATGAAAATAATATTTTATTTTTAAAAATGTATTTGTTGTTTCCATATATCTATGTTAAAGTAAAAATTTCTTGTCTCAATTTTTTACTAATGGATTTAAATTGTAATTTCAAGGAGAAAAATAAATTGGTTTAAAAATAAATAGCAATAAATTTGATGGAGTCTTTAATACACATTATTCTACAGAGAAACAAGCCACATACTGTGTGAAGGCCACCAGAAAATCTGAAGTCATCTCCTGCTGACCCTTGGTTAATGTTCGGCACTTGGAAAGCCTGTAGCAGGTCTGAAGCATGGTCTCCAATAGAACAGAAGCATGCTCAGACTCTCGAAAGTAGTGACTGTGTTTCATGAGCAGTGGGAGGACAGAGGTACACAAGTAGCGATTCAATGCAAGAGCCATATCACTTTCTGATGCTGCTGCCTGTAATTGTCATAAATTAGAAATTATACCTGGATAAAAAATTTATTTAAATTTGGATTTGATCTCACTTCTGAATGCATTTATTTTCTTGTAAATCTGAAATTCACCCAAAATTTAATTCCTTTTTCAGATTTGTTGACAGAATCATATTTTAACTTCAAATATTGTAACCTGACAAAATATTGATTAACATAGAAAATGAAATTGATACCATGTCTAGGGTGGTAGCTGCCCTGAGGTCAGGTAAGAAGGCATCATCCAACAGCCTATAAAATGTTGCCTGGTCATCCACTCCGTACACTCTGTCCAAGAACATTACAATGGAAGCTTTGTGGCTTGGTAGCAGACCTGGAGGCATGCCATCACCACCTGGTCCACCTCCACCTAGTCATTTAGCAGCAGATTGGATACTTTTTAGTTAACAAAAGGTATGATGTTTTTAATAAAGAAATTTGAAATTGAATTTGTTATTTCTGATAAAGTAAAAAGGATCAGAAAGAAGAATAAATTACAAACTACAAGCATTACGAATAAAAAATAAATAGAGAAATAAAGTGAAGCTTCCTTGGATAGAAAGTCTAATAATAATAATAAACATTTAAGATAAGAGCTTTTCTTTTAGCAGAAAATATGTATTTTTCTGTCCTAATGCACTTAAATCTAAAGCATATATTACTTCCTATTATTTCAAAATGGGCTTCTAGAACTATTTAACTTTTAGAATTTTTACTTTTAAAAATTCTTGAACATGAACTCAGTCCTAATTGTTTTTATGAATAGAAAAATTAAAATTAAATTCTGTCTTTAATTTCGTATGAGTGCTTAAGATAATTAAAACAGCTATAAAACTTAAATAAACCCTTTTTAAAGATTTAAATGAATCTTATTTAATCATGAATGATATTTAAGTGTTTCAAAGATGATCTTTTATGAGATTTTATTTTTAAGATAAACCAGGATTAAATAGAAAAACGTTTAATAAATACTTTCAAGATCAGTTAGCGATAGCTATATATCAAATACTCATTGTGTAATTCTATCCATTTCAAAACAAACCATAAAAAAAAACAATTTGAATTAGATTAAAAAATCCCAAAAGGTACCTTCTTCATCCTCTCCTGGAGGTCGACCCACTGGCAGGATGAATGGAAGGCCCAGAACCCCCTCAAGATCCTCCATTGATACCAAACTCCTCAAGATGGCTCGAGCTCTCAGAGAGTCACTACGGCCAGCTTTAATTGTTTCTGCATCGGGAGCACATTTGCCAAGAAGATCAACGAGGCTTGAGTAAAACTCCAAGATGGCGCTACCTATATCGATGTAATCTTCATCTTCGGGAGGTGGCAGAGTATGGAACTTGTATTTGCTGCATGAATATTTGTACAGTTGTAATTAAACTTAAAGAAGACATTATCTTTACAAATAGAACATGATGTTTAAAAACAATTATTTTTTATAACAATAAATATCCAAATAATGGCTCCGCTTGTCCTGACCTGTTGACCAAGTAGTTTCCCCCTGTGTCATCATCATCATTCATTGCCATCAGGAAACTGCTGGAACTGTTGTCTCTAGCAGCTGCTATTTGTTCAGACATTCTGATGCCATCTTTCATGGCTTTCAGCAGTCCACCTCCTTCTCCCCTGAGGGCTGGGCCAAGGCACTCGGGCCGACGGATCAGTAGTCTCACAACAAGGTTTGCATTCTCCTCAACATTTTCACCTTTGTTGAAATAATATTAAAAAATTGATACATTAAAAAATATCTTCAATTTATTTAAACTTAATCTGAAAATATATAATAATGAATTATATTCCAACTTTTGTAATGTAAAATTGTGGAGCAATTATATTGAAAAATTCTATTTCTATAATTTGATTTTCACAAATAGATTTTTTAATTTTAAGTATCAACTTATAAATTGTAAAGAGATATAGATATTATTAAATAGTTGTATAGAAACTAGGAGATATTTAAAAAAAACAGCACACTCTTTAACACTACCATATCTTTAGACAACTAAGTGAAAACTAGGCCAACAGCATGGATAAAATAATAAATATGAACATTTAAATTATTTATGTATTGTATGTGCTTACATTGGCTTTTTCATAAAATGAAACTTTAGAGTAGTTTAACATATTTCCTAATATATACGTATATAGTAATTCTAACCATTGTTCCAGACGCAGAACCTGAGGAAATCCAAAAACCTTTCTCCTTCTACTGGATCCCATCCTATATCGGGGTAACCTTTCTCCAAAAGTTCAGCATTAACCTGAAGCCACAAGCAGAGATTATTTAAACATTATCATTTCTTTTCTAGAAAATGTATGAATTTAAAAAAAAATTTTTTTTCTGTTTCCACGTTTCTAAGAAGTGTTAAAGTAATACATCTTTTGTCTTAGATGTTAATTTCTCTTAACCTCATACAAATGGATTATCTAAAATAAAAATTTGTTGAAAGCTTTAAGAACGAAATTATGTCTTATATTTCAACCAAAAAAAACTAATCAAAAATACTAATTTACTAGATACAACTCATGGCGTAACATACGGCACAGACTTGCTCACAGATAGTGCAAAGAAAGGGGGGATAGAACGGACACAAACTACAACATGAAGAAATCAGAACAGCGCAAATGAACAATGGGAGGGGGGACACATTGGTGACGTATTGATGGTCTCGACACATGCGCACTGCGGTTAGCTACCTGTTCCCACCCTGCACCAACCTTGCTTGGCAACCATAAACTGTGATTGGCCGACCCTAGCAAGGGTCAGCCATGTTCACAAAAAAGGGGGAAAAGAATGGGCGCAAAGAAACATTTTTAAAAATTAGAAAAAAAATGTTTCCGCTGAGGCTTGAACCCAGTACCTTCCGCGTGTAAGGCGGACGCGATAACCACTACACAATGAACCACATGTTAATCTGTGAAGGAACAACTGAAGTGAACGCAAAAAACATTGTTGGTCTCAAGACCCCTCACTGGGGTCGACCAATCAAGCAAAGTGGGTTCAAAAGTGGGTAATTTGTCATGCTTATTTGCACACTACTCGTTCGTGATCTTGTTCTAGTGAATTATATATATACTAATTTATTTTAAATAAATTTTATTTAAAATTCATGTTGGATTCCATATCTCACCTGTATGCCACACCTAGACAGGTAAACAGCAATTTTTTCTAGATGTGATTCTCTCAAAGCAAGGGCCAGTTCATTGTTGTCCATCAAGGAAGAATAGGCGACATCCAGTGGACAAGACCCTCTCAATGATGGCCGTGCTAGAATTTATCCAAAAAACAATACACCCTTTACTTACATTTGTATTGAAACATAATTGCTTCATGAAGGAAAAAAACTCTAAATTTAGTTAAATTCAGCTTATGTTGGAGTTAAACTACACTGCATAGCAGTCTACAGACTTGTGACAGTCTATAAAGAAATGTGCAGTACACATTGCTGTATCAAATTTTCCTGTTTGCTTGAAAATCTTTTTTAAGGCATGTAAATTACTTATAAGAAAATCCAACTTACCAAGCAGCATGCTACTGTTATCAAGCAGATAGCTGAGATGTTCAAACATAGCTGCCTGGTTCTGACGACTTGTACGACAAAAATAGCACAAGAAACGACAGCACATTACCACCATTTCTGCAGCAGCATCCTGTATAGAGAATATACATTGTTATGGATTATTTCAGAACAAAATATATATTTCTTATTTAAAAAATCTAGGGCTGCAAAAATTAACTATTAATTTCTCGATTAATCGAAAATTTTTTTTAAAGTTTAATTTTTTTAACGATTAATCGACCCACCACTTATAAATGTACTTGAAGTTACAAAGTAAAATATTTCGGCCAATAAATAAAAACTAATTTCCGGACGATTACACGAACATTCGGTTTTAAACTATTGACTAACGAAATAAGGTCAATACACTTGTCTGTTTGTTTTGTTGGTTAAAAGATGTCATATAAAGAAGACATTTTTATTTTGATTGTCGACAAGTACGTTTAATAAATGTTACTTATGACACCATAAATTTCAATTTTTGGCTTTAATCGAAATTAACTATTAATTAATCGTTAATTTTTCAAAAATTAAATGATTAAATTTAAATTAATCATTAACAGCCCTAAAAAAAATCATATTAACCAAGATAAAAATGTAATTATTACAGAATTACACATACAAAAATTATATTGCCCCAGTTGAAAAGAAAACAAGATTTATACAAGTATGTCATTAGAATATCCTTTTAATTTTTATTTTTAAAAACAGGACTGAAAACTTAATTAATTTTTCTTTTCTTGAATGACAGATAGAAACATAATGAAAAATATGGATAAGAACCTTATTCTGTTCACTAAGACTCTCCATTGTGTTGGACTGGGGCGGCTGTCTGGTAGCCCCATCTCCTGCTGTCATCTGCTGCTGTTGTTGCTGTTGCTGCTGCTGGGCCTTGTTGAGGGTGTTGACCATCAACTGCATCACAGTTTCATGGACACAGAGAGCTCTCATTAGGTCAGGGTGTTGGAAGAAAACTTTGTTGTCCATCAGGTCTCTGTAATGATGTAGAGTAAACAAATGTGACTTTTCTTTAAAGATACTGAACAATTCCATCATAGACCTCTTTTCAAGTACCTTGTATGACGTAGCAACAAACAAATTGTGTGAATAAAACAATAAAACACATAATGTTTTATGGGAGTCCAATTCTATGGCGGATTAAGGGGGGGGGGCTGAACGGGCTAAAGCCAGGGGCCCCCGATGATTTAGGGGCCCCCAAATTTAGTATATTTTATAATAAAAATGGACAAATGTTTACACGAATTGCTGAAATTATGATAAATTAAACAAATTAATAAAATGGTATCTATTATTATTAATCTGATCTCTATTCCGATACAATAGTCTTAAAATAGTAATCGGAAAAACCTGATTTCATAGGCTCACAAAGAGAAATTATTAAAGAATATCACTTATATATCGTAAATTGACAACTTTTGCGCCCAGCTCTGCTGGTCTAATCGGAAGTATAAAGGCCTTTGATGCCAGCGGTCGTGGGATCGATCCCCCGGTGGGGTGTAGCATTTTTTAAAATTTGTAATTTTATTCTTTGAATTGTCTTTTACTCTCAATTTTACAATACCGGCAAACAGTTATTTCTCAGTGTTCGGTTTTTTCATATATAATCTATTTTGCTGAATAATTGCAAGTTACAGTCTTAAATTAGCTGCTAGCAATCATTTTATATAAAGGTACACTGGCTGGATAGGGCCCCAGTTTGAATAGCAGCCAGGGGCCCCATGCAGTCTTAATCCGCCCCCGGTCCAACTCATCCAATAATGATGTATTTGTACCTCGTAAATGTGTATGATGTTAAATGTTAGATATTCATACAAAATGCTGTTAACTTGATCCCATTTCTTGTCATTGCCTCTCTACTTACTTGAGGCTCTGTTTCATGAGCTCCTCTTCATCAGGCCCAGCCTGGACTTGAAGGAGTGATCTGATTATACCCAGAGATTTTAGAAGTAGGTTTATGTCTTCATCACTTTTAGAGCTGATAACATAGGCTTTGTCCAGTCCTGACATCAGCTGACATAATAGAACACAAAAATGATATAAGTCTGCTATACCCGAGTTTTGCAGCATTGCTAGATACAATCAAATGACTGGGACAATCAACTTTAAATGAAGAGCGTGTAATGAATTGAAGTGTCTCTTACATAGATGCATAAAAATTTGTTAAGTGCTGAGTATAGTTTACAACAAATGCTTAGTTAACATATAAAAAATATACATTCCTTTTTTATTTTTTAGTTTATTCTCAATACTACATTGTACTTTGTTTATTTGAATTGAGGAACAGACAAGGAGAAAGAAGACAAATGATAATTCAGCCACACCATTAGTTGTTGAGTTGAGAAAGCAAAAAACTAATGCTGCATTCATTCAGACAGGTAAAAAATTAATGGGGAATATTATTGTAAACATATTCTCAGATGAAGTTTTCTGCCTGACATTCAATGAACATGGGTTTGCCTTATCTTATACATTACAGATGCGCCTTCTATACAGAAGATTTTGCATCCTATGTTTATCCATTGTTTATGTCTAGTCTTGCATTTTTACTAGGGTTTTTGAATGTTATTAGTTTGTTGGTTTTCCTGGTTTGCCCAGGAAAGATAACAGCAGGATGAAGCTCAATGGCACAAAACCAGAAACCAGAGAAACCTTCTACCTCAGGAGAATGTTCAATTTATCAAAGTTTGTGGCAACCATACAACACAGTCTAAATTAAACCTACTCCATTACATCACAAGGGAAATGTATTCCCTCTGTAACAGTTGAATTGCTTAGGTTGGTAATAATGGAGGAAATGAGAAATCTAGAGCAACTCTTTATTTACTGTAGCAAACAAAGTCATTTAGAGATAAGTTTATACATTTCTGATTAGCATAATCCTTATCATACAATTGTAAATGACAAAACATTATACTCAGTCACATGAAATGACCCTTTGTAATTACCTCACCAATTCCATCATATTGCCTATGAAGTAGACTGAACATTTCTCTGACAAGGTCCTGGCTAGATATAAATGTCTCCTCTGCCCAGTAGACCATAGTATTGGTGATAAGCTTCTGAACTGAATCTGAAAATAATAAAATTCAGCACAATGTATCAGACAAAACAATGAAAAAAGTCAGTTTCAGATAATTAAGCTTATTTTGTTTAATTATTTATACAATTAATGGGAATAAATCACACAAAATTTTTTTTTAATGAATCAGCCATAGATCAGTTTCACTGATGAATACATCCATCCTAACCAATAATTGGCTTACATCAACAGGTTATATACTCTAAAAAGGATAAATATTAAAAGATAAATTTTTTTCCACTTGCCTGGAATTTTTGGTGTTTCTATGTGTACTGTGACTTCTGTAGTCTTGGCTTTCCAAACCAATGCCAGCAATCTTTGTGATATTGCTGGTGATGGTGGCGCTTCAATTTGAGCTGGCGGCTCCTCATCATTCATCAATGGCATTTTACAGTGCTTCAGGAGAGAAATGCCAGCATAAATTTCCAACTTTTATGTAAATAATAACATTTAAGGTGAGATCTTAATGTTTTCAGCCATGTCTAAATCCAGCCCTAAATTTAAAATGTCAAATACGGAGAAACTGGCCCTTGAATTAAATAAAACCAAATATTCTTCACTGTCTCTTCCCCTATCCTTCCCATCATTCCTCCTCAAGCATAACTCTTCTTGGATCCTACTTCCTAAATGATTGTTTCTCTAAAGAAGTAGAAAGCTCATTCAATTTTAACAAAATTTTCATTTTAAAATGTAATCATCATACTACTGAGATAGAATCATTTAAAATAATGGGGGTGAGACTGCAATCAGGCTTTTAAATCTGCAAGACCTATCGGTTCGTAGCCGTCTGCTTATTCCGTCCTCCCATCTGGGCACCAAGCCATGTGGACGTAATCGCTGCAAGACATGTCCCTTTGTTACCCAGACGGACCAGATTGTCTTCCCTAAGGGAATATTCAAGATTAGGAATGGCTATCTTTGTACCAGACGCAATGTGGTCTACACCATTGTGTGTAAACGCTGTCCTTTGAAGTACGTAGGTGAGACGGGGAGGTTACTCTCCTGCCGTATCGCTGAGCATGTACGTGCCATTAAACAAGACAAACAGTGTCCTGTCTCCCGACACTTCAATGGACGTGACCACATGGGCATCGATGACATGTCTGTCACCGCCATGGTTTCTTGTACAAACACACCCGGCCGGGTCAGTCTGGAAAATAGACTAATCCATGAGTATGGGACTCTTGTTGTTCGTCCGTCGTGATCGACGATGACCACTCTCATCATATTTGCTGGGCCGCCACATGTGTTCTCTGGTGGCTTATTAACCCTATTTTTGCGCGAAAGAGGCGTCCGCATGTCGGACAAGAGATAGAAGCGGTCCCTTCAGGGGGGTTTTGGTTTCGTTCCTTTCTGGCCTGGCGTTTTAACTTGGCAGCCTGTTGTCTATTTGCTTCACAGACAGCTGCGCCATTCCATATCGTAGAGCGCCAGTGGGCTCGGTTACTGGCTGCCGCTTCCCAGGAGTCATGTCCGATGTCGAAGGCCTTCAGAGCAGTTTTAAGCGTGTCCTTGTAGCGCTTTCGTGGACCTCCGTGTGCTCTTTGCCCTTCGGTAAGTTCACCGTAGAAGAGCCTCTTGGGTAGGCGATGATCGGGCATGCGCACTAGATGCCCCGCCCAGCGTAGTTGGCTTTGCATGAGGATAGTGTGGATGCTGGGGAGTCCTGACCTGGCTAATATTTCGGTGTCTGGAACTTTTTCCTGCCATTTTATATTGAGAATTTTTCTAAGGCTTTTGGTGTGGAAGTGGTTCAGCAACCTCGCATGGCGTTGGTATACAATCCAAGTTTCACATGCATATAGTAAGGTGGGGAGCACTACAGCTCTGTATACTTTTAGTTTTGTTTGGGTGCTGATTCCCCTTCTGTTCCAGACACTGTCATGCAATCTGCCGAATGCTGCGCTGGCCTTTGAGATTCTCGAGTTCACCTCGTCATCAATATTGGCCTTCTGGGACAGTGTGCTGCCAAGGTAAGTAAAGCGGCTCACTGTGTTGATTTTGTTGCCGTTGATGAATATGTTTGGCTCAGTATAGGATTTGCCCGGGGCCGGCTGGTATAACACTTCAGTCTTTTTTGTGCTGATGGTGAGCCCAAAGTTAGAGCACGCACTGGAAAATTTATCAGCACTTAGTTGCAGTTGTGCTTCAGAGCCTGCGTTAAGGGCACAATCATCAGCAAAAAGAAGTTCCAGGATGCTGTCTGATTTGACCTTTGTCTTAGCTTTAAGCCTCCTGAGGTTGAACAGACGACCATCAGTGCGATACCTGAAGTCCATGCCTACATTTCTATTCCTGAAGGCCTCTGTAAGCATGGCTGAGAACATGAGGCTGAACAATGTTGGGGCCAGAACACAGCCTTGCTTAACGCCATTTGTGACAGGGAATGGTTTAGAGACCTCTCCGTTGTCCTGGACTCGAGCCTGCATGCCATCATGAAATTGCCTTACAATGGCTATATACTTATTTGGACACCCATACTTGGCCATAATCCTCCATAAGCCCTCTCTGCAGACTGTGTCAAAGGCTTTCGTAAGGTCTATGTAAATGGAAAATAGGTCCATATTCTGCTCTTGACACTTTTCCTGCAATGGGACTCTTACACCACATGGGATCAACGTTGTGTTCGCACTGACAAGCTGATTGATTGGCCACACCCACCCTTTCCTTTCCTATATAAGCTCTTACTTTTCTCTCCTTACTTTATCTCTACTGGACTACTTGGATTTCACCGCAGCTAAGTGTTTTCTTTATTATTTCGTTTTATTCGTTTCATTTGTGTACTATTTGTCCGTTGAGGAAGGCTCTTTGCCGAAACGTTTGCTGTTGTGTTACGTCCTGTCAGGCCTACTAATACCCTGTTTTTATATTATATATTTACCTATAATCATTTAAACTATTTTATTTTCATTATTGTAAAAATTAGCATAAAAAGATGTACATATCTTATAATATATTTGTAGACAATAAAATCTAATGCACATACTTCCAGTAGCTGATGATGAAAATACTTGAGAGTGTTTTTAATGTCATCCCGACAAGGGCAGTTTTCATTGGCATCCTCCTCCTCTTGCTTGAATGTCAGAAGTGCTTTCATCTGAAATATAAGTCATTTATATGAATTCATTGTCTTTTTGTTGATTTGATAAGACTATTCAACAATACATCTTCAAATAGTAGAAACATTTAAAGTCAACTATCTGGTCACACTTCATCTTCAAATAAGAGAAACAATTCAAGTCAACTATCGGGTCACACTGACCTGTTCTTTTGGAGGACACCTGAACTCCTTGGTTTTCTTGGCAGCCATGGCTGGTGGCATGTCTGTCTGCTTGATCTCAATGTAACGACGCAGTTGATCCTTGAGTTAAACCAATACAACGTAAACATGTTATTTTACATTTATGTTTTAAAAACCATTGATAGAATGGGTTTTTCATTCAATGAGTCAATCGTGGTGCCAATAAATCCTTAAACCTTAAAGTTGGGGTAAAAAAAATCTGTTCTAATAAAATGGACTATATTCTTATCAATATAGTTAGTGATGCTATAAGAAATTCATAGCAGAAACAAATTTATAAAATAAAATATGACTGTAGGATTAGTCAATAGTTTCTTTCATAGATATTTTAAAATATTTATCTTACATTTTGGCAATTGGCAACAAAGTCCTCAGAGAAGGCAATAATAGATTCAACTCTATGTCTCAACTGTAGGTCACACAAGTGCTGCAATATTCTGCACACCTGTTGACATCAACATGAATTAAAAATAATATTTCAGATTAAATTCAATACAATTTCTGAAGGGATGTTTGCTTTATCTATTAGATTTTTTTGGATATGCTACATTCTTCAAAACAAGTTATGTAACATCATATTCACTTAATAGAAGAAAACACAATTGCCTAAAAGATTTGTCCATTAGGAATTGTTTCTTCTACCAGCATGTGATTTCGAAAAACCAAAAAATTGTTATATTGCAATGGGACCTAACACTGTTTATCTGCATGAATGACATATTATTTATTACTTGCTAACTTTCTCTCTGCCCCCCCCCCAAAATACATATGCCACTAATTACCATAAAGTTCTTTATCCTCTTCCTTATGACTAGAGTATTTTTTAAATTGAAAAACCACATTGAATATTCATGAAGCTTTCAAGTCTCTTCCCAAAATTTCTCTACTGACAACCGTGTTTTTAAACCACAAGAAAGTGAAACATTAACATTTTAATTATTTTACCCTCCTTTATAATCTTTCATTCACATTCCTCACTATTGTATAGTCATCTTTTATTCTCTCTTTATCTTATTTAATTTATTAGTTTAATTACAAAGGTTTACTTGTCCTGTTAATCTTAAATGCAAATTCTTTGATTTTATGGAACACTTATATTTTTGGGTTAAATCAACCATTCCCTGTCAATCACATATTTAAAGGCTGCGGCTATTGTTAGTTGACTACCAATAGCTTCTAGAGCATTTCCGGTTGTCAGCTATTGGTAGTTTGCTATTATTAATTGTTAATAAAACTACAACTAAGTGATATTTTGAGTTTGATGTAATGCTTGAATGTAAAAAATAGACAACTAAACCTAACCTTGACCTTAAAACTAAAAGCTCCAATTTAATTTTACTTATAAGAATGTTAAATTGATTTAATTAGTTTTAGTTCCTATATTAAAAATTTTGTTTTTCTATTTTAATGTAAAAAATAGACAACTAACCCTAACCCAGAAACTAAAAGTTCTAATTTAATCATCATTATAAGAATTTTTGTAAGAAAAGAAAAAAAAACTATTAGGCTCAGCCGAAAATCGAACCCATGATTGTTCTGCAACATTCAGTTCACCAGTCCAACTCTCTATCATGAGACCAAGGAAGTTCAGTACATTTGGTGAATTTTAAAAGGCTATATTAGTAGCTATTTATTATTCCTGCAATCCCATTGGATAGTATAAATAACTGTTTCCCAATAGCCTCAGCCGCAGGGACCTGCTATTGGTACTCGACTACCAATAGACACTCCCTATTTAAAAGCTAAGTGATCCTGCTTTTGTATTTTTTAATTCAAAAGCTTTTTGGCTGAAATATAACATTTTTAATCATAATAAGCCTTACTTAAGGTTTTATTTTATCATGTGCACATTATTTTTTGTTGCTTCAACCTGAATGCAGTCCTTCCTGTTCTTGCCTTTGGATTTAAAAAAAAACAGTTTTTTTTAGATAAGATTTCCAACTGGATTATTATCTAAATGAAGGTATATTCTATTTTCAAATTAGTCTTTAAATTAGTCTTATTTTAAAATAAAATGTGTATGTAGTCCAAATCAAGAGCAACTAACCTCTAGTTTAACAGGCTCTTCTAGCTCCATTTTGAGAAGACCTTTCTGACCATGAGCAACTAAAGGAAAATAAAAGACAACAATCTAGAGTTTATTTTAATTTTTTAAGCATTATGTTTGACTCTAACACATTGACATAAGGTGCTTAACCAAAATAACAGTAATCTCCATTTAAAATTAAGAAACTACAATTCAAGGCATTTTCATAAAACCATTAAGAAAATTCTTCCTTGACTTACTTCTGGTGCCAGAGTCATCAAAGGCATTTGGTTCAATAAGACACAACAGATGGTGTAGATCATCATCATTAAGCAGACCCATAACTAACAGGTTATCACAGACTTTCAACAAGGGCCTGGGCAAGGCAGAAAAGAATATTAGATGAATGAATAACTATTCTTAGAACAATTTATGCAAAATTTAATTTTCAAAAATCGTTGTCAGAAATTATTTCTAAAATGTAATAGTATGTCCAGTATCTTTTATTATTAGGGGAATTTATAATTTATTTTCAGCTTTGCAGTTTATATCACTGGTAAAAAATAAAAATTCTTTAATGTTCAAGTAACAGACATATCCTCCTCATATGCTGGTGACCATGTCTTTTAAGAAAAAGCAGACATCAATCAGTGAGTTACAGTAATTATATTAATTTATAGTATCACTGACACATTCACATAAAATGTCTTAATTTAAAAATAAATTCAACATCTGTTCCTGAACATGAAACAAAGAAACCCTAACTATAAAATGTGGGTGCTAGTTTTATTTATAAACGAGCAACCAAGCCCGTCCAAGGACGTTCCGCCACCGTTCGGTGGCATGTTGTAACTCCCCTTCAACAGCCGTCTTGACCGGCATAGATGTGCATTACGTCAAAAATACTATTCATTATAGTTAAAAAAAATAACTCGTAAAAACAGAGCTTTTGACTATAAATCCCAATGCGCATATCTCAAAATAAAGTCTTGGAAGAAATACTGCACCAAAAATAACTCGTTTTGAACGTCAGCGTAAACTTGATATGATTGGCTGTAGGAGTCATGTGTGTTTGAGAGACCAATCGCTATAGATGACGGGACAAAACTTAGCCATTTATTACATAGGAGGATAGTGGCTGTAGGAGTCATGTGTGTTTGAGAGATCAATCGCTATAGATGACGGGACAGAACTTAGCCTTTTATTATACAGGATAAACCCTATTTTTGAGACCTACACAAACAAATTGGTGTTACTGCCACCAATAGGATCCCTGACGTGTGCCGCTCCTTTCTCAACAGCTGATGACAAGGCGTGCATCGTGAAAGACTTGAGTTTTTCAACATTAAAGAATGGAGCTGTTGAATCACGGCCACTCTTCTGAACTCTGAAAGTATAGAAATAAATGTAACCACTTCATGTTTTTAGCTTCTCTCAGCGCTTAATGTTTAAAAAGGGGTGATAATCATTTAATGACATTATAATGAAGCAGGAAAACAAATTTTAATGTTATTAAATTCTCCCATTGAAAAAAAAATGTGCTATCACCAGTTAGAGATTACAAAGGTGTTTACTGATGAAGGGAAAAAAAACAACAAATTATCATGTACCTATCCTGTATCTGTTTTTCTGTGATAGCCAACTGAGGCCTGATGGACACACTGCCCTCCATGCTAGGAATTTGTTGCTTGATGCCATAGGTCTCACTTGCAGTTGTTTGTGGCTGGTACAAGTTCACAGACTTGGTGTTTGGAGTCAATGGAATAATAAATTCATTCTGAGTCATCAGTCTGAAATAGAAATACCCTCGCTGAGCCTCTTTTTGAAAAAATGTTTAATAAATTGTATCGAATCTTAGACTCCTTTGGGCATGGGTACAAAAAATTCTTAAAGCACATATGGCTGATAATATGTTTACCTCGATCTTGTATGGGATTCCAAATGCATGGCAATGAGCAGGTTGTGGAAGCCATGCCGTAATGGACCAGACAAATCTAATGAAAGAAATGGGTTGCATACCTTCATAAACATGTTACAAGGACATATCTCTACATATTCTGTAACACAAATTGCAACAACAAAACAAAATTGTAAACTACATATCTAAGCCCTTACAATTTACAACTTGATTTGGTAATAAAGAAAAATAGAGTTTTCAAAGTTTATATAAAGAATATTGATATCAATTCAGTGAAGAATCAGATACATTCAGAGCTTTGTAAAAGTAATCAAATATTCAGGTTTATAAAAATAATTTGATCACAGGCATTTTGCAGTCATGCACAATCTAACTGCTGTAGACCCTGCCCAACAACCTTTGAAACTATTGCACATTTGTGTGATCAGGAATTGTGGAAACCACTGCTAGCCAACAAAACCAGTGCTGGCACAAGGGTCATGTACTGTGTCTGTATTAGGCATACTTATGCCCAGGGTCAAAGTCATCATTTGGTGTCAGATGTTTCACAACATTTTCAGAAAACTTGAAAATAGGTCACACACCTAATTTTTTTCCCATAAATTTATTTGTAAAAAACGTGAACTCTAACAGAGTATAAATTGTAAGCTATTACTCTTTTTTAAACCCTTAAATCTAAACCCAAGGTCCGCAGACATTTACTCAGTAAATGTATAACATAAACAGGGTATTAGTTAGCCTGACAGGACGTAACACAAAAGCAAACGTTTCGGCAAAGAGCCTTCCTCAACAAACAAATAGTAAACAAATAAAACGAATGTAGCGAAAGAATAACAAAACTAAGCTGCGGTGAAATCCAATTAGTCCAGTAGAGATAAAGTAAGTAGAGAAGAGTAAGAGCTTATATAGGAAAGGAGAGGGTGGGTGTGGCCAATCAATCAGGTTGTCAGTGCAAACACAACATTCATCCCATGTGGTGTTAGGGTCCCATAATCTTGGATTAGTCTATTCTCCAGACTGACCCTGCGGGTATGCCGAAACGTTCACTGTTGTGTTACGTCCTGTCAGGTGCCGAAACGTTCGCTGTTGTGTTACGTCCTGTCAGGTGCCAAAACGTTCGCATTTGTGTTACGTCCTGTCAGGCTAATTAATACCCTGTTTATATGTTATACATGTACTAATTTAAAAGCCTGATTGCAGTCTCACCCCCATTATTTTCTTTATAGACATTTACTCACATTCACTTTTGATGCAGTACATCAGTTGCTTCTCATCAACATGCTGGACTAAGGCATTGGCCACACGGTGGTTGCCATGGGAACACACAGCTTGATACAGTTCCAGAGTTTTGGCATGAAAGCTGCAAACATGAAGCTAAAATAAATTTCTATAATTTAACATATTTACAGATATGTTGTTAAACTCACAAGGAGTGATTACTTTAAAAAAAGTTGCAGTACTAATTTTGTGTCAGTCTATGGTGGATTAAAGGGGGGGGGTGAACGGGCTAAAGCCAGTGGCCCTAAATGATTTAAGGGCCCCCAAACTTATTATATTGTGTAATAAAGGTGGGGAAATGTTTGCATGAATCCCCGAAAATATCATAAATATATTAATAATTCTCATCTATTTATCACGAGAAAATGTCGAAGAGTATGAAATACCAGAAATCGTCATAGTTTGTAATATATGTACATGTAATATCAAACAACTCTTATGGAGGAAAGAGAAAACCTAGCTTAGGAAAACACAACGCCATTATTGTACTTTAACATTGTTTACATGTCTTCATGCGCAAATAGGAGATCGGTTTGACCGAAATTGTATATGCTGTTAAAAAACTAGTGGATGTGTTTATTGTTTTGTATGCAAATTGAAGTCACAAACAGTGAATAAGGTTAAAACTGGCTGCAATGATTGGAAGCATGCTTATGAAATGCTTTTGAGTCATGAAAACTCTAAGCAACATCTTGATGCAATGGCAGCATTAAGTGGTCGTAAATCATCCATTCAAATCAACTATATCCTTTCCAAGCAATTTAAAAGTGAAATCCAATATTGCAAAAAAAATTCTTTTAAGGATAGTAAGCGTTATACAATTTCTTTGTATTCGTGGCTTTGCATTCCATGGCAAGAATGAACTGTTAGGCTCACCGAGCAATGGTAACTACCTTGGAATACTGGAACTACTGAGTGAGTTTGACACATTTCTTGCTGAACATATCTGCCAATATGGAATTAAAGGTCGTGGAAACATGTCTTATATTTCCTCAGCTATCTGTGAAGAGCTGAATGAGCAGACGGGTCAAAAGGTATTGAAAATCTGCAAAGTACTTCTCAATATCTGCAGACTCCATGCCAGATATTATGTATGTGGACCAGTTAACATTGATCATCCGATATGTTGCACAATCTGGCCCTCTTGAGCAATTCATCAAGTTCATACCAATGTATTCCCATACTGGATCAGAAATCACTAAAATTCTTCTTCTTCTTTGTTTATAAGAAAATTAAATTCAAATTAAAGATTGCTGCGGAATGTCATACCACAATGCTGAAAATAAGAGTGGGAAGTATAAAACAGTCCAGGCAATCCTTCATGAGAAGTGCAGCGTTTCTCATTAAGTGCCATGCACAGATCATTCCCTTAATTTGTTTGGGAAAAGTGCAGCAGAAGAATGTCCTGCAGCTGCCAGATTTTTTTGCCTTCTGGAAAATCTGGCTTGTTGCATCTACTCATCGTTGCAAGGTACTTCCAAAACACCCCAAAGTTACCTGTTAACAAAGCCTTGTCTGACACAAAATGGTCAGCCCGACATGATGCTGTAAGGTCTGTTAGTAAATCATACCCTGAGAATATTGCAGCACTGGAAGAATTGGCAACTGACGAAAATCAGCTGTGTGACAGTAGACGAAGCAGAAGGATTTTGGAAGGAACTTGAACAACTGGAAGTCACTATTTTACTTGAAATTTGGGACACAATTTTATAAAGATTTCAGAAAACGAATGTATCCCTTCAAGAGTGGGGACTATCTTTGAATTCAGCAATGCATTTCTTAAAATCTCTCCTTGAGTTTGTTAAAAGACGGCGTTCCAAATTTGATTCTTATGAAGAAAAAGGAAAGGAAAAGTCCATGGAAAAAGAGTATGAAGAATTTTCAATATGATCTAAAAAGAGAAAGTGTCAGTTTGCTGAAGGGGTCATCAGCCAAAATAGTATTTTACACAGAGACAAAAATTCAAGGTTGAGGTCTTTCTGGTAATCAGTGACAAACTTTCTACAGCCCTATAACATCGGTTAGATGCATATAAAGACATTCATGAGAAATTTGGCTTTCTTACAAACCTAACTGAGCTCAGCAGTGACACCATCAAATGGGAAGCAGCCAAGTTAACCGAAGAATATTTAAGAGATTTAGAAAACTGCTTTACTTCAGAATTAATCCAATTTTCAGAACTCTTCAAAAAAGTTATTGTCCAGCCCCAGCGTCAGGGTTAGGAACAAGAAGTAGCACAATGTGAAACTCAAAACACGTGCACAGAGCTAAAAATGTTGCTTTTTTCGAATGAGCAAAATTGTATACTGTCCTTTTCAAATGTACACATCGCACTTCGTATCTATCTCTCAATGATGACATCAAACTGCAGTGGAGAGCGATCATTTTCAAAGTTGAAAAGAATAAAAATGAAGTTAGAAGTTGCATGGGACAACAAAGACTGAGTCTGCTCTCTCTATTGATCATTGAAAAGGAACTTGTAAGCTCACTGAGCTTTATTGACTTGATTGATAACTTCACCTTGAGAAAAGTTTGCAAACGAAAGTTCTAAGTTGAATTAAAAAATGATACATATTTTAATGAATTTTTGATTCATGTGAATTTGTATTAATTAAATTGACTTCTATTTAATTTTTTTGTCTTATTACACTCTGCCTTACAAGTTACAGTTTTATATTAGCTGCTACCAATCATTTTAGTTAAATGGATGCTGGCTGGACCGGGCCCCAGTTTGAATATCAGCCAGGGGCCCCGTGCACTCTTAATCCGCCCCTGGTGTCAGTGCAAATGAACATATCAAACTAACTTGAGCAGTTCGTCCTTCTCTATCAGCTCTAAGACATCATAGCATTTGTCCTCATCTGGCACATACACAGCCAACATGGATACTGCAAAAATGTTGATAGAAAATTCAAATATTAAATAGTTTATATACCTTAAAGTGAGGAATTATCAAATTAAATAGACAGAAATATAACAGCTAAGGAATGAACCTCTGATAAAAAAAAATTAATTGAAATATTCTATGGATTCCAGAATTCGGACATGGCATGGGTTGCCTGAGGAAACCAGGAAAACCAACACTTCATCAACATTTAAAACTCTAATAAAAATGCAAGACAAGACATAAACCATGGATAAGCAGCATAGACACTATAATCGTCTGTATAGAAGGAGCATCTGTAACAGATAAGATAAGATAAGACTGACCTGGTTCCTCACAGATCATACTCCAACCCCTAATATCAGACAGCTTTAATGTGCTGGCTTTCAATGAACCATTGGGCACCCGAGCCCAGTAGGCTGGTCTGAGAGACTGGACATCCAAGCGTGGGGGGCATGTTGGTACCAAGGATTTGGGTCCTCTAAACACAGCAGCAGATAAAGGTAGCGAGGTCTGGATGGCACGTTTTAAAAATGTATAAATTCAGTCAAAAAATGATACACAAATGAATGATCAAAGAGAGAAGATACATTTTTTAAAATGTCTCATGGACTTAACTTATCTCAAACTTTAAACATAAAGAAGTATACTATAGCACTTTGAATTGCAAAAAAAATGGCTTTAATATTTAATACATTTACAGTTTTAGTAGTGTAAGAGAAAAGGTTGAAGAGTTTGGTAACAGTAATGCAGTGCAGTACAACTCAATGAGTAGAGACACATACTCGGGTGCCGCCAAGCTCAAACTGGAAGATCTCTTTGCTTGTTGGTTCACAAAATACAGCTGGATATAACTTGGTGCCTGGTTCTACCTTTAAACACAGAGTTCAAAGAGAATTTAAGAATCATACCTCTGTGAATATTAGAAAAATTACTAAGCATGAAACAATAAATTAAGTAACAGTTTTAAAGCCTTAACAGTTATGATAATAAAATAATTTATAAATCATTAAATTTCAAGCCCATTTAAACCACTCGTTCTTCCCACTAACAGTGGCATAACAACGGCTTGGATTGGGGCAGTTGTCAAGGGTGCCGGCCTGCGCCATTTCAAAAGTGCGCAGCTAAATCTCTAATTTTAAAATTTTTAAAATTTAAATAAAGGGCGCCAAAAATAAATTAGCCGAGTGCGCCAAAAACCCAGTTACTCCTCTGCCCACTAAAACAACCATTGAAGAAAATCTTTAAATATTTTTTTTTAAATTGTCTTTTAAAAAGTCACAGTTTCTCAAAATTTAATCCAAATTGAATGAAGAAAACAAAATAATTTTAAAAAATAATAATCCACTTTGCTTCTTTATGTTATTTCAATAGATTTCAGTATATACAGATGGAGTGGGTGGGGGTGGTGTAGTATAAATAGTTTATTACTGCATCTGTCAGTAAGGTAAAACCAACCTGAAATTTATTGGCCACTTCTTTACCATTGACTGTAAAACTGAGGACCCCAGTGGATGCATCAACAAAACATCCAATGACCAGTCCAGGTGAGGCTCTCTTTGAGGCAATCTCCTGGCTAGAGTCAGCATAACGCTGCTGTAGGTCGCCAGCTGACATGATGTAACAGTTCTTACGACTAACACTGAAAAATTTGTCATAAGTCAAAGTCAGTAATAGATCTAACTAAACATAGAAAATGGAAAAAAAATATTTAAAAAAAACAACACACTTTTAATCACTATTCATTTCTTAAGGTTGTAATTCAAAGGAAAAAAAAAGAAATCAAAAGGAGTTTACACCAGAATGTCCAGTAGTTTTACACCAGAGTGTCCAGTAGTTTTACCTTTGTTTTGGTTTGTAATCTCTGTCCAGTGTTGACACGACCACATGTCTTACACTTTTAATATCAAATGTAGTTTCATAGTGATGAAAGCTTGGAGTCACCCATCCAACATAGACCTAGAGTCGGAGGAACATTAAATAAGACAGAAATACTAGAGCAAACTCATTTTAAATTGTTAGTGTATAAAATTGGAGACTTATAGAAGGAAACAGAAAATAAACTATTAAAGATTAAATGGCTTAATCTCTTATTAATATGTAATATTGGCAAGAAACAAGTTTAAGTATTGACAGTAAAATGATCTAAAACATAATACTAACATGTGCAGGGTCCTGTCCAGGAAAGACGCGGACGGCATAGAAGTATTCATCCATCTGCTCAGCAAGGGCATTAATTTCACTTAACTCTCCTTCTGACTGACCAAAGTCTGAATCTTCACTTCTGAAAATATGATGGCGAGTGGCCAGCTCATCCTGGAACTCATAAGGGATCAAATCCTTGTCAGCATTCTCATCAAACTCAGAATCCGTCACACGTGTGTTCTGTCCCTTCCCGGTAGATTTTTTCTTGTCCAGATGCCCGGTGCGTGCCGAGACCTTCTTGTCCAAACTAGAATACTCTGTGCTGCGAGCTCTGCCCATGTTATTAGGGGATGGGTCTCTTGATTTGGCTTTCTTGAAGAGAGATGTGAAAGTGTTTTTCCCCTTCTTGCCCTGGTTCTGCTGCTGTTGCTGGTTCTTGTCGGTCATCATCTTGGCCGTGTCCAGGACTTTATCTGCAAGGAGAGAAAGTTTTGACCCAGTTCGGGGTTTTTCTTTAGGGGGGTTAAGGAAAGAGTCTAAGCTGTCGTTGAGTTGGGATTCACTGGCAGCAGACTTCATCCCCCGAGAATGCTCCCCGATGCTTGAGTCATCTAGGGATTGTCCCTTCCCCGACTTCATGCCTTTCAGGTAAGATTTTCTGCGCTCAGCCGTGCTCAATGCATCGTCTTCTGTGTAGTTGTGGTGCAGGGCTGGAAAAGTTATAATACACACTTATGGGAGGGGGGTTCAACCGTGCAACATGCTTAATATGTTAATAAGCATTAAAATCATCATAATTAATGAGGACTTCATTGTTAGCGATTGTATTAATTTTGTTACAATCATATAGAAATTTAGTTGAAATCAATTTAGATTAACTGTGATTAGTTTAAGTTAATCACTGCAATGTAACTCACTTTTGCGCAGGGTCAGGTCAGGGCCACCATTCATCATTTCATTGATGCTGTAGTCATCTTCATCTGTCAAATATACAAACATGACTCATAACATTGGTATTTGATATAACATAGCAAATATCTTAATAATCTGTAAACAGAACTAACTGTATTTCACCCCCCCCCCTTTTTATATTCAAATTTCTACTTTGAGCTTTGTCAAATTAACCATCAAAGTTTGAAAACTGGTCACTTGCTTCAGAAGTGAATTTGTTTTGTTTTTTTACATGATTCGTGAGCTACCATCACAATGTAAATACATCATCCTAGATTCAACCTTGATGTTCCCATAGCTAATACATCCTGCCTAGATTCAACCTTGATGTTCCCATTGCTATTACATCCTGCCTAGATTCAACCTTGATGTTCCCATTGCTATTACATCCTGCCTAGATTCAACCTTGATGTTCCCATTGCTATTACATCCTGCCTAGATTCAACCTTGATGTTCCCATTGCTATTACATCCTGCCTAGATTCAACCTTGATGTTCCCATTGCTATTACATCCTGCCTCGATTCAACCTTGATGTTCCCATTGCTATTACATCCTGCCTAGATTCAACCTTGATGTTCCCATTGCTATCACATCCTGCGTAGATTCAACCTTGATGTTCCCATTGCTATTACATCCTGCCTAGATTCAACCTTGATGTTCCCATTGCTATTACATCCTGCGTAGATTCAACCTTGATGTTCCCATTGCTATTACATCCTGCCTAGATTCAACCTTGATGTTCCCATTGCTATTACATCCTGCGTAGATTCAACCTTGATGTTCCCATTGCTATTACATCCTGCCTAGATTCAACCTTGATGTTCCCATTGCTATTACATCCTGCCTAGATTCAACCTTGATGTTCCCATTGCTATTACATCCTGCCTAGATTCAACCTTGATGTTCCCATTGCTATTACATCCTGCGTAATATCAGTGCCTGCACAAACTTTGGTCTGTCAATCAACACCAAGAAGACTGAGGTCCTCCATCAGCCTGCGCCTGGAAGATCATACGTAGAGCCCAACATCACTGTCAACGGCCAGAGACTCAATACAGTGCACCGGTTCACATACCTAGGCAGCACACTGTCTCAAAATGTCACCATCGATGACGAAGTGAACGTCAGAATTGCCAGAGCCAGCTCCACTTTTGGCAGGTTGTACCCTAATGTCTGGAACAGAAGAGGCATTACCATCCAGACCAAGCTGAAAGTGTACAGGGCAGTGGTGCTCCCCACACTGCTTTATGCTTGTGAAACTTGGACTGTTTATCAGCGCCATGCAAGAAAGCTGAACCACTTTCATATAACAAGCCTCAGGAAGATTCTCGGCATAAAGTGGCAGAACAAAATTCCAGACACAGTGGTACTGACCAAGGCAGGTCTCCCCAGCATCTTCACCCTCCTGATGCAGTCCCAGCTTCGCTGGGCAGGGCACGTTGTCCGAATGCCAGACGAGAGACTGCCAAAGAGAATCTTTTATGGTGAGCTCCAGTATGGCCAGCGGTCCCACGGTGGGCAAAAGAAACGCTTCAAAGACACACTGAAAGCCTCAATGAAAGCGTTTGCCATAAATCCAGACACGTGGGAACGAGCTGCAATGGACCGATCCACCTGGCGCTCTTCCATCCACGAAGGTGCCAGGTCATGTGAGGCAAACCGGATTACCGCCGCAGAAAAGAAGAGGCAAGCCCGAAAGGCCCATGCTGTCAACCCTCCAGGAGATGTCGCACTCGCCCCCTGTCCCTTCTGTTCCCGAACCTTTCGTGCAAGGATCGGCCTAATCAGCCATCTGCGCACGCACAGAAAACTCTCGGATGACTAGAGTGGTCCTCGTCGTATCGACGGACGAACGAACACATCCTGCGTAGATTCAACCTTGATGTTCCCATTGCTATTACATCCTGCCTAGATTCAACCTTGATGTTCCCATTGCTATTACATCCTGCCTAGATTCAACCTTGATGTTCCCATTGCTATTACATCCTGCCTAGATTCAACCTTGATGTTCCCATTGCTATTACATCCTGCCTAGATTCAACCTTGATGTTCCCATTGCTATTACATCCTGCCTAGATTCAACCTTGATGTTCCCATTGCTATTACATCCTGCCTAGATTCAACCTTGATGTTCCCATTGCTATTACATCCTGCGTAGATTCAACCTTGATGTTCCCATTGCTATTACATCCTGCCTAGATTCAACCTTGATGTTCCCATTGCTATTACATCCTGCGTAGATTCAACCTTGATGTTCCCATTGCTATGTAAAGTGCATAAATTTGAGCCTATTTAATGAACTCAATCCATGTCAAGTTTTACACAGAGGCTGGTAGAGATACACCAAAACATTATTTCCTTGACTGTTCTAAGACTTACTTGCTTCTGGAATGGCTTCTTCTATTCTGTTTTCTATATTGTTAGTAAATGAGAAGCCAGAATCATGCTCAACCATGCCATTTTTCTCGCCCATGCGTCGACCTAAGTCTGTTGTAGACGGCCACAGATCCATAGAAGAATTAGTCAAGGTTAGAAGAGGGGCATGAAAGCTTTGTTAGAACATTGCAACATATAAATTATTAAGTGGAATCATTAAACAAAATTTAATTACCTGTTGGAAACTTCTAAATACATACAGCATACAGTGATTGAATTATTTTGTGTATTGGCAATGACAAATTCATGCAGTAACATTAAATTTTCAACCCTTTTACATTTTTTAATATTTTATATGTTTCAAGAATTGTTTTAATTATTATTATTTTTTTTTCATGTTTCAAAAAAAATTAGATAATCTGAAACACATATTCCAGTGTTAAAAACAATAGCATAGATTTAACATATATGCAAATAATTTGTGAGATTCAATGAGTCTATCATTGCATAGATTTAACATATATGCAAATAATTTGTGAGATTCAATGAGTCTATCATTTCTCAAATTACTTGTTCTTTATTTGCACAAGTACAATTTTCATGCAAAAGCAACTCAATACCAGTAACACAGGGCCAAAGACAATGAAGAGTTTCTGTAAACCACTACTTTCCATATTAGTATTATTTTTGGAGCTTTTTTCATTAAATAGATGAATAGAAGACATGAATTAAAATTTAGGAGTTAATCAAATTGAAATATTTCATTTAGAATACTTTTAAAGTGAAAAAATGTATTTAAATTCTAGTCTGAAAATTTAATTGTCAAGCAAATATTTTTAAATTGAAGAAATGAAAAATGTTTAGGTTTAATCTCCAAATAATTGAAGAGAAAAACTTTGAAATATGTCGTACAAATCTATTGGTGCTGATCAACTTTGAAATATGTCGTACAAATCTATTGGTGCTGAACAACTTTGAAATGTCGTACAAATCTATTGGTGCTGATCAACTTTGAAATATGTCGTACAAATATATTGGTGTTGATCAACTTTGAAATATGTCATAGAAATCTATTGGTGCTGAACAACTTTGAAATATGTCGTACAAATCTATTGGTGTTGATCAACTTTGAAATATGTCGTACAAATCTATTGGTGCTGATCAACTTTGAAATATGTCGTACAAATCTATTGGTGCTGAACAACTATGAAATATATCGTACAAATCTATAGGTGCTGATAGACAACTCAATGACCCAGTAGTGGTTTACAGTAAATGTAATTAGTAGAGCACCAGTAGAGCGTGCAGGTCCAGATGGCCTCTCTAGAAGTGAGATCTGACTACTGTCGGGGCCACTCATGCTGCCACTTCCGTTAGTCAGGATGCTGCTGCTAGTCATGCTGTTACTGCTGTAGCTGCCATAATGGTGCTGGCTATTGGAGGAGTTGTTATTTTGGACATGTCCATTTCCACTAGCTGGTTTCTTGCCAGCGACAGTACCTGTGGCGACCTCCTCCTCAATATCCATGTCAGTGCCCCGTCTGCGGATGTTTTCCAAGTTAAGCCTTTTCTCCAGAACCTGTTGTGCCAACTGTTTGTCCCTGCTATTGCACAGACAGAAATAGTATATTACATAAGAGCATCCAATTTAAATTTAAACTATAATTATTTTTTTAATTAAAAGAAGTATCCTTCATTTTATTTTACTTTTAAGTACATGTATGTCTTTGTAATTGAATCTATAATTTGTAGTGTTGCAGACATTTATTTGAGATTTCATGTAAGTAATAATCTGTATGAATGGTTCAATGTGCCACTGATGTATGAATGGTTCAATGTGCCACTGATGTATGAATGGTTCAATGTGCCACTGCTGTATGAATGGTTCAATGTGCCACTGATGAATTTTTAAATAGTTCTTAGCTCCAAAGCAAAGAACAATGCACTGCTCACTAGTGCTACCTTGCCAGTGCACAGCACACTAGTGCTACCTTGCCAGTGCAAAGCACACTAGTGCTGCCTTGCCAGTGCACAGTACACTAGTTCTACCTTGCAAGTGCATAGCACACTAGTGCTACCTTGACCAAAGATAGTGTACTAGCACCTTCTTATTATGTGGTATTTTTGGATGTTTGTGCTTTTGATCTTATCATCGCATCAATTATTTTGGAAAAGTTAAAGAATTATTATATACTATATATGACCCGTGGCGTAGCATACACCGCAGACTTGCTCATAGATAGTGCAAAAAAAAGGGGGGATAGAACGGACACAAACGACACCACGAAGAAATCAGAACAACGTGAAATTACATGGGAGGGGGGGGGGCATCTCTGACGTATTGTCTCATGACATGCGCACTGCGGTTAGCTACCTGCCCCCACCCTGCACCAACCTAGCTTGCCAACCATGAATTGTGATTGGCCGACTTTAGTGAGGGTCAGCTATGTTGGCAAAAAAGGGGGAAAAGAACGGGTACAAACAAACATTTTTAAAAATTAAAAAATAATGGTTCGGATGAGGCTTGAACCCAGTACCTTCCGCGTGTAAGGTTGGCGTGATAACCACTACTCTATGAACCACATGATAATCTGTGAAGGAACAGCGCAAGTGAACGCAAGAAGCATTGTTGATCTCGAGACATACCCACCCCCACTTTTGAACCCACTTCGCTTGATTGGTCGACCATAGCGAGGGTCATTTGTCATGCTTATTTGCACACTACTCTTTCGTGATCTGGTTCTGTTGAAGTATATGAACATACATAATTCCCATAATGGATGTAATGCTTCTTGAATGTAATGCTGATTTGTTCAATAGTGCGCACCAAAAATTACTGCACCAAATATAACTCTTTTAGAACGTTCCTCATAAAATTGTTCAATATGATAATAAATGAATCAAATAGAAATAAATAAAATAAATGTAAGTTCTGAATTACGTTATTTTTTAATCTGATGTGTATTTATTTTGAAAACTTCCGTCATTTTTGACGGGTGATACGCTAGTATATAGATAATACTTTAAAAAACATGGTTACGGAGGTGATCCCTCAAGGGGGCATTAGAGCTATGGCCATTACTTTAAAAAAAACATCATATTTTATAATAGTGGCATAATATATAACTCGCCTGGATACAAATTCATCTTTGCAGGTGACAGGCAGACTGAGACGAAGATATTCCAAGTGAACTTTCTCTAAAGTTCCAAATGTCTTTGATGACACTTTGAGACAAGGACTAACATTGGGTCTGGAATGTAAATTTTCAATAAATTCTTTTAAAAAACAATTGTAATTCTAGATACACACACAAATTTATGTCTTAATTTCTTTTCATTAAGCTAATAAATAAGAAATACATTATAAAGTGCAGATATAAAAATGTGTCTCCTTAAAATCTGATGAGTCAGGGATACACCCACTTAACTCGAGCTGGGTTAACTCGAGGGACCCTATTAAGTTGATGTTTTTTATTGGAACCGCCAAATTCTCTCTTTGCCTTAGCATTTTCTCATCGGTTAATTCGATTCTTTTAGGTCGCCAAACCCTAATAACACGAGCACAAAAGAGGGCCAAATTTGCCACTTAAAGTTGGTTATCTCGAACCCCATGACCAATCACCAGCTTTTGAAAATGTTAGTTTTGATTTTTTAAAACCAAGGGAAGGCATCCAAAGGAAGAAAGAAAACATTTCTCAAACGAGCCCCCTTTACGGAGCCTCACGCCTAGGGGCGCCTATATATTTGAGAAACACTGAACCAAGGGAAGGCATCAAATTTCTGCCTCGCGAGATCTGCTGGTGACGTCACAGCCCGCTTGCATTCAGCTCTCAGCGCTGTGTTACTATGCCAATTGCCAGCTTTTGAAAATGTTAGTTATTGATGCCACTCACCACCTCACTAAAGTATTTTCGCGCGCATCTTATAAAAAGTTTTACAATTGGTTACGTTTATGCTAGTTAACCAATAAAATTGATAGTTCAATAACAGTTTCACGCTGCTTTAACGTTGTTTACATCTTAACATGGCAGCACTGTGTGTTAGTTTTCGTACTATGCTTAGTCAACTAAGAGAGTTTAACGTTCACTAGCCGTACGCATTTTTCAAAGCAAATATCAGTTTTGGATTTAATGTGGTAATCTTACGTCAAATGGCTTTAACTTGCAGGAAAACTGTCACTAAAAGACCAAACTCAAATTTGAGGACCAATTAATTGCCCGGTATCTTTGCTACGTCTTTCTAATGACTCTCGTAATATAAATAGTAACAATACCAGTAGGGCCTTCACTTTGATCTTGTTCATATCATACGCACACTGAGTGTTAGCTCTAGTACAGTGCCTTGACAACTAAGCAAAGTAAAAAAAATTTTTTTTAATGTTTCCTCAGCCGCAGGCGAACTAAACTACCATATATACTCGTTCTATAGCCCGTTCGTTCATAAGCCGACCCCCCCACTTTTGGAAGGGAAAAGTATTAAAAGTGTATAACCCGATCGCAAGCCGACCCCACCAAAAATAATAGGACAGCTTTAAAAAATGGTACATATTTTTTTAAAACTACAAGCTAAATCAATCATTATGATTGTTTACTTTGTACTTCCAATCTTTGTCTTTCTGCTCTTTGTTAAGCAAGAGTTACCGGTATTTAAAAACAAAAATGATTTGGTAAACAGTGACGAAAGCGCGTACATTAAAATCCATGGTTGAAAACAAAATTTGTAAAACAATTTATTAAAACGTTCACAAAAATAAATAAAATGATTAAATAAGGTAAGTGCTGAATTTTAATAATATGTTATAGCTTCTGATAGAGTGGTCAAATCTTGTAGAATGTAGAAAAGGACATTGATAATCTACAATAACAACACCGATATTCAATATCCATGCAGAAATCACCTATGACCTGCTCATAAGCCGACCCCCACACTTTTTCCCCTAGATTTTGTCCAAAAAAGGTCGGCTTGCGAACGAGTATATGCGGCAATAGTAATGACGTCTATATTATTTATGGACCGGAATAGTAAGAAAACGCTTTGATGTGACGGTCGCTCGAGTATTGGTTCTGGTATTTGCCGCAACACAACAAAATATTAACTCTGTGTTATAAGTTTATACCAAAGTTACGGCTAACGGGTTAACCGTTAACAACCTTATCATGTACATAAAGAAATTTCAAGCGCATGTTAATTTTTTGTCGCCATATTGGTTTTGGTTTAACTCAATCATCGGTTATCTCGGCGCCATTTGGCAACCCCAAGGCCGTCGACTTAACCAGCTTCTACTGTATTTGAAAAAAGGTAGTAGTAGATGTCAAAATTAAAAGTAAAGTAGATTCTGTGCTGTATTTCTCATCATACTAACCGTCCAGATATCTTTACATCATACTAACTGTCCAGATATCTTTACATCATACTAACTGTCCAGATATCTTTACATCATACAAAATGTCCTGATATCTTTACATCATACTAACTGTCCAGATATCTTTACATCATACTAACCCTCCAGATATCCGAGACACTAGAAGACTTGAGTCTGAGCTGTTGACTGTTTCAAACAATGGGTCATACTTGGCATACCACAAGGTTAGAGGTCTCATCATGTTCCTGCAGAGGAGAAATTTGACTTAATCTCATTCATCCACTGCTCATGTCACTTTTAGTCTCATCTCATCAACACTAATAGGCGATGCTTGTTACAGTCATAGGGGATGTTTGTTACAGTCATAGGGGATGGTTGTTTACAGTCATAGGGGATGGTTGTTACAGTCATAGGGGATGGTTGTTACAGTCATAGGGGATGGTTGTTACAGTCATAGGGGATGGTTGTTACAGTCATAGGGGATGGTTGTTACAGTCAAAGGGGATGGTTGTTACAGTCATAGGGGATGGTTGTTACAGTCATAGGGGATGGTTGTTACTGTCATAGGGATGGTTGTTACTGTCATAGGGGATGGTTGTTACAGTCATAGGGGATGTTTGTTACTGTCATAGGGGATGGTTGTTACATTCAAAGAGGATGGTTGTTACGTCATGGGATGTTGTTACAGTCATGGGGGATGGTTGTTACAGTCATAGGAGATGGTTGTTACAGTCATAAGGGATGGTTGTTACTGTCGGGTATTTTGTATTGGAAACATAATATATCCTGTTTCTCTGACTCCTTTGGTGCAACTCCTGACACTTGCCAACTCAACAGACAATACATAATGCAATACCCTAATCTGCCCGCAGTGTGTGCTAAGCTAATAGAAACAACATCACAGTGCAAAACCCAGTTAACCACTAATAATAGACTCAACAATGGTCCTTTACAAACAAACAAAAATTATTTCTTTTGATTGCACTAGGACAATGAGGTCAGTTTCTAATTACATTTTCTATAGCTAACTTACTGATTACAGAATCAAATTCTTTAAGTATAAAATATACATAGTATGACATGACTAAATAAGTATGATTGACATGCTTAGATTTGATTTATATTCACATTGAAATTCAATTTAAAGTTGAGAAAATTTTTATGAGACATTGGGAATTTGAAAACCTAATGTACAGAATGAAGACATCTATAACTTACACACAAAATGGTTCATAGCCCTCTTGAAGGCCACAGTTGGTGAAGTACTTCAGGCCATTTATATCCTGGCCAAAGTTCAGACGTGCCTGTTGGTGTGGTCCCATAGTAAAGGCAGGAATGTAACCTTTTTCGGATTAAAGTTAAAATGAATATATTATGTTATGTAGTACTTAGCAAGACTTCCAGAAGAGACGCAGACATGTGCAAATTGATAAAGGTAATCTTGAAGTTTTCAAAATAAATTTTGTTTCCTTTTTTTTCTTAGAATTTTATCAATACATTTTTTTGTGTGAAAAAGTATATAACTTAAGAGGTGAAAGTATAACAAAAAAAAGTCAAATTTACTTGAAATAAAAAGTGAGCTTTAGTTGTAGGTAAAAAATTCTGGAAAGAGAGTCTGCTATTTCTTATAGACTCTCTGACTCAGACCAGACATACAAAGCTGAAGGACTTAACAAAGAACAGGACTTACCAATGAACAGGCCTTACCAGAGAACAGGACTTACCAATGTTGTTTGCACTTTTAACATTCCTAAATGCAATTTCTTGCCCCATTGAGTCCATCATCAACTCTCCATTCAAAGAAAAAGCTGTGATTAAATTTAAAAATAAAAATAACGATTAGACCTAGCCGCAAATAAAATAAGAATTTTAATCCTAATGATAAATAAAAGAGCTTTCTGAGGCAATTATTGAAATAATGTATTGAATAAAAAACAAAAAGGATCATAATTTTAATTAGATTAATATGTAATTAGATACAATCTCAGCTTACAGATTGTGGAATCATGGAGGTCAAGCAGGCAACCAACAACATCTCCTGATGTCCAGATTTTTCCATAGGACTCTGCTCCATTGTACCATTTTCTAGCCTTTTAAATAAAAGATGTGATACACAAAATCAATGTCACTGACGTAATTTTTAAATAAATTAAAATAAATAGCTAATTAATTAAAAAAGGTATTCTAACATACTTAATATTTAAAAAATGATTTGTCATTTATCTCTATTATAGTCTGCTAACATTTGAATGAGAAAATTCAATAACAAATGATAAATAAAAACTCAGTAAATCTTACCATGTATCCATCAAATGCATAGGAAGATCCATCAGTGCCTATTTCACAAGAGGGTTCTGCTGTAACTAATGCCCACCCCACTTTCATGTAGCCTGTGGTGATAACTTCAAACTCATAATACCTGGGGAAATAAATAATGGTAGACATTATTTAAAAATCCTAGATAAGATGAAGCAATCAAAGGCAATAATTTAAAGATTGAATATTGATGTTATCAGAATAATAGAGGCAAATAAATTAATCAATGTCATTGTGACATATTTAATGTATGCAAATATAATGTTACAATATTATTAAAACTTGGCATCCAAAAATTGTTTGTTGCCATCAAATAAAATTTTATCATCTGATAAATTGTACAGCCAATACAATCTTGAACATTTATTACCATTTTCCACTGGTCACTGCATATGTCTTTTCAGCTCTGTACGTTCTTGTCTTCATGGCTTTTTCATTGCTGTCAGTAGACACAACTATAAATGGAATATGAGTAAAAAAATAAATAAATGGAGTACAATTAAACTATTTATTAGATAAAATAGAAATGTTATCATATCATTAAATTTTAATACATTCTTATTTTCCATTAAAATGAATGATAATTTTTACCAATTATTTTTTAGATGAGATTAAAAAACTAAGTTTATTTCTTTGTTTATATGTTGAGACCAGGGAAGCACCAAACTGAAGTTTTTTTTAGTATAAGCATAATATTTTTAGAAAGTTTAAAATCCCAAACATCTTAATTAATAATTGAGTATATGGCATTGATCTTCATATCTACATTAATTATTTTTTAAAAGGCCTCAAATTTATAACTATACAAAAGGGATTACTAAAATTAACTTTAATTACATTTTAACAAATGCAGAAACTTCATAAATTATTATAGGGTGCATCCTTAGTTTAAACTCATATTGTGATTCATGTACTCTAATTATTGTGGCTTATATGAAGTGGTAACAGCAGAAACTGTTATAAAACAAAGTGAAGATTACCTGGCACCAAACCAAGAGCAGCTAATCTGCTCTGTAGTTTGCTTCCTTTTGTAAGCATTGAGGATAAAAACAAAAAATAAGTATAAGGTAAGTTCTTTATAAAAGCATAATTAAATTTGGAGCTGACATCAGTCATTGTCAAAAGTCTATTGGCCTTAAACAATTTGTTCCTTAGATACAAATGATTCTTTGTCTTGTACAAGTTACTTTGTGAAATATTTTGCAATAGGAATTAATTTAAATTAAAAAAACACTGGTAAACAAACACTCACCAGCTGTGCTGCTCTCCCCTGTTTCACTTGTAGGAGCTTCTATGGCATATCCATAAGCCAGAAGTGTGCGTACAGCCTCTGTTGAAGTATCTCTAAAAATGGATATGTATGTTTTAGTCATTTAAATAATATTTAAAGTGATAAGTTTAAAATATCATGACAAAATTCTGATCAGGAACAAATGAATGACCCAAAGAACATTCATTTACATCAAACAAAAAATCAAAACATTTTAAGAGGAGGTAAACAAACTCATGTCTTAAGTTGTGTAGGCTCTATACTGTGTAAATCTGGGAATACATTTTTTACAACCTGTTAGCTTTTTTGATGTGTTCATCAACCTTGTTGTATGGGACTAAATGGGGTGTCCTTTTGTTGATTGGATCCTGGAAGAAAGTTTGGTTTATTTGATAAAAATTTGTATCAGTTTTTAATTTTTAGCAAGATTTGAAATTGAATTTATTTGTAAATCTATTCTGAATGCATATAGTTTGATTTTTATACTTTTCCAATCCCTCATTATTGGTTCAAATTTTACTTCATATTTTATCCCATTTGCAAATTCAGGATTGCTTAAGGATTATAAAAATTAAATTTTTGCTTACCTCATAAAGACCATAGGTCCAGCCATGTTTAATTCGATCTTTAGCCCACACATTGTGAGTGTTTTCTGCCAGCAAATCCACCAACTCTTGCATTTTCTCATTTAGTGTAATTCCTGATAAATCTAAAGGGTTGGGCTTGTAACCATTTGACTGCATATAGCTGTATAGCAGGATAGTAAATCTTTAGGTATAAAAACTTCATATATCTATATCTAACTTAAAAACATAATGTATAATTTTATTGTGCAATTTATAACTTTTGCAGATATGACTATATTTTTTAAAAAAAAATTTCTTTCTTCATTTGCAGATACTACCTAGTCAGCGCTATATAAATTATCAATTATTATTATTATTATACTATGTACTGTTAAAGCCAAAGCTTTTTTTAAGAATGGTAAAAATCGTCAAATTTATTATATTATTATTATTTTTGTTTAGGAGAGCTGTTTTTCAAATATTTAATTTTCAAAATGTCAACAAAATAAACGGCAATTATTTAAGCTCTGAAAATAATTTTCACAATAAACAAGATCCCAGCCTTACAAAACCGGTTGTGCTTCCAGTTGTAAGACTTACTTGTTTCCAAGTTTCAGCATCTTGAGTCTGCTGTTTGGCTGCTCCTGAGGAATCATTGCCACATGGTAACCAAGAGCTAACAATGTCCTATGAGAGAAATTTTTGCATGTTAAAAGAGCTAAAAATTTCCTTTGAAAATTGATAGGTGATATATAATTCTTCAGTGTTGAAAAGTATGTTATGAATTATCATAAGATTCACAAGAAATATATTTTAAATAAAATCTATTGAATATGTAGAGGATGCATTATTTAAATTAAAGATTTAACAGAAGTCTACTTGATATTTAATGTTTTATATTTTAATTAAAATCTATGGCATTTATCCATTTTGATGATCCAACACTGTCAGCTAAAAAACTAAAATTAAGTTTACCCTACCTTCCTTGTTTTTAATTATAAATATGAAACTAAAATTGTTTGCTTTTAATTTTAATTGATATTAAGAACTTTGAAAATCACCAAATTCTCTTTCTTCTTGCACTTTTAATTATTGTACTTAGCAAATATAATCAAATTTAATCTAAATGAAGTAGGGCTGTTATCGATTAATTTAAATTTAATCGTTAACTTTTGAAAAATTATCGATTAATTAATCGATAATTTCGATTAAAACCAAAAATAAAAATTTATGATGTCATTAAACTGAACATTTCTCACGGACATTGAAAATTAAGAATATTTTGAACTAAATTTCATGACAATGTGTTGATACTTGATTTGTGCTGAAGGTGGTACGTCAGCGATGTATTTGATCCTTTAAAAGAGAATTGCTTATGGCAGTGGACACAGTAAACGTTTTCACCATCTTCGACTTTGCCATCCGCAGTTAGCTTAAAAACAACATATTTGCTCAACTTTCTAGTTATATGTTTAAATTTATTTGCACTGATGCTGTCAGCAGGGCCGTCTTAACGCATAGGCCCGTTGGGCATTTGCCCGGGGGCCCACGAGCATATGGGCCCCATGGGAATATGTTTATTTAATTATATTATGTATATTCATTTTTTATTCCTGCGGGGGAAGGGCCCAACACTATTTCTTTGCCCGGGGGCCCAAAATGGTGTAAAGACGGCTCTGGCTGTCAGCCATTTTATAGTTGACGTCTGCCGGTCAACATAAATTTATAAAATAAATTTTAATATTACGTGGGAGATGTTAGTACGTAAAAAAATATATATAAATTATTATTAATTATTATTTATTACTAAAATTTTTTAAAAATATTATAAATATTTTCTTAAATTTTAATCGAATTTTTATTGATTAAAATTATTTTAATTGATATTTAATCGATAAAATGTTTAACGATTAATCGAGAAATTAATCGATAATTTCCGCAGCCCTAAAATGAAGCAAACAACTATTAGTGTTTGCTAAAATAAAATCTTTTTTTTTAGCATCAAGCTCTTTTCCCTAATTTACCTTAAGGTCTCAAAAGCCACAGTGATGATATACTTCTTTTCTGACATTGGTAGTTTTTCAAAGGAATTGATGGATGGATTTATCTTCCTTTCAGGATCACGATTCTGGTAAATTTTTTGAAATATTCAGCATTAAAACTAATAGAAAACTAAAAATGTTAACACCAGTAATTTAATTTTAAAACATTTTTACAACTATAATAAAACTTTATGTACTTATGTGATTTTAAATTGAAAATAGATGTGTTTTTAAAAAAAATATAGTACAATGAAGTATAATTGACAAACCTCTCCATATGACCACCCCTGATCAATTTTATTCATGGCCCACATCTCATGAAGGTTTTCTGCCAGCTTGTCTCTCACATTCTCAATGTAGGTTGGCAGCTGAATCTGCAAAGAAATAAATAAATTTTTAACTATGGTTATGAGGAGCAGAGATATTTATAACTTAAAAACAGAACAATTACATTAAAACCAGTAATCATAAAGTATATCGAGTATGTCTCTCGGGCAGAGTAATTCATGAAAACCCCAACCAACTTGTTGTTGCCCACTTATTAACACTTTGTTCCAGAAACAGTTGAGATCTTTCATCACAACCATTTGAAGGTCACTGGTTATATTAGTTTAGCTTAAGCTACCTTCATGTTAATTAAATCACCCTCATTCACAAGGCTTAGCTTATCCTTTTTATCTGTGAAGTTTTCATGACACATTTACTTACATGTGAGGTGCTGACAGCATTAGGCACAAATGGCTGATATTCACACATCTCTGTAGGACCACTGATCTGGTTCTTGCTGAGCTCTCCAAAATAGAAGCACGGGTGTATATTGAGCTTTTCTTTAGGAGGTAGGGATTCAATTATTGGGGCATGTTCTTCAGGGGGGCCGAATTTTAATCGACCATGATCCCCTCCAAATATAAATCTGCAACTGTTTGGAAGAAAGAAAATGATTATTTATAAAAAGTTTATGCTGCTTTATGGTCTATTAAATTGTAATAAATTCTTTAATAAATTTTTCTTAAAGTTGATCAGTGTGTATCCCTTATTTTGTTTTCTTTTTTTTTGGTATAAATAATTGCAGAATTATAATAAAAGTGAAAGAGGATCAAACTACAGTATTTTGGTTATAATTCAGTAGTTATTCAAAATGAATTGTTAAAAGCTAAAGCTATAGATCAGGGGTCTCCAAACTTTTCTGCCGGGGGGCCGCATTAACTGTCAAACAGCAGTTTGGGGGCCGACTACACACAGTTTTGTGATTGACTACATGTAAAAATAAATATATATTTTTCAGATTAAAAGGTCTCCAGGAGCTGGCTGAAAGGGCCTCGCGGGCCGTAGTTTGGAGACCCCTGCTATAGATAATAAAGTTAATTAGACACGGAGAATGGCTTTATCCTCTTATTTACAAGTCAACTATTTTCAGCATTCCGTTAAGCTTGCAACTTGAGTGATAATACTCATCTTATTAAACTGAATATATAATAAATTTAATTATTACAGTCAGTTACACATCCCAAGCATGGAGTCATCTCAACCTACCTCACTCCAGCAGAGAGACTGATGACAGGAAAAAACATGCCATCTGTATTAAAGTCCTTAAAAAATCCTGCCACACGTACACCATTTACAGAGAATATGATCTGAGAGATGGTGAGGTCCAGTGCACAGCCAATGATATCTCCCTTCTGTAAGGGAGTGTTTGTTATTCTGACTTGTTTGGGCTTTCCACCTAATTGATTACAAATATTAATAATAAATTTATACATATTTTTATAATAAATTTTAACATCTCATTGATTTTAAAATATTTAAATTAAAATTTTAAAAAACTCTTGCATGAAGTGTCAATTTATAACACAATATAAATGAAAGGCCTGGCCTTAATTGGGTGCCAAATATAAAGCTCACCTGTCCAAAGATTTGCCCCATCAAAGCCATATGAGTATAATGTATCACCACAACCATTAGCCCCCCAGTGTTCGCCTCCTCCTGGATAAGGCACAAAGCCAGAGGTGTTGGCCCAGCCAACCCTAAGGACAGGGGGGAGATGGGTAGTGGCCTGGTACTGAATCACCATAACTTCAAAATACCATTTTTTGTACATGGCTGAGGCCAGCTTCAGTCCAGCATACAAATTTGGCCGTAGGCTTAAAAAAATCAATAAAAATAAAACAAATTCAAAGGAATTTTCACAAAAATATCTTATTTTGGAACATCTAGATGAAATAAATCCATAAAAACAAAGATAAATACATGGTACTTACTTAATTTTGTTTCTTTAAAATGTTCAATACAAAAAATTTAATGTACTTAAATTCATCTGCATTTATTTTTTAATATAAAATACAGCTAATTATGCAATATAGACCCCCCTAAAAACTTTTATTTATTCTGATTTGCAAGAAGAAGATGAGAAATATACCACAGAGAGGTTACAATAGCATATAACTGCTTTTAAATAAGTTATACCTGGTGACATGATCTACTAGTTTTGTTTGCAGCAACAGATCTTTGCCAGGTAGCAAATTATCACAAATCAGATTTTGGTTTGTGCGGACAGCTACATCATTTCCAACACAAAGTGACCTGAGGACATCCAGAACCTTAAACAAACAAAAATATCAATAGAGAAATTGGAATTTTATTGGACTGCAACTGAAATGATAAGAAATCAGAAAAGAGATTTTAAAAAAAATTTGTTTCAAAAATATTAAAGACATATAATACTTAACTAATTTTCTTTAATTCGAGAGAGAATGACTAATATTTCAAAGTAATATGTTTTATTGTTATAGCACCAAATAACATTTGAATTGTGAGGAAAATTATTTACCTTTGGGTCCCTTCCATGCTTGTCAATGAGAGAGATTATAGTAATGATGTGCTTCTCTTTGATCATGTTTAGAGCTTCAGGGCTGTCAATCAACACACAGTGCAGGACATCAAGTACACCTGATACAGTTAGGTTAGAAATTTAAACATGTATTGCAAAAGAATGAATAGAACATTTTTAAGAAAGATTTATCACAACTTGGAGGACAATGGTTCATATAAAGCTTATAAATTCATAGCTGCAATTTATTTGATTCATTTATAGATTTATCAATTAATAAATAAAATCAAATCAAATAAGAAGAGAGGTCTAGCAAAGTGCTTTTTATTTAAATGTTTAAAAAAATTCTTTAAACCACTCTCAATAGATTTGATTGTGTCAACTTTTTATCTCTGAATACAATTAACCTGTAGAAGATTGTTGACTTTCTAGCCTGTTGACCAGCCAATCCAGGCGATAAGATTGAGCAAACTGAGCACAATTAGCTCTGTTACCACGGATCATGGCAGCTGTAAAGGATAAGATATTTAGTATATCACAAGAGGAGCAGGAAAGAAAACAAAATTGATTCAGCATAAATAAATAAAAGCATCGTCCACTGTATGTCTAAAGGTTGAGCGAGTAAAGTTCGACAAGTTATTTTATAAATGCAGGCTTCAGAATATTTAAACCAAACATTTTAAATACAGAAGATAATTTGATGATAGTAGAACTATGAAAGATCTTACCAAGAAGCAAATAGAGATAGCTTGAAATGTCATCCCATTTTCCTGCTGCTTCCTCACCAGCGTAGTGAGCAAACTGTCTGCGACTTTTGTAGGAACTGAATTTATCAATAGTTTCTAGGATTAAGGCTATCATTCCCTGAGAATAAAGGATAATAGTTTTTTTAAAAACTCTAATTAGATGATAACTAAACTTAAGTTAGATTTCTATAGTAAATTGGAAAATGCAAAATTTACAATAAGAGACTGAAAAAAATTAGTTGGTAGTTGTCTTTATTTAGTCCATTTTTAAATTTGTTAAGAAAAGTGATATATGAATTATTTTTTTTAATTTGTTTTGAATCTAGTGAAGATTTAACAGGGACAAAAATTGTATGCTTTAATAATGATGGTTAAAAAAAAGATGAATATATATATATATATATATATATATATATATATATATATATATATATATATATATATATATAAATATTTTACTATTAAACAGTCTTTGATCAAATTTACCTCTTCTTGGAATAGATCTTGTCTATTTCTTAGAGCTTTCAGCTTATTTTGCTTTTCTTCATGTTCTAAAAATAAAGCAAAAATTTTTTTTAAGTTAATATTTATGGTTTATAAATATCAGATGTTGATTCACTACAGTTCAAGCTGATTTTTTGTAAACTATAACCGCTTTGTAGTGTTTGCACTAATGAGGAAAAATTGTTAAATTAATTTACTAAAAATTATTTTCTTTACATCTTACAAATGACATACACAAGATTTATCTTTTAGTATATAATATTCTTGATGTTATTGGTCCTTGATAGAATTTTCATGTGATAGTCTAATGGATGTACTAATTATGCTTTTATCTTGAAATTAATACATAATCCGTAAAATCATGCTTAGATTTAATTTTATTTTACTAACCTACATCTTCCCCTGGCTGAGCAAAGTAATCAATGAGATCTTCTAAGCATTTGATGACCTCTGACAGACTCAGTCTTGACCAGGATGGGCTTGTGCGTCCCTCTGTCTTAAGTGACTCCAGGGCCCTGTTTGGACAGGACTAGTTAGTAATTTGTTTACGAAATAAAGGCAAGTATAACATCACAATGAAAAAATATAAGATGAGGATGAAAACCATTTTTTTGGTATAAAAGTTGTGCCTAATAGTCAGGAAATTAAAAATACTCATTATTCCCCCACCCCCACATTATTAAGAATTACATTTTTAAAATTATTCATATTAATTTTTTGTGGACAGATGAACTCTTTAAATTATAGTAACCTTTCTAACTTAATTTTAATTTTAAAACTAGAAGTATTCAATAAAAAATCTCAATGTCAGTACAATTTAATATACTTTAAAATGCAATCTATCTTTATACTCCTGTGCAAAATGCAATTAGCTGTATGTTGGTATCTCTTCCCATTTATAAGAATGCAAACATGCTTTTCTAACATATAGACACGACTAATTTTATAAGGAATCAAACTAAATCAAATAGATTTTATTAAAAATCTAATCCTCAGACATAAGCAGGTCGAGTTATAGAAACAAATTTTGGATATTATATTATTTAGTCTCCGAGGGTACCACAAAAGTAATAATTAATTTTTAAAATTAGCCATTTATGCGTAGTATCTATATCTTATCTCTTGATTAAAATTAACTCATTAAATAGACAAAATTAATATGTTTACTTCAATTTTTTATTTTTAAAAGAAAAAAAATTCCTTTAAGTTACATATCAATTATTGATTTTGTGGTTCCATCCTACACTAAATGACCTTGTAACTTTTAGCTAGTATTAAATAAAGACTTTTCAAGCACATCTTAACTTAATACAAATAAATGACTACAAGTATTACAGCTGCAATATTTTTCCCATCATAGATCAGGCTTCTGGAGCAGTAAAAACTACTGCTGCTTAACAGTTTTATTTTGTGTTTACTTTTTACATATTATGATGATCTTTGGGTGGGTTTATTTGCTTTAGTAAACATGGCATAGTTATCATAAGAGAATAATAAAAACTTCTGGTCAAATTCCATGGAATATAATATTTTGATATTTTTCTAAGTACGCTTGAGATTGTGGCTGAGAGAAAATTCTATGAAGTATGTAATGTTTGCTTAAGCACCAGGCAAACTACCCGAGACCAACTCCAAATGCCTGATTAAAAGAATATCATTCATTAATTCTAAACAGCTAGCTATTACTACACATGTTTTATACTTCTGCTAAAATTTTAAATGTTATTCATTCTTAAATATTATTTTTTCCTTCTGAATGATATGCATTAACCATTTAAGAAAATAATGAAGCAAAAAAATAAGTTTTGGAAATTCCAACTTCAAAAAGGCTCAGATAAATTCAAAACAAAGAAATGGGAACATGTTAGCCCAACAAATTTGTAGAAATCTTTTCTGAGCTTTATACAAAGTAGTTGGATCACCAAAACTAAGGAACATTCAATGAGGCGTACAGTAATGTGCTGAGAAATGATGAGGGGGGTGGGGACACTATGAATTATGTGCGTTTTTAGTTATTACATGCACATGCATTTTTACCTTCACAGGCCCCATAATATTTTTGTAAAGAAAAAGAGAAGTTCCAGAGACGAGACAAAGATACTGCTTTCTAGTTGATATAGATTAGACTTTGACATTAAATCTTGGTCCATAAAATGCCACCTCAAACAGGTGATACAAGAACCATAAATGAAAGGCTCCACCTTATGCAAGATATTTAAAACATAAGGGAAAATTGTGGGGAAAAGATGATAATTGATATACTGAATTTTTTTCATGAAAGCTTATTTAAGATTCTGCAAGTATGCTGCCCTCAACATAACTGTTATGTGCTGATCACTATGTGAGGTCCAGATGAAAGACTTGCATTTAACTTGATCAGTAGAAAAGAATGTAGAGCTACAGCATGTACTGATGCGTCTTCAATCAGACCAATAAAGTCATGAAAGATGAGTCTTCAATCAGCCCAATAAAGTCATGAAAGATGATGTTTTGGTGAGATGTCGGGGGCTGTGCCATGACGTCTGATGTTAACACAACACACATTTCTACATTTCTAAACCTACTTCGTAAACCTGTTAAACAAACTCTGGCATTTGCGAATGACCCGAGCTGAGCGAGACTCCTCCTCCTGGGCTCTTGAAAAGGTGAAGCCATCGTCCATGTGACCTTCCACAAGCATGATAGCCTGAGGGATAAACAGGGGCCAGTCAAAGACTTCATGAAAACATATTTTTATACTTGATTCAAGTTGCCAGAGTGATGATCAATAAGCTTACAACTCAAACCTCTAATTTGTCTTCTATATGATAAAATAACGAAATTTCTAGCATGTAATGCATTTGGGATAACATTCATTTTTAGCTATGTTTAAGTACAAGGTAAGAAGTGAGGTCATTAAGCATTATAAATATTGGTAAAAAGTATGTGGATGCTTTATAAGTATAACATTAAAAATAGGTGATAGATGTAGGTGATAGATGTAGGTAAATGAAAAGGAGTATAGGTATAGAATTTAAGTATTTAAAGGAAATTCTTTTAAATATAAAAAATACCTTTTTCTCTTCTACCCTCCCCACGCCTCGTTTCTTCGTCTCAAAAGTTTGATAAGAAAGCCAGAGCCCCGTAGAGGCGTGCTGCATGTAAACCATAGAGTCACCATATTTGATGTCTGCATGGCCCATACCCTCATCCTCTCTAGCATCTGACTGTTTCTTCTCATCCTTGAAATATAGAAATACAAAGATAGCTGAAAATGTAGACATGAAATCCATCAAAATATTTGTAATTAAACTACTCCACGCTCCTGCTCATTCTCTGAAATCAATTTATCCTAAAACTAACCTTAGACATCATAAGATTGAATGCTGTGCTGGCTTCATCAGCCTTTTGTCTGTGTACAGTCATGACTGAGTTGTCTGGCATGGCAGCCAAGTACCTGCCGGAGGTCACATGACGAATTCGACACGGTTGTCCCCAACCCATGAATGCACCAGCCCACCTATAGTGAAGACATTAAAATTTTGTCTCATTAATAACGTAATTATACAACCCTCAGATAGACATAGGAATAAAATCACTTTTCTTATTCTGTATGCAAGAACAAACACATTCAAATTCTCATTTTTCCTGTCTGCAATTCAGCCGTGGAATGGGTTGCATGATCAAACCAGGAAATAAAAGACGCTATCACCATTTAAAATTCCAATAAAATTGCAAGACAAGACAATATAATAATCTTTAGTATTGCGTCTGTAATAGATAAGATAAGACAATAAAAGAAAATTTTGCTTTCTAGCAGGTTTAGGAAATCCATCTTATGGTAAACAAATAAAACAACTATGTAGTTGACAATAATGTAAATTAAAATCTACTTACTTTGTTCTAATGTGTTCCATTCTCCACAATGAACGAGCATGACTGCAAACTGCTCCAGTTTCATACATGACACAGCTGAAATTATCACAGGCTTTAACTTTTAAATATAGTAAATATAGTACAATGTGGTTTTTATTATGAAGTTGATACTTTTTCAAGTAACTCTATTTTAAATGGATGTAGAGAGAAGAGAGTTGAAGTATTATTGTTAAGTTTTTTAAAATATTCAAATTGCTTCATAAGCTAAATACATTGAATTCCCAATGAGATAATGAAAAATATAAAGTGACATGTGACATAGTTTTGTCCTTATTGTTTACATACTTGAATTCATTTTCACTGCCAGCTTCTGGGATAGCCAAGCATTCGTCCATGTGACCATGGAACAATCTGAGAACATCTCCTCCAAACACATAACCTGAGGTAATCAAAGCAAATGTTGTATATATGTTCAAAAAAATAATTGAAGTTATAAGAAGGTTTTTTTTAAACTTACATTTGCAATACATGTAACTCAAAAATAATCATGACCTCTTTATAAAAAATTTCTTACAGAATCTGTAGTAAGGGGCCATCCATAAATGACATCACAAAAATTTTGGCTGACCTTTTTCCCCCCTCCATCCCCCTCATCACACGCTGTAACAAAAAGTTAGGCCCCCTCAAATATGACGTCACAAAGCTTTGATCCCATTACAAAAGCTGTATTTCCTATTAAAAATGTGCATGTTTCAAATCACTTTATTGTCATTTAAATATGTATTGTGTGTAAGGCTGCACTCTAATATTGTAGGGAAAAAACATGTAGTACATGTTTTAAAAAGGAGGCCCAGTAAAGCTACAAATTTTATTTAAAGTTGCAAGTTTTGATGTGATGTCACAGTTCTTAAACAATCCCCTTGTCAAACATCTTCACAAATGTGTGACACCCCCCCCCCAAAGCATGTGATGTCAATTATGGATGGCCCCTTAAAGGACCAAGCATATGTTTGAAAGTCAACCTAACTAAAACAAAATTTGGGATTTCTCAGTACATGTACTGAGGGCATTTACCTCTCAAAAAGGCACAATAGTAGATGTTAAAATTAAAGGCACAATAGTAGATGTTAAAATTAAAGGCACAATAGTAGATGTTAAAATTAAAGGCACAATAGTAGATGTTAAAATTAAAGGCACAATAGTAGATGTTAAAATTAAAGGCACAATAGTAGATGTTAAAATTAAAGGCACAATAGTAGATGTTAAAATTAAAGGCACAATATTAGATGTTAAAATTAAAGGCACAATAGTAGATGTTAAAATTAAAGGCACAATAGTAGATGTTAAAATTAAAGGCACAATAGTAGATTTTAAAATTAAAGGCACAATAGTAGATGTTAAAATTAAAGGCACAATAGTAGATTTTAAAATTAAAGGCACAATAGTAGATGTTAAAATTAAAGGCACAATAGTAGATGTTAAAATTAAAGCATCAGTGTGCTCAGCTCAAATCTACACTAATAGGAAGAATTTTTTTTAATGTGGGCTGTAATCATTTTATAGCTTAAGACGTATCCAAAAAAACATACCTAATGTTTTCTGACGTACTGTGCCTGAGCACATAGGCACAACTGTCCACAAAGTTTGTTGGAAGGATGCTATCACACTGTTTCCACTGCCGATATGCTGAGAATTGAAAATAATTTTTGAAGGGTAATAAGGCACTTGTAAAGGAAGGTAAAATACTTTCATAAGATAAAATTTAAGTAACTTTTTGTTGATACAGTTTGAAAAACAACAACATTAAAAACATTCCCTTGACCAGAAACAAGTCTTACCAAGTATCTTTCTGAGGACACACTGACAAGAATAAGGTCATCTCCAACTCTAACTTTTTCACCTTCTGATCTTTGCTTTGATGCTGGGTGAATAGTCCACCAACATGATTCACCTGTGAATTTTAAATTTAAAAATAAGAAAAATTAGTATCAGTGAAGTTAAAAATTGTATTTCTTTTTTTTTCTTTAAATGTAAACTTTTCTTAAGAATGTCATCCTTTAAAAAAAAATTATGACAATTAATTTAAATTTACCTGATAACAAAAAGTGGCAATGTTGAGTATAATTTTTATATGAACTATTTTAAATTACCTGAAGCTGTTTCCTGGAGCCCAACATCAAAAGCAAGCTTGTCATTTGAAGAACTTGTTGATAGGCAGGAAAGGTACTTAAAACACAACAAATCAAAGAATATCTTTAATTAGCATTTAATATATCACTTCAGTTGTAATTGCACTTTAATTACTGAAGTTGAATAATATTTTTCTTTAGATAAGCCAAAATATTAATTTCATTTTAATTTAATTATAATGTAATTCTTTTTTTTTCATTAAAAAATAGTAATGAAGGGCTGAGCCTGCTACTAGACTAGATAGAAAGGAAGCTATTATATTAAACATGCTATGGGAAAGCCTGAAAAAGGCAAAAATAAGACAAAATAACATATAGGCAAGAGACTTCTGCAAACAAACAAAAACAAGAAGATTTCCATTTTTCAAAAACGTTGTTGTTATTTGTGTCGTTTTTTTCCAGGCTTATCCATACATTGTTTAATAACTCTTTAATAAACTTGTGTGGGACATGTAATAAGACAGTAAACATCTCCACTGGAATAATTATTTTGTTTGATAAACACACTTTGTTGAAAAATAAACTGTCTTTACAAAGAGCCCTACATTACAAATAAACATTAATTTTACCCACCATGTTTCCATGGTAATGTCTCAGTAGCACAGCATGACCATATAGAAGTGTGCGGTGTCCAGATTGTGCAGCCTGAAATTTAAGTTTTTTTAGAAAACATAATTTTAAACCGTATAGCTAGTATGATTAAAGAAAAATTATGCCCCAAAACATTTTTATTTTCAATAGTCTCTTAATTTTTAGTTCATAAAATTTTTAAAATGTTAACCAAGTTGGAATATAAATTTGGATAAAGATTATTTACTATTGTATGTGTAATAATTTGAAACTTTTGTTGAGTACATACAATGGTAACCATTTGCACTAATATAAATGATCCTTTTATTTAAAATGAAGAGTGAAAAGTTATCAAATTAAATTGTTTAACAAATTAACAAAATAAAGTTTGAAATTTTATTTAAGAATATTTAAGGATATGTAAGGATATTTTAATATAACAAATATAACAATAAATACAAATTCTTTAAGTGTAATAAGAGGTACATATTTTCATCTGAGTCACTTATATGCGATAAGAAAAAATAAAAGGTTAGCTGGGTCCACAAGCAAAAATTGGCACTCCAAGTGTTTTTTAAAGGTTATCTTTGTACCGTTGATTGCTGGTTTGATGCTCCAACCATCTCTTGTAAAGCTCTCACTGACAATGCTTGCTCAAGTACAAAAACAGAGACAGATAAATCTGGTGGAACATCCTGTTGAAAGGGAATGTAAGGATCTTTTTTTTCGCTGTGTATTCTAAAGAATTTGTGAAATTTGCCAAAAGAAATAATAATAACATAGAAAACATTCAAGATTCAACCTCAAATTAGAATGAGTTGCTGCTCTGTGTTTATTATTATTAATATTATTATTATTTTATTTGGCAAAGTGCACAAATATATATACACATATATAGAGGGCGCAGTAATCTTCTTTATGGAAGGAGCGTCTGTAACAGATATGATATATTGATAATTACACAGTTGAATGAATTTTATGGTAATTATTAAACAACCTTACTTAGTCATTAATCATAATCATAATTCAAGTCAAGTTAAAGGAAATAAAAAAATGAACTAATTTAAAGCTAATTTATCATTTCAATATGTGTATTTTAAAACTTGTATCAGTAATGTACATATTCATTATTTAACCTTATTAGCAACACTCTCAAGAAAACACATTCTGTTCCCAAATCCTTCTGCCGCAAGGCAAACTCGTTCTGCTGAGCTAGGAGCTATGCAGCTGAGGCATACCATATCATCCTATACAAAAAGAAAGAGAATAATACAAAAATATATTTTATAACTTTAATTACAGTCTTTTAATATTTTTGTACAATATGTCTTAATGTATACTATAAATGTTTGGTAATGTTTTTTTATAAAAATTAATACATAACAATAAATGGTAAAAAGTAGAAAAAGTAGTTTAACTTTTTACTTCGTTTCTTAAAAGTGTCGGGAACGATATTTTTTTAAAGATAGAAAGTTCTCCTACGTAGATCTGTCAATAAAATATTGAAGTTTTAGTATCCTGTTTTGTCTCTGCTACCACGAATTTTAAAAATATAAAGATGATAATATTAACATTACCTACTGCCACTGCCTACTTAGGGGGCCGTCCATAAATGACGTCACGCGATTTTGGCCGATTTTTTACCCCCTCCCTCCCCCTCGTCACGCATCGTCAAAAAAAGTTATACCCCCCCTCTAAAAATACGAAATACGTCACAAAGCCCCCCCCCAAAAAAAAACAACAAACAACAACCTTATTTTCTATTTGAAAATAAGTATGTTTCAAATAAATTTTATTGTTATTTAAGTATTTATTATTTATTTAGTGAAGGACTACATTGTAATATTGTAACCCGAGTGCAGCTTTTTTTTCAAAAACGTTTAACCGGCCTTCAGAAAACGAACTGTGTTAACATCCTTAGATTATATTTTATTTTAATGCATACAAATTAAACATTGACTATTAATCACCACGGTTAACGTCTTTGTTTAGAAAAAAAATTATTGAAAAATTATATTTTTAAAATGTATTTTTTAAAAATCCCTCAATTGACTGACGGGCATCCCGTAAGAAAGAGGTCGGCGAACAGAAGTAAATAACCTCATCTGGGGTCAGAAGGGAATTCTTGGGGGTAATGCAGCCTCATTTGGGACATATAACATCCACTACAATCCACTAGATATATTAACTTACGTGTACGCTTGGAACATATGCCCATTATTGAACCGGTTCCTTCAAGAAAATGCATTTTTAAAAATTTGACAACTAATGTAGATTTCTTACCTACGTACTATACGAAGACACCTAAATCCACCCTACTTTCATATAATTATATTAACACGATTGACAATAATCTAAATCCACATGACTTGTCTGTATCACATATCCTTTCTGTGATATTTAAAATTAATGCCTTAAAAACTGAGCTAAGAAGAAAAGTTGTTTTGTGCTCCTCTCGAATTGCGATGTCAAGAATTTGATGCATTCAATAAAGTTAATGAATACTTGACTAATTTTAAATGGGCTCATTTATCATTACATGTATAACTAGAATGGCCAGGGGCGTTTGACCACAAACCAATCGAACAATTATATCAAACTTAAAACGTTTATAATTCTATCAAATAGACCCCCCCCCTTTTTTTTTAAAGAAAAAGGATATTCTGTGTCGTTTTGACTTAAAATGTCTACACATAATCCTATTCAGATCATTTTTAGACACTTGTCATGCTTGTAAAACTCACCAGTTGCATTTTCGGCTTACGACGCTCCCCCAAATCCCCGAGTCATGTGAGCAGGACCTAGAGTCTGGGGGTTGGGGGGGGGTAACGCACACATAAACTTCTATATTTTGGGGTACCGGGCAAAATAGTTCGTCAACACCTGCCGTGAGAGAAATAAACGGAGCTGCGGTTACATCACAAATGCTTTGATGTCAACATCAAACGACGAGGGTAACAATTTCATACGTTATCTTGTGGGTTCTCAAACTTAAGGATTATAATTAGATTTAATTTTCGTGTCTTGATAGCTTACGCCAACCAGCGTCTGATGGCCTACCGACCGGCACATTGTGAGAAGCACTTATTTAAAAAAAAGTCATTACATAAATTGTGAGCGACCAAATATTTCAGTGGAAGTTTTATTTAAATTTACCCTTTTGATGTGACGTCACATTTCTTCAACCCCCCTCCCTCCCCCTCCTCACGCATCGTCACAAAAGTGTGACCCCCTCACCCCCCCCCTAGGTGCGTGACGTCATTTATGGACGGCCCCTTACGCATACTAGTACTGTAATTTATTGTAATGCGTTACCGTTACGTCTTCTCACTACGTGACTACGTGCGTAATATTATTTTCATGTTATAAAACACCTAAATTACATGAAACAAATAATCTTAAAATTAAAGTACCCAGTATCATTATTGATATTGAACTAGATCCGTCCCGCGTCGTAGCATACACCGCAGAATTGCACATAACACACTTCTTGGTCTTTCTTCATTTACTTTCCTTCTATATAGTGCGTCTCAGTGATTGAGATTGTCCATTTAACAAATTAGGCCAACACTGAAGCTGGGTTCACATTTTTAGTGCTTATACTTATAAAAAAAATATTTTATAATGGATTACTTCAAAAAAAAATAATTTTTAATTAAAAAAAACAAAAACGAATGCTTTGTTTTTAAATGAATGGCGCCAACTAACGGAACCCCATCACATGTTTAGCTCAATTCAGGTGAGTAAAAGTTTCCCAGTTTAAGAATGGGACAACATGGCTGGGAGAAGGATGGTGCAACATGGCGTCGCTAACAACAAGCCACGCAACTACACACACAACACTTGAAACTAAACAATTTACCAGAACATTTTTAAGCTTATTGGAGTAATTACTATGATGACCAACATTATCAATTACCGTGATTATCTTATCTATTCACACAGACCCTCCTTTTACACAGAAGATTATTGCTTCCTTCGCTTACTCCATGGTTTATGTCTAGTGTTGCATTTTTATTAGTTTTAAATGTGTTGGTTTTCCTGGTTTCCTCAAGCAACCCATTCCACGTCCGAATCCCGGACGGAAAGAACGAAAAAATTGTGTGTGTTTGTTCTTGCATACGGAATAAGAAAAGTGTTTCATCTCCATTTCTGTCAGAGGGTTGTATTAGATTATCTTGATGCTGTAGTTAGTTCACGAACATTGATAACCGGGATGCCTCGACCAGACATTTTTGACTTTGATCAAGTCAATCTTGACTTTCAGTCTCAAACCACAGAACTCAGAAAAAAAAGAAAAAGAAAAAAACCACCACCCAGCAGACAACTCGTTCTCATGAGGCTAGCAATTATTTCACCAGCCAGTCTGCTCTCTTCTGTCCCATGACACCATTTCGTCAATTGTTTCAGTGAGAACTAATCAACACCTACACACACGACCCATGTCCCACACACTCACGACACATGTCCCACACACCCACGACCAATGTCCCACACACTCCCCACCCATGCCCCACACACCCACGACCCATGTCCCACACACCCACGACCCATGCCCCACACACCCACGACCCATGCCCCACACACTCACGACCCAAGTCCCACACACCCACGACCCATGTCCCACACACCCACGACCAATGTCCCACACACTCCCCACCCATGCCTCACACACCCACGACCCATGCCCCACACACTCACGACCCAAGTCCCACACACCCACGACCCATGTCCCACACACCCACGACCAATGTTCCACACACTCCCCACCCATGCCTCACACACCCACGACCCATGTCCCACACACCCACGATCCATGTCCCACACACCCACGACACATGTCCCACACACCCACGACACATGTCCCACACACCCACGACCCATGTCCCACACACTCACGACCCATGTCCCACACATTCATGACCCATGTCCCACACACTCACGACACATGTCCCACACACCCACGACACATGCCCCACACACCCACGACACATGTCCCATTCACCCACGACACATGTCCCACACACTAACGACTCATGTCCCACACACCCACGACACATGTCCCACTCACCCACGACACATGTCCCACACACTAACGACTCATGTCCCCCACACCCACGACACATGTCCCACTCACCCACGACACATGTCCCACACACTAACGACTCATGTCCCACACACCCACGACACATGTCCCACTCACCCACGACACATGTCCCACTCACCCACGACACATGTCCCACTCACCCACGACACATGTCCCACACACCCACGACACATGTCCCACTCACCCACGACACATGTCCCACACACTAACGACTCATGTCCAACACTGCATATTTCCTCTTAGACCTTCCTCCTCCCACCTCCCCTGCATCATTCAAAGAATGTGATTGTAGATTTGATGTTTCAATATTTATTATCTTAAAAGGTGGGATACATTTTTAATCACGTGAGTTAAAATATTATTTTTAAAAATTGTAGAAAAACGAACTCCTATTTAGTTTTTTAAAAATAATTTAAATAAGCTGTTAATGAAGTATCAACTATAGAGTTTAATTGCAGGAAATGATTGTAAAATAAGTCGGTGTTGAGGCTTGGCTTATCAAGGATGTGAAAAGAAAATCAGCTCGGTATGATGCCTTATACATCACATACATGGGCGTCGCTAGGAATTTTTCCAGGGGGGGGCAAAAAAATCCCACTTTTTTTTAATTTTAACTGACAATGCCATACAGGTACAATTTTCAATTAAATTCAAGTTCAGTATAAAATAAGGGTTGAAAAAAGCCTTAGAAATTAATAAGACTTACAAATTAGTGTTGTAATAGCTAAAATACAACATTTATTAATGCATTTAATAAATTAAAAACTTTTTTTCTCAAATGTAGGGGGGGGCAAATGCCCCCCTTGCCCCCCCTTCCATACGCCCATGATCACATAGTCAACGCTATAGCTATGATGCCTTAAACATATCACATAACATAACAACGCTATAGCTATGATGCCTTATATATTATATCACATAGTCATAGACATAACGTTGACGCTAAGATGCCTTATATATCACATATACATAACAACTCTATAGCTACAATATGATGCCTGATATATATCACATATGCATAACATCGCCGAAGCTCTGTGTTCAACAAGCAGACTCACAAACAATTCCTTTCATTTCAGTTAACACAAAGAGAGTCGCATTAAGCTGTACATTGAATGCGAGTTTTGTCAAATAGCTTTATAAGATCTCAGAGATTCGCGAACGTCCATAGTTTGGCAGGTTATTTCATTTACATGTTGTGTGGCGATGTGTTAAGGGCTCACAAATTTGAAAATCTCCTCGGTTGGCGTTCAAGTTACGGCGTCACTGCATTTTACGACAGTTAAGATCTCAGAGAAGTTGAACGCAGATCATTTTCTAAGAGTCAACCCACCCCTGCCACCCCTCCCTTTGAGGGGAAAGAATGAAGAAAAAAAAAGAACACACAACTCAGTGTACGTCATTACAACATGCCAGACATTACTACAAATTTAGCTTTAAAAACTCGAAACAGTATTATAATCATTACTGGCACATCACGATCATAACAGACAAAGTAGCTGTCATATGACCTTAAAGACGATCACAACAAAGTAGCTGTCATATGACCTTAAAGTATGGATTTTTCTCTCGGACCCGACGTTTGGAGCATTTATCTTGTGTCTCCTTGAAATCTTTGCCACTAACACCATACGTTTTTTCACGTATACTGAATGTATCAACAATCTCCTCTGCTGAAATACGTGTGACATGATCAACAAATTGTTGATGTTATTCTGGACACTCAAAGTGGAGCAAAGTACGCCGGTAATTAGATTATCAGTGAGGTCACACGTTCGTGCCTCCTCTATTACTATTACAATGGACGTAGCACGCGAGAGAGAGAGAGAGAGAGGGAGAGAGAAAGGAGAGAGAGAGGGAGGGAGAGAGAGAAAGGAGATAGAGATAGATAGAGAGAGAGAGAGAGAGAGAGAGAGAGAGAGAGAGAATACGTGCTTGTGTGTGTTTGTTTGAGAGATAGACATTTGTTGTCCCGTGGATTGTACTACCCATAAACAGGTATGTACCGCACACACAAAAAAACATGATGCCACTCATGTTGTCAGAGGCGTAACTAGGTTTTTGGCGCCCTTGGCTAATTTATTTTTGGCGCCCTTGATAAATTGATAAGTTTCAGCTTTGAGATTTTTTCATTTGTTAGAAAAAAATAATTGAATTTCTCTTATTTTATTTATGACAATAATTAGGTAGTCTGACAGTGACAGTCATACAACGTGAATATAAAAAATGCATAAAACAGAAACAATACTAATTTGCAGTTTACTAAATAATACCGTTAGCTGGCGTGTTGGCCTGTTGCTAATACAGTCGGACCTTTCTAAGTCGAACTCAAGGGGGGGAAAAATCAACTTACGGTGTTTTCGAGTTAGGGTAACTGGTGTAATAGGCGCAGATTAATCAAGGACAATGTTGATATTCAGAGGGGGGAGGGGGGACATCCATAGTGGCTAGAAGGCTTGACCGGAAAGAGGGGCGGTGATGTTTCATAAGAAAAGAGCCAACTTGCTTTGACATACCGACACCAGCCCGTGAGAGGAGGCACCTTCCCTCCCCTCCCCCACTTTACTCCCCCGACAGTGGGATAGGGATAGTAAGATTTTCTTTTTAAAAGAAATACTGTAAAATCATATTGATATTTGTATGATAAAAAGCCCCGCAAAGGCCACAGACATAATAAAAAATATTATAATGGTTTAAATAAAATATATTTAAATATAATTAATTATTCGCTTTTTTGTTATCGAGGATAGAAGTGAAATACAGTCAAAACTCGCTAAGTCGAGCTTCCTTAGTTGAAAACCTCCCTATATAGAATTAATTGTTAGGCCCCGGCCAAATTCCATAAGACTAATGTATTTTAGATCTCCTTAACTCCAAGATTTTTGGCTTTCAACCTCTCTTAGTCGATTTTCCAAGGCGTTTGGGTTATTATTCTGAAGTGACATTTCAGAACACGTGTTCTGTAGAGCCACGTAAATGTACGTAAAATCTTATCTTAGTGCATTCCAAGAGGGATTAAGCGACCCTTGCAAGTACAAAAAATGACAAAGACAAGACAAAGGAGTGGTAACTAATTCGCGCCCCTTAGCTGCATGCTGTAACTCTTTTTAAAAAGGAAAATCTTACTCCCCCATCCCACTGTGGAGGGAGTAAAGTGGGGGAGGGGAGGTAAGGTGTCTCCTCTCACGGGCTTGGGTCGGCATTTTAAAGCCAGTTGGCTTCCTTTCATATGAAACATAGACACCGCCTCTCTTTCCTGTCAAGCCTACTAGCAGGTATAGCTGTTCCACCCACCTCTCAATATCTACATTGTCCTTGAATAATCGGCGCCTAGTACGCCATTCTCCCTAACTCAAAAACTCCGTAAGTCGATTTTTTTCCGGGTCCTTTTGAGTTCGACTTAGAGAGGTCCGACTGTATTTTTTATATACAAATTTTAAAAAAGGAAATTTAGTGGCGCCCTTTTGAGCTGGCGCCCTTGGCAACTGCCCCGATGCCAACCCGTTGCTATGCCACTGCATGTTGTAGTAAGTAAATGATCATTCTACAAAAGCTCGGTTGCGAGATCTCTTTATTTAACCATACTTTATCTGCTAATTTTTTCATTCATTAAAAAGAGATTAATTATTTATAAACTTTCATGATTCATACCTTTGATTATTTTTAAACAAACACAAATCCACGAAGCCGATCACGTAAGACTACTGTGTCACTGGAGGGTCTTAACTTTACCGGAAAGTTACGGCTTGAGCACCCAGCTGTCGATGATCTTTTTGCATTTTAAATATATTTCATAATTTATCAATATTTTTCCATGGTAGTTTAAATTCACGTTGAAAGTCATTTGTTTAAAATTTTAATATAGCCATTGTGTTTGTTAGTTTAAAAAACAAAAATATATAATTTGATGTCTAGCAACCAGTAAACAGAAAATGTTGGTGGCAGTATGCGCTGTATTTAAAAATAAAAAGTAAAAGATTGTTAGTAAGTAGCAAGTAAAGTAATGTTAGTAAGTAACAAGTAAAGAAATGTTATTAAGTAACAAGTAAAGGAATGCTAGTAGCAAGTAAAGTAATGTTAGTAAGTAGCAAGTAGTCGAAGGATGCCAAAAAATCTTGGTTGAAAGTCGAGACGTAATCAATGATTGAACAAGTAGGTTGGAAACAGGTCAAGGTTATGATCGATTAAAGGAGGTCACGAGCACATGTGAGTGGAGATGGCATTGTAGTTTTCGTTAATCAATTATTCCTAAGAAGGTCACAGCACTAGAACAAGGGAACAATGACTAAAGTGGGGACGGCATGGGAAAGTCACATGACACATCCCATATTCTATTCCTCCTGGGCCTGGATCCCATCTAATGCCACATTCCAGTGTTCCTGGATCCCATCTAATGCCACATTCCAGTGTTACTGGATCCCATCTAATGCCACATTCCAGTGTTACTGGATCCCATCTAATGCCACATTCCAGTGTTACTGGATCCCATCTAATGCCACATTCCAGTGTTCCTGAATCCCATCTAATGCCACATTCCAGTGTTACTGGATCCCATCTAATGCCACATTCCAGTGTTCCTGGATCCCATCTAATGCCACATTCCAGTGTTCCTGGATCCCATCTAATGCCCCATTCCAGTGTTCCTGTATCCCATCTAATGACCCATTCCAGTGTTCCTGGATCCCATCTAATGCCACATTCCAGTGTTCCTGGATCCCATCTAATGCCCCATTCCAATGTTCCTGGATCCCATCTAATGCCACATTCCAGTGTTCCTGGATCCCATCTAATGCCACATTCCAGTGTTCCTGGATCCCATCTAATGCCACATTCCAGTGTTCCTGGATCCCATCTAATACCACATTCCAGTGTTCCTGGATCCCATCTAATGCCACATTCCAGTGTTCCTGGATCCCATCTAATGCCACATTCCAGTGTTACTGGATCCCATCTAATGCCACATTCCAGTGGTCCTGGATCCCATCTAATGCCACATTCCAGTGTTCCTGGATCCCATCTAATGCCACATTCCAGTGTTCCTGGATCCCATCTAATGCCACATTCCAGTGTTCCTGGATCCCATCTAATGCCACATTCCAGTGTTCCTGGAAACAATCTAATGCCACATTCTCGTGTCCCTGGAACCCATCTTATGCCTTACGTGATACTCCCGTTGTTTCTAGGAGACAAGATGACATTTGCTAACGTACTTTGATCTCAAACTATTCATAAGTTAATGTCCATACTTTTCATTATGCAGAGAAGGGCTGGGGAAGATTATGGCCAAGTGTGGACCCCAAGAAAGTGTATACCTGTGGTAAAGCAGTTCCATGATGGTATGCATAGTCTATAGTCCCTGCAAACAAGCAAGCAACCAAAAAAACATTCATTTATATGTGTCTTGGTATATCATTATATGGTATACATTTATATGTGTTCTTCGCTATATGATATTCTTTTAATCGAGTCCTTTGATATAGCAAATAATGCATTTATGATTTGTACGTTTTTGTTATTAGGGGCCATCCATAAATGACGTCACGCACCTCGGGAGGCTCCGGGAGGGGGGGCACACATTTGTGACGATATGCGACGAGGGCAGGGGGTGTCTGAGAAATGTGACGTCACACCAAAACTCGCAACTTAAAATAAAAATTCCACTTAAATATTTGATTTCTTACCATTTATTTTATAACGTTTTATAAGGATTCACGCATGTTACGATTTTAGAGTGCAAATTTACACCAAATTCATACTTAAATGGCAAATTAAACAACCCGTAAAAACAAAGTTTTTGACTATAAATCCCTTATATATGGGACATAACACCTGGGGTTGAAACATAGCCTACGAAAAGTCCCGGGTCAAAAGATAGTCCCATGCAAAATTTCAGCACCCTAGGTCCAACGGTGTGGAATTCTATTCTTTTATTTTTTTACATCTGTTTACTATTTTTTAATTCGTGAAACGCCGGGTACCCCAGCTAGTCCCTTATAAATGAGACATAACTAAAATTATTGATTATGTGCAATATAATATGCACCGCGCGACAAACATTTACAGACTGAAACAACTGAATTCTCCTTGCTGTAAACACGGGGATGTGGTCATCGATGACTGGAGTGAACTCCAGTGACACGTGGATGTCAACAATAGCAGACGGCTACATAGAATTATATAGAGATAAACTAAAATTGCATTAATTTAATTACGGTACATTCGATCGATCTGAAATTTTGATTCAATGCATTGTTATGTGACACGAGTCTATGTGCAAAAATCCAGCTCGATAGCTTCACGGGAAGTGTGTCATTGTTTACTTTTGTTTTTCCGCCCGCCCACGACAGAGAGACAAGACGATGAAGTTAATATAAGGGATTTAAAAACAAAGTTTTTGACTATAAATCCCTTATATAAGAGACATAACTAAAATTATTGATTATGTGTAATATAATATGCACCGCGCGACAAACATTTACAGACTTAAACTGACTGAAATCTCCTTGCTGTTAAACACGAGGATGTGGTCATCGATGGCTGGAGTGAACTCCGGTGGCACGTTGATGTCAACAATATCAGACGGATACAGATGATATGGAGAGATAAACTAAAAATGCATTAATTTAATTACGATACATTTGATCGATCTGAAATTTTGATGCAATGCATTGTTATGTGACACGAGTATATGTGCAAAATTTCAACTCGATAGCATCACGGGGAAAGGGTCATTTTGACTTTTGTTTTCCGCCCGCCCACGACAAAGAAGACGGTGAAGTTAATATAAGGGATTTAAAAAGTGATGTGTAACAAGATCTTTTTCAAATAGAAAATGGAGCTTTTTTGGGGGGTCGGGGGTGGGGGGGGCAAAGCTTTATGAAATCATATTGGAGGTGTGAGGTCTAAGTTTTTGTGACGACGAGAGAGGATAGGGAGTGAAAAATCGGCCAAAATCTGCCTTACTATAAGATAAAAGTGTATATATGTGTGTGTTGTTAGGTATAAGGAGTTGCCATTTTAATTTTTTCAGCAGCTTTAAATAATAATTGTGGCATAGTTATTTGCTCGGTATTTCATTTAGTTGTTCTAATTGGTGTACGTTTAATTGTTTAAAACACTGAAAGCTAAGCTGTAGTCCCATGATGCATTAGCTTCTTAAATAAGACGTTAAACGTAGTAGTAGAATTAGCCATGTCAAAAAACAACACCCAGCCCAACAAGAGTCTAAGTCAGTCATGACGAACCTATGGCACGCGTGCCACAGCCGGCACGCACAGCCTCATCAGCCGGCACGCGACTAAAATTATACTTCCTTAATCAAATCAGCTAACCCAAACCCTCATTTTCTGGATTCATTGGAGTATTGGCACTTTGTTATAAATAAGTCGGTTTTGGTAAGAATGTTTGGGCACGCGGCCCCAAAAACGTTCGCCACCACTGGTCTCAGTCTAATTTGGGGGGGGGGACTACAACGTCATTGATTAAGACTTATGTTGTGGTAGAAGGGAATGAAAGGAACCGTTCTATTGTGGATGTTCATTTGTGTCTACTACTTTTATGTCCATGTGTCTGTTACTTCTAAGTCCATATGTGTCTGTTACTTTTATGTCCATGTGTCTGTTACTTTTTTATGCCCATATGTGTCTGTTACTTTTTTATGTCCATATGTGTCTGTTACTTCTAGGTCCATATGTGCCTGTTTTTTTCTAGGTCCATATGTTTCTGTTACTCTTATGTCCATGTGTGTCTGCTAGTTTTATGTCCATATGTGCTTGTTAATTGTATGTCCATAGGTGTCTGTTACTTTTAGCCCCACATGTGTCTGTAACAACTAGGCCCATATGTGCCTGTTACCACTAGGTCCACGTGTGTCTGTTACTTGCATGTAAGTCACCGATTGTTCAGCGTCCAGTCATTTCTCTGATTGCCATTGATTTCTCGTCCGTCTTCCTAAACCCCGAGACCTGGAAGTCACCCACTCCCACCCATCACTAAAAATTATTCAAATCTCTGGGCAAAGCTGCGCGGGGCGCACAGATATCTGATCGACGCCGAGCAGCAGTTTAGAATTACCGCGCATCAAATTTGGTAAAATATTGTTATTAATATTATTAAAATATTGCACCAAAAATGGATGCTGCGCACACAATCTTTTAAACTTTGCAGACGGACCAACGAACCTTAGAGGTAAATTTGTCTCTGGGTCATATTACTGGTATTTATTGAAATCTTGCGAGTTCACAGTAAATAGTAATTTGAAGTAATACAAACATCTGAAGTCTTATCTTATCTGTTTACAGACGCTCCTTCTATACAGAAGATTATTGCGTCCTACGCTTATCTATGGTTTGTGTTTAGTCCTGCATTTTTATTAGAGATTTTAAATGTTGATAAAGTGTTGGCTTTTCCTGGATTTCTTCAGGCAACCCATTCCACGCCCGAATTCCGGACGGGAAGAACGAAAACTTGTATGTGTTTGTTCTTGCATACGGAATAAGAAAGGTGTTTTTATCCTTATGTCTATCTGAGGGTTGTATTAAGTTATCTTTGTGTTGTATTTCTAAATTAGAATTAATTGCTTTATGTATGATTACTACTTTGCTCTTGGTTCTTCTATCCTCTAGTGTTTCAAGGTTTAATGATTTAACTAATGGTGTTATTCTAGTCAGTTTTGAATATTCTCCAGTAATGAATCTGGCAGCTCTTTTTTGAATTTGTTCTAGTTTATCAATGTTTTCTTTGGTGGATGGGTCCCATACAGAAGATGCATATTCTAGTACAGGTCTCACCAAAGTGAGGTAGCATTTTAGTTTTATATCTCTATTACATTTGTTAAAGTTTCTTTTTATAAAGCCTAAGGTTTTGTTTGATTTTTTAATAACTTCATTGACATGGGGATTCCATGATAGTTTCTCATTTATTAAGACTCCTAAGTATTTTGCATCTTTAGTTTGGGTCAGTTCCTTTTCCATGAATGTAATATTTTGAATTTATTTGTTTCTTTTTCTTTGTTACTCTTAACAGTTGACACATTTTCTGGGTGGAAAGACATACTCCAGTTAGTTTCCCATTTTATCAATTCATCTAAGTCATTTTGTAAAATTTTGCTATCTTGTTCTGATTTAATTGTTCTATAGATTATACAATCATCAGCAAATAACCTAACTTTTGTTCCTGTTGAGATGTTGTTGGGTAAATCATTTGATATAAATTAAAAAGAGTAAGGGACCTAGCACAGTTCCTTGTGGAACTCCTGAATTGACCTTTATTGGTGCAGATTTAGATCCATTAATTATTACAATTATTAAGTCAGTAATACGTGTTTGATTATTATTGAGTCTAATATTATATAGACTCCATATCATCTAAATTAAGGACGGTAATGTAAGAGCTGAATGATTCTTATTTCAGCCAGTGAAAGTGTAACATCAAGAGATTATTGACAAAATCGATTTAAGTCGGGCTACTGTTTGTATTTCAGTTTAAGCATAGTATCTTCAAAATAAGCGCAGTTGTCTGAATTTTTTTATAGCGCCTTTTAGTTTGAGTGTTGTCAATGGTATTCGACTATAGCATTTGCCAACGGCTTCATATTTACCCTCAAAGTTTACCTGTTATCGAGTTGTTTTCTGTTTTTGTTGCCCCAGCTCATCTAACTCTATAATTACCATCATCAGTTGTATTCTGTATTTGTTGCCCGAGCTCATCTATAAACTCTATCATCACCATCATCAGTTGTATTCTGTATTTGTTGCCCGAGCTCATCTATAAACTCTATCATTACCATCATCAGTTGTATTCTGTATTTGTTGCCCTAGCTCATCTATAAACTCTATCATTACCATCATCAGTTGTATTCTGTATTTGTTGCCAGAGCTCATCTATAAACTCTATCATTACCATCATGAATGCTTGAGCCCGGCCTCACGAGCGCGCCCCCCCCCTTTATTTCCCCCCACTCCAAGCCGTACTCACTCTTCATTTCCTCAGCCCTATGACCGTCTCACAGAGATTGATCTCCACTGACAGCCGTTATGTAACAGGATCGTTTATGGGATTTGTTTCTTGTATTCAAGTTTTTCTGTGTTAATCCAGTGCACAGATCTAAAAACGACGTTTATATATAAGGGGGCTTACTCTTTGCTTCAGGCCCGTTATTTCTTTCTTCTGTATAGTCAATTCATTTTACTCATCGCCCCACTCTTTTTTTTATTTAAATCCTTTATATTAAATCGTGGCGTATGCTTGATCGTTCACAGCATTATTTACTTGCAGAAAAAACTTTGGATCAATTTTAACCCACTTCCCTGTATGTTAGCGAGCTGAAATTTGCAGGCAGACTCATGCCGACGGTAAAAATGATCTATCAAAATTTCAGATCGATCAAATGTACTTTAATTAAATCAATGAATTTTTAGATTAACTCTACGTAGCTTGTTAATTTTTGTGCTAGAGTGTCGCGGTGCGTATTATATTGAACACCCTTTTTAATACTTTCCTGTCGCGGTGCGTATTATATTAAACATGTTTTTATAACCCTTTTCCGTGATCAAATCGAGCTGAAATTTAGCAGGCAGTCTGTAGTAGTTTTTTGTTATTTTACTCTAACTGCTTTATAAATGAGACATAACTAAAATTTTGGATTTTTTGATTGTCGTGCGATGCGTATTATAATGAACATACTTTTAGTTATGTCTCGTATATAAAGGATTTACAGTCAAAAACTTTGTCTTTTACTGTTTTTAAAAAAAAATTACATACATCATTTTACCTACCCTGACTGTCACATGTAATTAACATAATATTGTGACGTAAGGTCACGTGTACAAGAAACGAGGGAAGAAAGGAGCATTTCTATTGGTTGAAAGTGTTGGGCGAACAGTTGTGTGTAGACTTCCGTCGAGGAAGGATGTATGATGAATGCCTCAAGATTTCCACGTTATATTACCTCAAATGATATCTATGTGTACATAAAATATATATATTAAAGTTGTTTTGGATAAACGAATTCTTCAGTGAATTATTGTGCACAAGATTATGTACTGTGAGAACGCCTACATAAAGAGTGACATATAGTTATCGTTACACTGACATTTGTTAAATTCACGATACTTTACACCAGGGGTCTCCAAATTACGGCCCGCGGACCAGATGCGGCCCGCAAGGCCCTCTCATCCGGCCCCTGGAAACCTTTTAATCTCCAAAAAGATACTATTTTTACCTATAGTTTACGACAAAACTGTATAGTTGGCCCCCAAACTGCTGTTTGACAGTTAATGTGGCCTTCCGGCAGAAAAGTTTGGAGACCCCTGCTTTACACCGTCACAACGTCTAACAAAGCCACTCTGTTTTACGCACCTACAAAAGTTTTCAACGACACGATTGCACTGAAACACACATTTTTTCCCTTACACTTACATCCATAACCAGAGACAACGTTAAGTTGTCCTTACACTACGTATTAGTACAGCACATACATTAATGAGTTTTGTATATGATTAAGGGAGATAATCTAATGATCTAATTTGTTGAAATTTCTAATTAAAAACAATAATCAGTAATGCATGAATGAAAATATGAGGTTAAACACGCAATTCCATGTTCAGACCCACTCCCCCCGTGTAGCTGATGGCTGATCGCTCATTTGCTGCTAAAAACCTTGATGTTCCTAAATAATAGATACGCTTGGCTCCACGGGTGACATCCCCAAAAAGAAAATGTCATCGAATTTCCTGATGACGTGTTCGGGAGTGTGGGAGTTGGGACCGAGGTGGGGGGTGGGGGAGAGTGGCATTCAGGTTGAGTTATGTTTCCTACGGCTGCCCCTGGCACAAGGGCATGATTACTTAAGTCCCGTTGGACCAACACGAATTTTCCGTTGACAATGTGGAATAGGCTTTTCTGTTTTTAATTTTAGTCTTAAGGACAGCTTAAATTTACGCCAATATCTCATTGGTGCTGGGTGGTAGTCGGTCTCCGTATTTAGTTACTTAGGCTAGCTCCTTACTTGATATCAAGTGCTAGCGCCATATACCGACATTTAGATGTGGGGGAATGCACCATCCACTTTTTTGGTTTAGTCGAAGCGATATTATAAAATAAATAGAGGTAAAAAAGATTTTTAAACCACGTTTTTATAAGTGAACTAAAAAGAAGAAAACAATTTAAAACGCATACGTCCAAGTACTTTGATTTAATAGGACTAAAATCGTTGAGCTGGTGTTGGTATAAAAATTAAAGATTTATAATTTAGAAGGCAAAAGAGATATTTATAATTGAGAGAATGAGTTAACTGTATATGTAAAAACTCATAAGCGCCCGCCCCACGTTTTTAGTCATATTAAATGAAAGTACTTGAACTTATAAGTTTTAAATTATTTTCTTGTTTTTAGTCCACTTATAAAAACGTGGGTTTTTAAAAATCTGTGTTTAACCTCTATTTATTTTATTCTTTTTAGTCTAAGTGTATGCTATGGTGAGTTTTGTCAATTCCTTTTGATGATTGATTATTGAAGTATTGATTCTTTGTATGGCATCTGTCCGTCTACGAAAGACGATAGATTTATCTTTATTATTTGCAGCTCTTGGTGTGGCTGATGAGACCAATCCTTGAGTGGCAGTCTCTTCTGCATGACACACACACGAAAGCGGTGGGGCAGTGTTGACTGGCCTTTCTCCTCGCTCTTTTCCCGACTGCTTCTGCCCTAGTTTGCTCCTCTGCTCTTAGTGATCCTTCTTTCACTATAGCCCGCCACATGGACCTATCCTCTGCCAGGTTTTCCCAGTTTTGTATATCAATGTTGGCTACTTTCATGTCTCTCTTGGTGGCACGTGGATGTCAACAATAGCAGACGGATACAGATGCTATATAGAGATAAACTAAAAATACAATAATTTAATTACGGTACCTTCGATCGATCTGAAATTTCGAAACAATGCATTGTCATGCAAGATCTATCTGTGGTAAAATTTTGATATCTCTAGGACCATCAGAAGTGGTTTAATTTAACGTTGGAAAATTTGAACATTTGCGGACAGGCTCGAAAACAAAGACAGGAACGAAAGCAAGTTAATAATAAATAGAGGTAAAAAAAAGATTTTTAAAAACAACGTTTTTATAAGTGGACTAAAAAGAAGAAAATAATTTTAAAATTATAAGTTCAAGTACTTTGATTTAATATGACTAAAAACGTGGGACGCGTACTTATGAGATTTTACATATGCGGCTCACTCATTCTCTCACGTATATATATCTCTCTTTTGCCTTCTAAATTATAAATCTTTAATTTTTATACCAAACAGTATAAAATGTTAGGTTATAAGTAGGGCTGCGGAAATTAACGATTAATTTCTCGATTAATCGTTGAACAAAATTTAATTATTTTTTAACGATTAATCGAACCATCACTTACAAATTATTGGAAGTCAAAAAGTTTTTTAAAAAATACATGCAATAATAAATAGCGGCCGATAAATAATACATTTCCTGACGATTACACGAACATTTTGGTTTTAAACTATTGACTGACGGGAATGTTCAAAATGTTGATCAAATTTGCCTACCATGGTTCTAACAATTCGCCTTCTTATCAAACGAAATGAAAAGCGTATTAAGCAAACGGCAGTAATGGAGTCAGACTCAGAGACAGAAAATGACAACAGTTCTTCTGATGAATTACTACGCTACAAAATGGAGATGAAAGTTCCTGAATGCATTAACCCTCTCCAATGATGGAAACTTAATGAACACCAATATCCGATAATGTCATTCTTTGCCAAGACCGTTTTATGCATACCAGTTACCTCAGTTCTATGTGAATGATTGTACAGCTCGGCTGGTTATATTGTAAATTAGACCCGCTCACCAGTTTAACCTAATACTAATAATGTCAAAAAGTCTTTTTGCGTAGATGGTTAAAAGATGACATATAAAGGAGACGTTCCAGTGTTGTTTAGATTTTCAACAAGAACGTTTAATAAGTGTTACTTTTTTATGACATCATAAATTTTAATTTTTGGCCTTAATCGAATTAAAGATTAATTAATCGTTCATTTTTCAAAAGTTAACGATTAAATTTAAATTAATAGTTGACAGCCCTAGTTATAAGACGAGATAAAAATTGTATCTTCCTTCTCTGTGACCCTTGAAACATACGCTATTTACGACCCATCTTGTATGTTTTTAAACAACGTTTTGATGTTGCGGATAGCGAATTTGAGAAACACTACCTCAGTCGTAATGGTTAAAAACAAGGACCATGTCATTGTATTAACGTGGCTATTTAGTTTTAGCATCGATATTTACAAACACCGTACAACACAGGCCGTGGTGAAAGGTAGCCACCATGAAATGCCACGTCTGATGCTCCATCTGGTTAAGTACATGAAAGGTAGCCACCATGAAATGCCACGTCTGATGCTCCATCTTGTTAAGTACATGAAAGGTAGCCACCATGAAATGCCACGTCTGATGCTCCATCTGGTTAAGTACATGAAAGGTAGCCACCATGAAATGCCACGTCTGATGCTCCATCTTGTTAAGTACATGAAAGGTAGCCACCATGAAATGCCACGTCTGATGCTCCATCTTGTTAAGTACATTGTATGCAGGGTTGCCAGATTGTAATTTGGGTAAAAGGCCAAACTGACTGCCAAAAAAGGCCAAAAAAAAGGCCAAACTTATATTATATGAAAAATGTCAACAAAAATAACGTCACGCGCCTAGGGGGCGGGAGGGGATCACAGATTTATGGCGAGGGGGAGGGTGCTTTTTAAGAACTGTGACGTCATATTGGAAAGGGTCTAGCTCTTGATTACGTGTGACGAGTGGTGGGGTGGGGGGTGAAAATACATTGAAAAATCTGCCAAAATCGCGTGACGTCATTTATGGACGGCTCAAAACGGCTGAAAATTATTTAACTATTTAAAATGAAGGTAGAACCAGGAGAAAAAGGATAATAAATGTGTAAATGCCAATGTTCGTATGTATGGTTGTACTCACAAAATAAATAGACTATGATACTAACATAAAAATTTGAAAAAAAGGTTCAGGTCATCCTCTTCCTCTAGACAGCTATTTGCAGTATTAGTATAAACTTTATCAGATGACAAGTCATCAAGCATTCTTGGTGAAATGAGAAAGTCCTCACTGCATTCATTTGTAAACAAAAGCTCAGCCTTGACTCTAACAATAGCGTCTAAAAGTGTGAGCTGCATTCTATATTTGGCTTTTTCTTAATAGCCTTTTCGTTAAAATTTTTAATGTCTAACATACACGTAAGCTATTCAAAAATAGAAAATAATTAATAAGGTTATTGACTTATTGGCAATTTAAAAAAAAATTGTGATAAACAGTATTTTTATATATATTTTATATATATATTTCTTTTTTTTTAAAGAAAAAGGCCAAAAAAAAAGGCCAAAAGGCCCAAAAAAATTTTTGAGGCCAAACCCTCTTAAAAAAGGCCAAATTTTGAGAATTTGGCCTTAAAAAGGCCAATATGGCAACCCTGATTGTATGTTGTAGCTGTATGAATTTTTCTTTGGCGTACATATATTATATCGCTAACTTTTTAAAAACTCAGCTTTCGCTTTCTTGTTTTAATATCACTTGATCAGTCTTGTAACTTGTTGCCCGATTCGCTTCTGACTTCACTCTACCATTGTACAGCTACCACAGGAGCATTACTAACTGCCCCACCTCCCTCCCCTCCACAGACACGCCTCATCCAGTCATGCTCACCTACACGTGCTGGAGGTGCGTGCACACGGCGCTCCCTGCAGGTATATCGTCTCGCGTTACCTATGTGGGCCCTAGGACGCCATTAACACAACAAACCTTCTCACAGAATACAACATCATTAACTAGCCGACATACAACACAGAGTTGTGGCTCTTTGTGATCGTGGGATGTTACACTGTAACTGTAACACTCAACTAATGTTATGTTGCAGTAGAAAATTTATGTGGTCACTTTAAACCTTAGTTGAAATATCGGTACCAGTACATGAAGTGTGATTCTATTGTAATTTTAAAATATAAAAGTTATAACGCTACATATTAAATATAAATGTATATTTATATATTTTAAAATCCTTTATATTAACTTGGGGTGTCTGAGGCCCTGCTTGCCGAAAAAAAACTTTAGATCGATTTTCAACCCACTTCCCCGTATGCTAGTGAGATGAAATTTTGCAGCAGACTCGTGGCGATGATAAAAATGATGTATCAAAATTTCAGATCGATCAAATGTACTATGATTAAATTAATGAATTTTTAGATTATCTCTATTTATCTCTATGTAGCATGTTAATTTTTTCGCTAGAGTCGTGGTGCATATTATATTGTCGCGCGTTAAGGTTAAGGTGCGTATTATATTGACGATACTTTTTAAAAATATACTCCCGATCGGTGCGCATTATATTAAACATGTTTTACGAGACATAACTAAAATTTATTGGATTGTCTTGCGATGCGTATTATAATGAACATTCTTTTAGTTATGTCTCGTATATAAAGGATTTATAGTCAAAAACTTGTTTTTTTACGTTTTTTAAAACTTAAACACTCAGTTTGGATACTAAATCGCTGTAGACTTTTACTTCTTCGAGATGAAGAACTGTTGGTCCTTAATCATGCAAGCAGATACAAGTCTGCATTAATTTGTTTCATATTCAAAAGAAGCCACCCTGGCGTATTGCCAGTGTAAGTGTAGTTCTGTACGTATGCCAGGGTTTTAGAAGCTTCGGTTAGACAATGAAATAAAATATTTGGTGTGTAGTGTTGATGGTGAATTCAGTGTATTGCGTGGCAGAGAGTGGGAGACAAAGAGATAAATGTTGCGGTAGCAACACCAGACGGCAGTTTTTTCTTTATATGAAAGGGCGGCTTCTTCAGCCAACGGCCATGTTTTACTAGGAAAAAGGGAAGCTAAAGTAATAGTAATAGCCCTCTTCACACCTTGGCGGAACGTAATGCGCGTGGAAAGGGTTGGTCTGGTTGGTGTGGGTAGGTCTGGTTGGTGTGGGTAGGTAGGTCTGGTTGTGTGGGTAGGTAGGTCTGGTTGGTGTGGGTAGGTAGGTCTGGTTGTGTGGGCAGGTAGGTCTGGTTGGTGTGGGTAGGTAGGTCTGGTTGGTGTGGGTAGGTAGGTCTGGTTGTTGTGGGTAGGTAGGTCTGGTTGGTGTGGGTAGGTAGGTCTGGTTGTGTGGGTAGGTAGGTCTGGTTAATGTGGGTAGGTAGGTCTGGTTGTGTGGGTAGGTAGGTCTGGTTAATGTGGGTAGGTAGGTCTGGTTAATGTGGGTAGGTAGGTCTGGTTGTGTGGGTAGGTAGTTCTGGTTGTGTGGGTAGGTAGGTCTGGTTAATGTGGGTAGGTAGGTCTGGTTGTGTGGGTAGGTAGGTCTGGTTGGTGGGTAGGTAGGTCTGGTTGGTGTGGGTAGGTAGGTTTGGTTGTGTGGGTAGGTAGGTCTGGTTGGTGTGGGTAGGTAGGTCTGGTTGTGTGGGTAGGTAGGTCTGGTTGGTGTGGGTAGGTAGGTCTGGTTGGTGTGGGTAGGTAGGTCTGGTTGTTGTGGGTAGGTAGGTCTGGTTGGTGTGGGTAGGTAGGTCTGGTTGTGTGGGTAGGTAGGTCTGGTTAATGTGGGTAGGTAGGTCTGGTTGTGTGGGTAGGTAGGTCTGGTTAATGTGGGTAGGTAGGTCTGGTTAATGTGGGTAGGTAGGTCTGGTTGTGTGGGTAGGTAGTTCTGGTTGTGTGGGTAGGTAGGTCTGGTTAATGTGGGTAGGTAGGTCTGGTTGTGTGGGTAGGTAGGTCTGGTTGTGTGGGTAGGTAGGTCTGGTTGGTGTGGGTAGGTAGGTCTGGTTGGTGTGGGTAGGTAGGTCTGGTTGGTGTGGGTAGGTAGGTCTGGTTGTGTGGGTAGGTAGGTCTGGTTGGTGTGGGTAGGTAGGTCTGGTTGGTGTGGGTAGGTAGGTCTGGTTGGTGTGGGTAGGTAGGTCTGGTTGTGTGGGTAGGTAGGTCTGGTTAATGTGGGTAGGTAGGTCTGGTTGTGTGGGTAGGTAGGTCTGGTTAATGTGGGTAGGTAGGTCTGGTTGTGTGGGTAGGTAGTTCTGGTTGTGTGGGTAGGTAGGTCTGGTTAATGTGGGTAGGTAGGTCTGGTTGTGTGGGTAGGTAGGTCTGGTTAATGTGGGTAGGTAGGTCTGGTTTTGTTGGTAGGTAGGTCTGGTTGTGTGGGTAGGTAGGTCTGGTTAATGTGGGTAGGTAGGTCTGGTTGGTGTGGGTAGGTAGGTCTGGTTGTGTGGGTAGGTAGGTCTGGTTGTGTGGGTAGGTTGGTCTGGTTGTGTGGGTAGGTAGGTCTGGTTGTGTGGGTAGGTAGGTCTGGTTGTGTGGGTAGGTAGGTTTGGTTGTGTGGGTAGGTAGGTTTGGTTGTGTGGGTAGGTAGGTTTTGTTGTGTGGGTAGGTAGGTTTGGTTGTGTGGTTAGGGAGGTCTGATTGTGTGGGTAGGGAGGTCTAGTTGTGTGGGTAGGGAGGTTTGATTGGTTTTCGTAGGCAGGTCTGGTTGTGTGGGTCGGTAGGTCTGGTTGGTTACTGTTTACAGTATATTTCTTTTCTCTTCTAGGTTCGGCCTATATTTTCCAAGCTGACCTGCTTTCAATTTATTTTTCTTATCCCTTTATGTCACCTAAAGAAAATATAACTCAAATACCGTCTAGAACTTGACTATACAGCTAGAAACCTGCAGACTTTTCAAAAGGCTTTATAAACTATATTTGTCTACGGAATGTCTTTTTTTCAGTTCAAATTTGCTAAACATTAACCAAAACAGCACTTTAAGCTTTCTTGTGACCAATTGAGAAATTGACTCTGTAGTATTCGTGGAACACAATTTGTTGAAGTAAAGTGCAGTCAGGTGTTTTCACTGTACTTCCGATGTGTCCTTTTATCAGGAGCTTGTCAATGTTGATGATGCCAGCCGGTTGTAGGGCCAATGTTTTAAAGGTTCTGGCTAGTCCATGGAAAACGAAGTGAATTCAAAGAAAGCACTTGCCACAGCTAGTACCATCTGGCCCGGGGGTCTCACTGCTGGCACACAAGCAGAGTGAAACTTCCGTACAAGTCCAAATGAGAAAGCATAGAAAGGAAAATGATATTAGAATCCCATCCATTAGGGGCCCCATCACCTCTCGTGTCTTACGTTAGTGGAACTATACGAAACTATATTCAAAATTTTGAAATGCGGCTGGAGCAGAAGTGGGTCGGATTTATGAAGTGAAAACCGGCTGGAGCCGGAATCAGATTTGTTAAAATGGCCAGATTCCGGATTTTCCAGGGCCATTGTTATTATGAATATATATATAAATTAGGGATCTACCGGCCAGCCGGATTTATGAAGTGAAATCCTGCCGGAGCCGAAGCCGGATTTTTTAAAAGTACATAATAAAAAAGAAACAAAACAATTTGACTAAAAAAAAGACTAGATTGACAAATTATGTGACCAACTCTTGTGCTATATTTAATCTGTTTATTATGGTCATATGAATTATATTTCATTCAAAAATATTCACTGGACATCATCTGTGTTCATCCATAGTTACTACGACTGACATCAATCTTTCACAATCATCGTTTCCTGGAAGGATAATTGCAGACAGATCAACTCGTCCTCATCTAGCCACTCAACAGCCTCTGGATGTGCATTTTCTCCTCTGTCAATAACTTTGACTTAGAGAAGTGATTCTCAAAGGACGGATGCGTTTTATCTGAGTTGATTCTTGAACAGTTTGGGTGGGCATATTCTCCTGAGCCCGAGCTCTGTGTTGTCCTGTATGTTTCTTCAACATTGTTTGTGAGGCTAAATATAAGTGACCTACTTTGCAAAGTCGATAAATAAGCAGATAATCATATGGTTGTACTTTGAAAGCTCCTGTTGATCTTGGCATAATTTCATCAAATTTGAGAGTTTGTGCTACAAACAAGGAAGGAAATTTATGAGAATCTGCATCTGCTGTTTCTTAAGCTTTGGGTCCATCATTTGTTTGGTCGATTGTGATTGGAGGAGGGAAGAATCTTTAAGGTAAAACGTTAAAATATGAGCTTCGTGCTTTGTCGCAACATTTCATGTCCTGACATTTAATAACAATTTGAGTGAAATATTTGCTGGTGCGAACATGATTGTCAAACCATTCCTGATCATTCGATATCAGTCCTGCTGTATCCAATTCAGATTTATGAACAACACATTCAGGAGATACGAATTTCAATGCTATTTTGACATAAAACTAATTCTGATGTTTCACAAAATTTTTGAAAATTATTTTTAAAGCTATTTAAATTCTACTTAAAAAATATAAATAAATTAGAAAAGAATACTAAAAATAATAAATGTGTGACATCACACATGGCCTGACCCCCCTCCCCCCTGTCCCAAAGTGTCACACTTTCTTAGACCCCCTCCCCCCCTCGGAGCGTGACGTACTTTATGGACGGCCCCTATGCATCCTATGCTTATCTATGGTTTGTGTTTAGTCCTGCATTTTTATTAGAGATTTAAATGTTGATAAAGTGTTGGTTTTCCTGGTTTCTTCAGGCAACCCATTCCACGCCCGAATTCTGGACGGGATAAACGAGACTTTGTATGTTTTTGTTCTTGTATACATAATAAGAAAGGTGTTTCTATCCTTATGTCTATCTGAAGGTTGTATTAAGTTATCGTTGTGTTGTATTTCTAAAATAGAATTCATTGCTTTATGTATTATTACTACCTTACTCTTCGTTTTTCTATCCTCTAGTGTTTCAAGGTTTAATGATTTAACCAGACCTGGATTAACATTAGGCAAACAAGGCACGTGCCTAGGGCACCAAGCGTTTGGGGGGAACCACAAGTACTCAAAGTAATGTGTATATGGTCCCAGTATCCCCTCGTAATCGACATGACATTTGTATATCGCAGATATAATATTGAATCGCACATTATTTAACCTTGGTCCCACAACCTGAGGGGTAAAATACCTTCCAACTGGTTATTTTGCTAATTTTTTATTTAAAAAATTTTCTGTTGCTATTTTTCTTCGAGTTTTCTGTGTCCTTTAATTTTTTTTACTTTTTTAGTGTATGTTTGTGCTACGTAAGTTGTTAATTATAATTAACAATGTGCTACTCATAAAGACAGCATAATAATATATCTAGCTCGTCGACGAGACTCGGGTCTACTACAAAAGCTAGAAGAGCAAATAAATGAAGAGTACAGTTACCGGGAACATGTTTTCAGGCGAACAATAGCGGTTATTTGTACTATAGCTGAGCGTGATCCTGCTTTTAGAGGGACAAATGAAAATGTTGGATCTTTATAAAAATGGAAATATCTAGGGTTGCTGAAGTTAGTTAGTCAGTTTTCACAAGTTTTAGCATCACACATTGCGAAATATGGAAATTATGGAAGAGGAAATCCGTCTTATTTATCCAAAATTATATGTGAAGAACTGATTGAAATTAAGTCACAAAAAAGTCCATGAAGTAATAATAGTTGAAGTAAAGGCTTCCGATTACAAGGCTACAAGGGCATGCAGAAAAAAGTTCTAGAGGAAAATGACTTTGCCATATACATACATACCCTGTGCTTCCCATTCACTAAATCTAGTAGGCAGAAGTGCCGTTGACTCTTGCTGAAAGCCAGTAAACTTCTTCCATACACTTGCAACTGATCTATACTTTTTTTCTCAGCTTCAACAAACAGATAGAAGATTATGAAAGTATGCCTTGTGTATGAAATGCTAGAAAAGTCTCTTTTCGATATCAGATGGGAAGCACATACCGTAGCAACTGCAGCTATCTTTAAGTGTCATCTTCAGATTATAGAAGCGTTAGAACTTTTACAAGAAGACCAGTCACAGAAGGGGAACATCAGAAGAGAGGCAGAAAACATTGCGAAGAAGATGCAAGAATTATAATTTGCTCTTATGCTTGTCTTTTGGAAAGAAGTGTTACAACATTTTCACAGCGTCAGTCAAGCTCTACAAAATGAGCACGTGAACTTGAAAACGTGTACTGATTTGTATTCATCACTAGCATATCACTTGCATGACTCTAAGAAGGAATATTGAAAGATTTGAAGAAGCTGCAAAAGAAAAAAAACACCAAGTGTGGATTATAAGTCAACGTTTGACCCATAATGGTAAACGAAAGACAGTGGTCAATGATAGTGATGCCCCTGGGGTATCACTGAATGCCAGAGACAAATTTCGTATATCTGCTGTCTACGCTATTGTTGAAAAACTTGAGACAGAGATGAGTAGACGAGGACAGGTATATAATGATATAGCAGTTCGATTTTCTTGTTTGGTCGATGTACCTAACACAAACATCTCAGAGTTGGGAAGGACTAATAAATGCTTATCCTGGAGATCTGAACATTAACTTATATGCTTAACTACAAAGTTCCACTCATATATTCGCCACAAGTTTCGTGCATCAAAATCTGAAAAAGCACATACAGTCATGCAGGATTATACAAAGTCATTTTTAGAGAAAACATTGAGTGTGCGTTTCCAAATGTATAAATCGCCTTGCGAAATTTTAAAACATTAGTGGCTTCGAACTGTTCAACTGAGCGCTCTTTTTCTCAGTTGAAACGTACAAAAATTCCAAGTAGATCGACAATGAAACAAGAAAGGCGTGATTCTTTATCTCTGCTGATGATTGAGGCAGACTTGTTGCGCAAAATTAACTTTGATGATGCACTAAAAAACTTTGCCGGATGTAAATCTAGTACAACACTCAGATAGACATAAGGATAAACCACCTTTCTGATTCCGAATGCATGAACAAACTTATACAGATTTTCGTTCTTCCCGTCCGGAATTCGGGCGTGGAATGGGTTGCCAGAAGAAACCAGGAAAACCAACACTTTATCTACATTTAAATCTCTAAAAAAATGCAGGACTAAACCAAACCATAGATAAGCGTAGGACGCTTTAATCTTCTGTATAGAAGGAGCATCTGTAACAGATAAGATAAGATAAAAAAAAGAACTTTAAAATGTAAATGTGTGCTCTCTCTCTCTCTCTCTAACTTTCTCATTTATTAAATAAGTTACATTATTTTTGTCTATTTTTTTGCGAAATTAATTAAATATTAATTTAAGTACAGAAATACCATATTTTAGGTTTCATATGTGTGATAGTATTACAAACATATGTGGTAACAACCTTTTTCTTTGTTATTTTTTTTTCTCATAATATTGAACATAAAAGCGGCCAGTGGAGGGTCGTGGGCCCGGGGCAGAAGGGGGCACCCATGTGGGTTTGTTCCTAGGGAGCCCATGTGGGTTTGTTCCTAGGGAACCCATGTGGGTTTGTTCCTAGGGAACCCATGTGGGTTTGTTCCTGGGGAACCCATGTGGGTTTGTTCCTAGGGAACCCATGTGGGTTTGTTCCTAGGGAACCCATGTGGGTTTGTTCCTAGGGAACCCATGTGGGTTTGTTCCTAGGGAACCCATGTGGGTTTGTTCCTAGGGAACCCATATGGGTTTGTTCCTAGGGAACCCATGTGGGTTTGTGCCTAGGGCACCCATGTGGGTTTGTGCCTAGGGAACCTATGTTTTTTGTGCCTAGGGAACCCATGTTGGATTGTGCCTAGGGCACCCATGTGGACTTGTGCCTAGGGAACCCATGTGGGTTTGTGCCTAGGGCACCCATGTGGGTTTGTTCCTAGGGAACCCATGTTTTTTGTGCCTAGGGAACCCATGTTGGATTGTGCCTAGGGCACCCATGTTGACTTGTGCCTAGGGAACCCATGTTGGTTTGTGCCTAAGGCACCCATGTGGGTTTGTGCCTAGGGAACCCATGTGGGTTTGTGTCTAGGGAACCCATGTTGGATTGTGCCTAGGGCACCCATGTGGGTTTGTGCCTAGGGAACCCATGTTGGATTGTGCCTAGGGCACCCATGTGGGTTTGTGCCTAGGGAACCCATGTTGGTTTGTGCCTAGGGCACCCATGTTGGTTTGCGCCTAGGGCACCCATGTGGGTTTGTGCCTAGGGCACTAAGATAGCTTAATCCGGCCTTGGATTTAACTAATGGTGCTATTCTTGTCAGTTTTGAATATTCTCCAGTAATGACTCTGGCAGCTCTTTTTTGAATTTGCTCTGGTTTATCAATGTTTTCTTTGGCGGATGGGTCCCATATAGAAGATGCACATTCTAGACAGGTCTCACCAAAGTGAGGTAGCATTTTAGTTTTGTATCTCTATTACATTGGAAAAGTTTATTTTTATAAAGTCTACGAATTTTTTTTATTTTTTTATAACGTCATTGACATGGGGATTCCATGATAGTTTCTCATTTATTATTACTCCTAAGTATTTTGCTTCTTTAGATCTAACATTAAAGAAATTTGATCAACTTTCAGTTCGACCAGGCTTCAAGCTTATGTTCGACCTTATTTTCGATAGTTCGATTAATTTTATTTCAAATTTCCGGATACATTTACGTAAATTTAATGTTTCTTACTAGGTAAGTTTATGCGTTTTCCCCTCTTGAAAAAAATGTAATTGTGTTTAAGAAATAATGAACGAAATAATAAATAACCTCTATGAGGATGAAACTAGAATCAATATTCGATATTATAACACCTATGTCATCAAAGACAGATCTGGATGTGTGTATATGCAAGAAATCGGTGCAAAAATTAGCTCATTCTGAAACGCTCTTTTGGTAAATGCATCGGATTTGACTGACGTATGTTTCCTTCCTCAGTCGGCACAACACTCCTCTTAGCAAACCCAAGGTAAATAAGGGACTTCCCCCACCACCCTCTCCCTCACCCAAGCCATCATCATGGTCCTTGCTTGCTGGCGTTGTTGGCAAGGCTCAGGGTACAATTAGATGCGTAAGATTGGAACTGCGGTGTATCTGAGGCAGGAGAGCCATAAAATTGTTCCTGGAATTAAACTCTATTTTCTCGACTATTCGTGGAAACATGAAGCTTGTGATTATTGCAATAGCCACTTTCTTCATTGAAAATTTCGTTAGATTTTCTCTCTTGATTTGCTAATTAAAAAAAAAGATAAATAACTGAGCTTAATTTTCCATTTGACTAATGTGGCAACGTAACATAACTATTTAATTTGATTTTACAGATCAATTGACGATGCCTCTCTTCTAGCAAGTAGGGCAGAAATATCTTGAAACCGTTTTTAAAAAAAGTTAATATTAATAAATATTATTTTATCTTGTTATAAAAACGTGCATATTTTTACGGCTTTTGCGCCTTTACAAAAGTTACGGAACAAATGAAACTTGTAATTAAAAAACCCGTAAAAACGAAGTTTTTGACTATAAATCCTTTATTTACGAGACATAACTAAAAATATGTTCATTATAATACGCATCGCTCGACAATTAAAAAAATCAAAATTTTAGTTATGTCTCATATATAAAGGATTTATAGTACAAAAAACTACTACAGTCTGCCTGCTAAATTTCAGCTCGATTTGACATCGGGAAAAGGGTTATTAAAAACATGTTTAATATAATGCGCACCGCTCGATAGACTAGCATAAAAATTTACAGATGGGGAATATATTTTTTAAAAAGTATCGTCAATATAATACGCAACGCACCGCGCGACAGGAATATATTAAAAAGGTTGTTCAATATAATACGCACCGCAACCGTCTAGCACAAAAATGTACATGCTACATGGAGATACATAAAGATATTTTTAAAATTCATTAATTTAAATACTGTAAATGTGTGAAAATTTGATGTCATTTTTATCGTCGACATGAGTCTGCCTGCAAAATTTCAGCTCGATATGATACGGGGAAGTGGGTTAAAAATCGATCCAAAGTTTCTGCGACAAGCAAACAATCAAGCAGACGCCACGAGGCCTAGTCATTTCTAAAACCGGAAAACGTCATAACTCAATGAGTAATGTATATAGTTAGATTACATTTAGCGGAACCATGTTTTGAAGCATAAATACAGTGGAATCAATATGCTCTCAAAATTGTTAGCATTATAAAATTACGAAACTGTTTTTACTTTTTTTCAAGTCCAATAATCTGTCTTAAATTAACTAAGATTTAACAAATAGCTGATAAAATACATCCTTATCAATATACCTACATTTACATATTGACTCGTATCTTTTATTAAATGATTATGAAATTTGCAATTAAAAAAGATATATATAGCCCCAATACTGCTATTAATTGATTTCCGCCATATTATGACAAGGCCTATACAGAGGCGTCACTAGGGTTGGTGTCACCCGGGGCGGTAGCTCATGGTGTCACCCCTTCACGACTGAAGACGCCGTCCATAATGACGTCACGCGAGGTTGCCGATTTTTACCCCACCATCCCCCAGCGTCATACTTTGTCACAAAAACTTAGACCCCACCCCTTTTTTACGATATGAAGTCACAAAACTTTGACACCCCTCCCCCAAGCCGTTTTTTCTCAATAAAAATTAGCATGTTGCAAATTATTTTTTGTCATTTAAATATGTATTTAGGGTAAGTCTGCACTGTAATATCGTAACACGCGTGAAGTCAATGAAAACGTAATTAAATAAATGGTAAACAATCAAATATTTAAGTGGAACTTTTATTTAAAGTTTCGCGTTTTTGATGTGACGTCGCATTTCTTAAACATCCCCCTCCTCGTACCACATCGTCACAGATGCGTGGACCCACCCCGCTAGGGTGGATTAAAAAGGGGGGGGGTGTGCTGAACGGGCTAAAGCCCCCAATAATTTAAGGGCCCCCAAACTTTTTATGAATTATAGTGTATAATAAAGATGCAGGCCATTATGTTTGTACGAATCCCTGAAAATGCCTTGGACAGTCATACGGCAATGCTGCAAATGAGTAGGAAGTATAACGGAAACCAGGCTATTCTTCGTGAGAAGTGCATTGTAGCTCATTATGTGCCGTGCACAGCTCGTTCCTTTAATTTGGTTGGGAAAAGAGCAGCAGGTTGTCCTACTGCGGTCAGATTTTTTTTGTCTCCTGCAAAATCTTTATACCCGACTTTTTGCATCTACTCATCGTTGACAGAAACATATGAAATTGATACATGCTAACAAAGCCTTGTCTGACACAAGATGGTCAGCCTGACATTATGCTCTAAGGTCTGTTAATCGCTCATACCATGAGAATATCGCAGCACTGGAATAATTAACAACGAATGAAAATCAGCCACGTGACTGCAGAATTGAAGAAGAAAGATTTCTAAAGGAAATTTAACAACTGGAAGTCGCTATTTTACTTGAAATTTGGTAAACAATTTTAGAAAGGAAGTCTCTCATTGAGTTTGTTAAAAAAATAGCATTCTTAATTTTATTCCTATGAAGACAAAGGAAAGGAAAATTCCGTGGTAAAAACAGTGTAAACAATCTTCAATACTATCAAACAAAAAAGAAAGCGTCAGTTTGATAAAGGGACATCAACAAAACAGTATTCTCCTGGAGAAAAAAAAATCAAGATTGAGGTATTTCTGGTAATCATTGACAAACTTTCTTAAGCCCTAAAACATTGGTTAGGTGCATATAAATACATCCATGAGAAATTTGGCTTTCTTACAAACCTAACTGAGCTCAGCACTTTCGCCACCCGATGGGCAGCAGCCAAGTTAATGGAAGAACATTCAAGTGATTTCGAAGAAGGGGTCGGGTAAATGCGAAGCAACCGTTTCGTCCCCCTCAATTTACTAGCAACGCCATCAAGCGGTGCCGGTTTAGGGCCAGGAGCGCCAGTACGGATTAACAAAAAGTGCCGCGAAGAACGCATTGGACGCCAGCTCTGAGGAAACCTTCCACTGGGGGTTGCACCCTAGGTAGGTAATTTGATGATCCCCCGGTCTGCGGCGGTCCTAACAATGGAGACCCGTGTGCTTTTCCGGGAAGGCGCCAAAGTGGTAGCGGGTCGTAGTAGGAAATTCCACCACCTCCTTGTGAGGGCAACTTAGTGGGAGGCATCTTCGAGTGTATGTCCTGGATGCCCAGGTGGCCGCTTCAGAAGCGACCGTTTTTTTTTGGTCCTCAGCATTTACGTCCCTTTGGTGGCCAGATGGCTAAGGGGGTCTTCCGGGAAGACCCATAAAGAGCACTAGGCTCGGGGCTTCTGATTTTCTTCCACATGTAGGTTCATGAGTGATTTCGAAGACTGCTTACCTTCAGAATTAGTCCAATTTTCAGAACTCTTAAAAAAGTTATTGTCCAGCCGCAGGCTCGGGGTAAGGAAAAGGAATTAGCACAAATCGAAACTCAAAAAAACTTGCACAGAGCTAACAATTTTGCTGCTTTTGAATGAGCTATATTTCACACAGTCCTTTACAAATTTACACATCACACTTCGCATCTATCTTTCAATGATGACATCAAACTGCAGCTGAGAGCGATCCTTTTCAAAGTTGAAAAGAATATATAATGAGTTAGAATTTGCATGGGGCGAAAAAGGCTGAATATGCTCTCTCTAATGAGCATTGAAAAGGAACTTGTAAGCTTACTCAGCTTTATTGACTGGATTGAAAACTTCGCCATTTGAAAAATTCGCAAACGAAAGTTGTAGGTTGAAATAATAATCATTCATATTTTTCAATAATATTTGTTATTTCAAATAGAGAAAAGAATTCGTTACCTAATGAATTTTTTTTTAATACGGAATAACGGCATAAATATATATATATATAAAAATTAACTCAAAGACATTGAAATCATAATTTTCCTCAAGAAAAACATCAACAAAGAAAACCCATGTTTTGATTTTTTTCTTTGCGTGATAAAAATCGTATTCCCCCCCCCCACCCTACTGTGGTGGAGGGAGTCGTGAGGTGGGGTTCGTTCATGCTGTCGGTGTGTCCAAGCCCAAATGGCTTTATATCTTTTAAAACAAAAGACACTGCCTCTTTCATTCCAACCTTTTTTAAAGATCTCTCTTCTGCGACTATTTCTTTTCTTTTTATCTTAATTTGTTTTAATGTTGCTCGTGTGTTGGGACTGTTTTATTATTGCAAGTTAAGTGATTTTTTTAATAAGAATTTTCGCGTTTAACGTATTTCATTGTATTTTTTAATTTCTTTCTAGATTAAAAAATGTGTCATCTTTTGTTTTCTGCAATAAAATCGTACACAGTAAAATTTTAGGCTCGGGTGTCACCCCCTGAAGGGTGTCACCCGGGGCGGCCCGCCCCCCCCCCGCCCCCCCTAGTGACGCCACTGGGCCTATACAAAGGATTTAACAATGCATTAAATCCTATAAAGAACATATCTGCCGGGAGGTTTCATTGTTGCCGTTCATTGTGTCATTTCTTCTACCTATAGATCTACCTGGCTAACGCAAAAATAGAAAAGGTGGGGGTGATTTAGCATCATCGAAAAAAGAGAAAGGATTAAAGAGCGTGATTCAACGCAAGGATACCCGACAGATGCATCACAAACATAAGGAAATGGAGCAGAATGACAAATCAAGGGGGGGGGTGGAAAACTTTATTGAAAATATAATATATTCTCCCCAGTTTAGTTTCTTTGAAGCTACGTTTTCCCAGCAGAAACACTGATTCCCCACTACCTTTAAAAAAACGTATCCAAAGTTCTAAACGATTTTTAAAAAACAATAAATATTTTCCTTAGAGCTCAGGAATTTTTTTTTAATGTATAGGTACCTTCTATATTTTTTTAGCCGTACCTCTCTCAAATTATATATATAGGCCTATAGATCTAATTATAAAGAGCAATATGCTGACTGGTGAAGTAACAGCTGGTTTAGTAATTTATTCATGTTTAGAATTTTAAAGAAAACAGTTCATTATAATTGTATACACTAAAAAATTAGATACACATAGAATAGCCCACGTTAAATAACCAGTCTTTCAGTAATGCTTACGTTAAATAACCAGTTTTGTAGTAGCTTATTGACTTATTGTTTACATTAAATAACATCTCTCAGATTATTTCCCATAATAAATAATCAACCAGCCTCGAAGTGTTCCCAGAACAATTAGCTGTATAGACTTATTATTGTTAGTAAGATATTCACGAGTTACCGTCGAACACTGACTTAATGAGCAAGAACATTTCTTTACAAAATTCGCCTAACCTGCAGAAAACGACCCGATGTTTACATTCAATGTTGCGATATAATCAATAACAGTTCATTACCATGACAAGTTGTTTTTTTAATCGATGAGTGGGCCAACACCTGTCACACGTGACTGCCTTGCGACCCTGCAATTGTAGGCGTCGTGAGTTCCTATCATCCATAAACATAAAACCTCTAGGTAACAAAGTATGGTGTAATGGTGCGATCAATAGCGCACAAAACTAAATTCCCGATAAATGCCCTGAAGAATAACCGCAAGTGCACTTGGTGCGTTAGATTATTTTCTTTTTAAACAATATAGTTAAAATAATAATAATTATAAAGTGAAATTTGAATATTAATAAAGTTCAGCTCATGCGTAAAAAACTGTTCAATGGCGTACTCTGGAGGGTTTAGCAGAATTATGATTCTTTTAAAGTGCAACTTACTTGAATGTATGTTTTGTTAAGCTGTATAGATTGTAAGTTGACGGAAAGCTGTCCCCAAAGTCTGATGGGGTCACTATTATGCAACTATAACTATAGCAACCATATGGACAGTGTTGTACCAGAGTTTACATCAATGTGAACTTGTATTATAACATTTCGTGCCGTTAGAGAAACTCTATTCATGTCTGTGTCAGCGTAGATTGGTGCATTCAAGCTGGTAGACTTGAGTCAACTGCATGTTAGATTGGTGCATTCAAGCTGTTAGACTTGAGTCAACTGTTAGATTGGTGCATTCAAGCTGTTAGACTTGAGTCAACTGTTAGATTGGTGCATTCAAGCTGGTAGACTTGAGTCAACTGTTAGATTGGTGCATTCAAGCTGTTAGACTTGAGTCAACTGTTAGATTGGTGCATTCAAGCTGTTAGACTTGAGTCAACTGTTAGATTGGTGCATTCAAGCTGTTAGACTTGAGTCAACTGTTAGATTGGTGCATTCAAGCTGTTAGACTTGAGTCAACTATTAGATTGGTGCATTCAAGCTGTTAGACTTGAGTCAGCTGTTAGATTGGTGCATTCAAGCTGTTAGACTTGAGTCAACTGTTAGATTGGTGCATTCAAGCTGGTAGACTTGAGTCAACTGCTAGATTACTAAACTAAAGGAAGGGAAAATTCATCTCAAAGTTTACAGACTTTCTTTATTAGATGATTTACTCGCAAGATGTAAACAATTTATTGTTATATAATCAAATTCCACCATTACATTGATCAGTGATTCTCAGCACGATGACCAGTGATACACAGCACCGTGTTATCCTACGATTAGTTCAGATACTCAGCACCGTGTTATCCTATGATTAGTTCAGATACTCAGCCCCGTGTTATCCTATAATTAGTTCAGATACTCAGCACCGTGTTATCCTATAATTAGTTCAGATACTCAGCACCGTGTTATCCTATAATTAGTTCAGATACTCAGCACCGTGTTATCCTATAATTAGTTCAGATACTCAGCACCGTGTTATCCTATAATTAGTTCAGATACTCAGCACCGTGTTATCCTATGATTAGTTCAGATACTCAGCACCGTGTTATCCTATGATTAGTTCAGATACTCAGCACCGTGTTATCCTATGATTAGTTCAGATACTCAGCACCGTGTTATCCTATAATTAGTTCAGATACTCAGCACCGTGTTATCCTATGATTAGTTCAGATACTCAGCACCGTGTTATCCTATGATTAGTTCAGATACTCAGCCCCGTGTTATCCTATGATTAGTTCAGATACTCAGCACCGTGTTATCCTATGATTAGTTCAGATACTCAGCACCGTGTTATCCTATAATTAGTTCAGATACTCAGCACCGTGTTATCCTATGATTAGTTCAGATACTCAGCCCCGTGTTATCCTTATGATTAGTTCAGATACTCAGCACCGTGTTATCCTATGATTAGTTCAGATACTCAGTCCCGTGTTATCCTATGATTAGTTCAGATACTCAGCCCCGTGTTATCCTATGATTAGTTCAGATACTCAGCCCCGTGTTATCCTATAATTAGTTCAGATACTCAGCACCGTGTTATCCTATGATTAGTTCAGATACTCAGCCCCGTGTTAGCCTATGATTAGTTCAGATACTCAGCACCGTGTTATCCTATGATTAGTTCAGATACTCAGCACCGTGTTATCCTACGATTAGTTCAATCATTTGATATCATCGTTATGGTGTGTCTAAGATGTCACACTGAAATAACAGGAATTTATTGTTGAGGTCATTGATTCCTTCTGGCTTTGTTTAGACTCCGTCCGTGCAAACACCTGGAGCAGTAAGCTGTCTGGGTTGGAGATTTCTTTAGATGCTGCCTGTCACATGTCGATAGCGACCAATGCGGACAAATAACTTTTTTTTGTTTCTCTCCATTGTGTCGTCAACATTTACAGAAATCTGTTTGCTTCCAGTCGGCTGTACACAATGATAGAAAATTCGACTGAGCTGAGTTACATGTGGTACAATGAATGCAATAACGTGTAACTATGGAACAATTTTGTTAATATTTTAAGTAGGAACTGTTACATAGTGTTAATCAGAAGGCGACTGTACAAAATGTTAATTTCAGCGAATACGGCTGTATTAGACGTTAACTATTGTTAACTATAGCCAAGATGGCCGTACATAATGTTAACCATGAAGATAGGATGTTATCTTTAGTGAAGAACCAAGAATACGATGTTAATGAAACAACAGATGTGCACCATTTTATCACACTTGACACTTTAAAGAATATAAACCATAAAATATGTGAAAATAATTTCACTTATAACTCCCCAAAATATGAAATTATTTCGTGCCCCACATACAACTGTTCACTCTCCTTACCATCCGTTCTGGCTTCATGTTTAAAAAAAAATTGTATTATCTAAAGTTTGTTTAAATAATCCGTTAAGATTTCTTCATTAAATTTAATCAGAAATTAATGCCCGATCTCAAAAAGTATTTTGGAAGGTCTCAAACTATGATAGATAACTACTCAAACAAACTCGCAAGCAATGCAGATTGTATACCACTGCTAATACAATGTATCGTATACCAAATACTTGTACTTTGTATTGAACTGCTCATACAATGCACTTAACACAAGCCAAATACATGCAATTTGTATTGCACTGCTAATACAATGTAACGCATACCAAATACAGGTACTTTGTATTGCACTAGTCATACAATGTAACGCATACCAAATACGGGTACTTAGTATTGCAATGCTAATACAATGTAACGCAAGCGAAATACATGTATTTTGTATTGCACTGCTAATACAATGTAACTCAAGCCAAATACATGTACTTTGTATTGCACTGCTAATACAATGTAACGCATACCAAATACTAACTAAATGGACCTCAAATTTCAAGTGGGTAGATCTCTATTTCCATCCTAATGTATTCAAGCAAACTCCGCCTTCAGACAGACTGATCCATTCACAATAAAAAAATCTCTGGAACTCTACATGAGGATTTGGCTCTCCGAATCGTACAAGAATAATGATCGAAATTTTCCATTACTAGAGAGCATTAGGCCCGATACACACTGCGCACAAGTCCGTCTCGGCCAACTTGGTGCTAGAGATGCTCACAAGACAATTCGATCGATAGCTACTCCAAGCTGCTTACCCTGGATCTCAGATCTCAACCCATAAACACTCCACAGCTGTAAATCTCTGGTCTTTTGTAGAGGCAGCTTAATCTTTAAGCTGGGCAAATTATAACACATTCGTCTGGGCTTCGTGACTTACACCACTGACCACCGTCCACCACAAAACACACCTAAAACACTACCCTGACATCACTGTATTATTTTCTGACATCTTAACGCTATACCAACACAAACACATCTGACAATTTTATTACCTCTATGCCACTAAACCACCTCTGACAAATGTAAAACCTAAATACCACTACCAACACCTGTGACAAAAGTATTACCTCTTTACCACTACCAACACCTGTGACAAAAGTATTACCTCTTTACCACTACCAACACCTGTGACATATTTAACCTTGTAAGTGCTTAAACACCACCAAATCTACATGCCCAAAAAAGTACCTTTAAAAAATTGAAAACTGTTTAATGACTACACTACTTTTGTTTAAATATACAGTGTAAAGTACAGATAAATGGGCTCACGCGTTCATTTTAATCAATTTGTAGATACAAATCATTGGTTCTCAAACAGATTTTTATGAAAACCCAAGTGCTTTAAAGCAGTGCTTCTCAAACTTTTTAGCATGGCGGACCGGCAGGTATTTCTCCATATCACCAGGGACCTGTGCACTATTTTCACTGTACTGACGTAGTAGCGAAATGTAATTTATTTTATTTTATTTGTTTCATTTTATTCTATATGGTTAGTATTAATGGATGAAAATGGAGGATGATAATTAGATTTTTCTCTCCTTTCTTGATAACTTCTGCGGACCAGCGGCGGATGGCCCACGGACCGGCACCTGTCCGCGGACCACCACTTTGAGAAGCACTGCTTTAAAGAACGAAAACATATTGTGTTTAAAAAAAAATCTAGCCACCATTGTTTGGCGACTTATTTCTATTGTAAAAACATGATGTATATACGTCATATCCTGTATGTGTCTCAGGAGATTAATTCCTTCCCGCCTCCCTAATAAATGTAAGAGATCTCGTCCTTTGTTAGGACGGCATAGGCCTTCAGCTATTTATAGCTTTCTTTGACTCAGGCCTTCAGCTATTTATAGCTTTCTTTGACTCAGGCCTTAAGCTATTTATAGCTTTCTTTGACTCGCTATTTCCAACTAGACGGCTGTTCTTTAGGATAAGTAGTTTCCCATTGACAGAACAAAACGAAGGACTCGGCCACGGAGAATGAATTCAAAAGCGAGTTTGTCTTAACTCTACTAAAGACACTGTGGCTCGAATGGAAAGAAGACGTTATTTGTCACCTTCTTTCATCCCGTCGTCACATGATCACAGAGCCTTGTTGGCCTTGCCTTATCGGCTTGATAAGCTTCTATTATAGTTATAGAAAGGTTCAAATGCTCCACTTTTTAAAATGATAAAAAAAACTCATGTTTTAATAACGATGCTAATTTGATTGATCTCAATATGTCATAATTGTAACACTGCTGCCTCATGAAGATCATTACTGTTGAACCAAAAAACGGTTAGTCGAATATATGCGGTAGGAAAAACTTGCCTTTACGGGTTTAGTTCATCGTATCAAGACAATGGGAGCAATGACCAAAGAAAAAAAAAGAACCCATTAGGTCTGCTGGTTTTTTGTGTGTTTTGACGAGATACCAGTCCCGAATGGATGACTGATCTCAACTATCAAGAGCAAGCGTCAGGCAAGCTTTCCAATCACGTGCGGACGAACGTCACTGATTTCAGACATGAATAACACAAGCTTTGAGGCCGGAGTGAATTAGAAATCGTTACAACACCGGAACTACCAACAAAACTCACCCCCCCTCTCCCCGTGGACACTCAAATATGTGTGGATTTTTGTGTGTGATCATTTGTGTAAAAAAATGTGAGATTTTGCTCCAGTTCAGTAACGTTGTAATGTTTTGAAATTTGCGTCAGTTTTCTCTGGTAAATAAAATTGTTGCTGTCAAGAGTCAGCCGTACACAACAGGAAGGGGTTACAACTGGGCACCTTTCTATGGAGATTTTAAAACAAATTTTTACAAGAAATATATTTTCAACAATTTTGCGACATGTTCTATTGTTCACACCAGGATGTCCGCAGATCTCACCACCATTGTCCCATCTCTGCATGTTGTTTAATTAATTATTTGTCTGCATTAATGATCAAAGATCGATATTAATCAAGAAATTAGAACAATTACCTCAGTGTGCCGTAATTAATTGTCTCCCATGTCGTGGAGAGGGAAAACTATAGGGAGTCTGAGATTTGAAATTTTAATCAAGCTTTTTTTTTCTTCACAAAATGCTTTAAAAATATTTGCTGATCTGTCGAATAGATGTTTATACAGATATTTTCTTTAAAAATCACAATATAAATAGTATAAAATACAAAATAAATGTGGGCTCAAAAGTCTTTAACATTTATGATCTGCAAGCCATGAAAATCATAAGTAATTCTTTTATTCCTTTGTACTTGCTTGTCCACATTATAGATATATGTTAAAAGTCCTTCAAAGGGTATTTCAAATTGATTTAATTGTATCAAAAATATTTGTATTCATGTTTGTAATTTCTTCGCTTAAAACAAAGCAAAATGAGGTTTTACTTCCACAACTGACTAGGAATTTCCCCACATTACTGATATCTGTAACCTTTAAACTCTTCGTTTATTTTTACTTAAACGACTATCCCAGGAGAGAGACATCATGATTTCCCATGAGTACTGTACAATACGGGAAAACTGGTATTCAAAATATCCCTGAGCAACGCAGTATTTCTAACTTGATTTTAAAAAAAATAAATATAGAGTTCGGTTTGTTGATAAGCGCTGGAAACAAATAGGTTGAAAGTTACTATGCTGGAAACAACTAGGTTGAAAGTTACTATGCTGAGAGCAACTAGGTTGAAAGTTACTATGTTAAGAGCAACTAGGTTGAAAGTTATTATGTTGAGAGCAACTAGGTTGAAAGTTACTATGTTAAAATCCTCTAAGGGAAAAGGGCATTTATAAACTTGAACATATCTTAACAGAAGCATTATGTACGCACAAAGTAATCCTATATAATAATCAATATACATAATTACCGTTGTCTGTATTGTTGTAATTAGGGAGCGCTGCGAATGGATGTAATGCTGTTAGGTGGCGCTGCGATCGATTTTGTTTTATAGTGCTACTAATTTTAGAAAGCAGCGCACCAAATTATTGCACCAAAAAATAACACTTTTCGATCGTTCCGCCAAAAATTGTTCAATATGATAATAATAAATGAATCAAATAAAAATAAATAAAATAAATGAAAGTTATGTATTACGTTATTTTTAAATCTGATGTGTATTTATTTTGAAAACTTACGTCATTTTTGACGGGTGATACACTAGTCCTATATAATAATCATCCTATATAATAAAAGGCTATGTTATGTCCGGTCATCGATAGCGATTGGTCCCTAAAACACATGTGACTCCTACAGCCAATCATATTGAACACGTCTACGCGGACGTTCAAAACGAGTTATTTTTAGAACAGTATTTCTTCCAAGAATTTATTTTGAGTTATGCGCGTTGGGATTTATAGTAAAAAGCTCTGTTTTTACGAGTTATTTATTTTAACTATAATGAAAAGTATTTTTGACGTGACGCACATGTAATGCCGGTCGAGACGGCTGTTGGAGGGGAGTTACAACATGCCACCGAAAGGTGGCGGAACGTCCTTAGACGGGCTTGGTTTCTCGTAAAATATAATTTGACAATGTTGTGTTTTACATCTAATTGGTAGTTCAAGAAAATAAACATTTCCTATTTGGCCTCAGAAACACTTTGTGATTAAATCCCTTACAATAATGTAATAATAATTAGTGAGATGGAGATCTATTTTAAAACTCTCCCTGTCAACGTATAGGTTAATTTTTTAAATTATTTTTTTTATTTTAAAAAAACGTTAAAAACGTTAGAAAAATAATCGATTATGTACTCCGTCCAATTTGACGATTAATTTTAAACTTTTTATTCCATGGAAATTTCTCGAAGGTTTCTTTATGTCCTTTCTCACAAGCATCTTCTACGGGATCTCAGCACCTCTATCATCCCGCCGACATTCACACCTATACTCTATGAAACACACACACACACACGCTCAAACAAATGATCCAAATACGACACACACACGTACACACACGCTCAAACAAAGGATCCAAATACGACATGTTAGCCAATGGAGAGGACATCGACACGGCTTTTTGTATCAATGTTTGCGGAATGGCGTTAGCTAACCTTGATCAACTGACATGGATTACTTCAGGATCAGATGGAAAATAGCAGTTTCTACTGACATGGATTAATCAGTATCAGATGGAAAATAGCCGTTTTTGTTGACATTGACTACTTCAGTAACATATGAAAAATTGCAGTATTTTCCTACTTCACAGGGTTGCTAAACCTTTTTTTTTCTCTACGGTTCAAACGGGCTTGGGTTTCCACGATGGCTCATTTTTCAAAGTCTTTTCTTTATATCGAAATCATAAAGCATAGTTAAGAACTACATTCACATTTACTGATATGCAGCAAAAAAGAAGAGAGAAAACAAAATAATGGAAGTTCAGATTAAATGTAATACCTTTCTGGATTAGAAATTTATTGGCATGCCTTACAAATGTAAAAACAAAAATACGCCTATCGTATAAACTTACGCCTATCGTATAAACTTACGCCTATCGTATAAACTTACGCCTATCGTATAAACTTACGCCTATCGTATAAACTTACGCCTATCGTATAAACTTACGCCTATCGTATAAACTTAGGCCTATCGTATAAACTTACGCCTATCGTATAAACTTTAATTTTTTGAAGAGGGCTTCGGTAAATTCTTATTATTACTTCAATTAGAGATTAGTGTAAAAAGACTATTTCGACATGCAGGGTGTCCTTAAATAAACGAATATATATATATATATATTATATATATATATATATGTATATATATATATATATATATATATATATCTCTATATATATAAGCCGCATTTGTTGTCTGTCTGTTCCCTAATAACTCAAGATCCAGACAACCAAATAACGTGAAATTTGGTACACGTACACAAAATTATACCGGAAAGGTTATTAAACAGGTTTCGTTCCTTATATATAAGATACTGGGGCCCGGGGGCCCAAAATGTAGTTTTTCCCTATATGAGCTATATAAAATAAAAATTATTGAAAATTAAGACGTAAAATAATGACGCAAATTAATAAACATTTTGGTGTCGAGATTAACAAGAAGGCGATTATCGCCATAAAATAATTTTTTTGTTGTTGTTGCTTTGTTGTTGTTGCTTTTGTTGTTGTTTTGTTGTTGTTGCTTTGTTGTTGTTGCTGTTGTTGTTGTAGTTGTTGTTTTGTTGTTGCTTTGTTATTGTTTTGTTGTTGATGTTTTTGTTGTTGTTTTGTTTTTGTTGTTGTTGCTGTTGTTGTTTTTGTTGTTGTTGCTGTTGTTGCTTTTGTGTTGTTTTTGTTGTTGTTGCTGTTGTTGCTGTTGTTGCTTTTGTGTTGTTTTTGCTGTTGTTGTTGTCCACATCCCTTGCCCTGCGACGTCAATGTCCTTCATGTTGTTGTTGCTTTGTTGTTGTTGCTGTTGTAGTTGTTGTTTTGTTGTTGTTGCTTTGTTGTTGTTGCTGTTGTTGTTGTAGTTGTTGTTTTGTTGTTGTTTTGTTGTTGTTTTTGTTGTTGTTTTGTTTTTGTTGTTTTGTTGCTGTTGCTGTTTCTGTTGTTGTTTTTGTCGTTGTTGCTGTTGTTGTTTTTGTTGTTGTTGCTGTTGTTGTTAAACCCGGGAGAAGCCGGGTACTTGCCCCTAGTATATATATATATATCTGCGGAAATTAACGATTAATTTCTCGATTAATCGTTAAAAATTTTTAACGATTACATTTTTTAAAACGATTAATCGACCCACCACTTATAAATGTACTGGAAGTCAAAAAGTAAAATATTTATACCCATAAATATAAACTAATTTCCGGACGATTACACGAACATTTCGGTTTTAAACTATTCACTCAAGTGAATGTTCAAAATGTTGATAAAGGTTATTGTTTCCATTGAGAGAAATCGTTTGCCTACCATGCAATGTTCCCTCTAAGTCTAAGCCTCGTTGGTCCGTGTGCAAAATAAAATAAAAAACTCGTGTGAAAAGTTGCACGTCTATTTTTTGTGCAATATTTTACCAAATTTGCTGCGCGGTGATTCTAAACTCCTGCGTGGCGTCGGTCAAATATCTTTGCAGTGGCGCTGCTTGAAGGGAACATTGCTACCATGGTTCTAACACTTCGCTTACATATCCAAACCAAACATCCACTTCAGTATCAGAAACTTCAGTTGAGACTCTAAAGCAATGTGGACGATTGTTCAGCTCGGCTGGTTATATTGTCAATAAGACCCGCTCATCACTTGAACCAAATAATGTCTATACACTTGATTGTTTGCGTTGTTGGTTAAAAGATATCATATAAAGAAGACATCCCTGTGATATTTCGATTTTCGACAAGTACGTTTAATAAATGTTACTTATGGCACCATAAATTTCAATTTTTGGCTTTAATCGAAATTAACGATTAATTAATCGTTAACTTTTCAAAAGTTAACGATTAATTTTAAAATAATCGATAACAGCCCTAATATATATATATATATTAGGAAGGTGATAGAGTGCCCAGGTGCTACCAACAGGAAAGAAATCTACGAATGCCTTGAAAATTACTTTTTAAGCACCAATACTGTTTAATAATTTTTGTTTGTTTGGGAATAACGAGTACAAAATTATTTGAAATTTCCATTTTTTCCATTGTTGATTTTATTTGCCACAATGAGATAGATCATTTTTTGACTGATTCGACATCTCAAGAATAAAAGAAGAAAATGTATGTTAGTATACATAAAACATTTTAGCAAATATTTCCTTGTCCCAGTACAGCAAGGTTGTAATAAGCTCACGTGTGGGTTTTGGTTTTTAATGCAAATAGTCTAACACGCGAATGGGCAGGGGGGTAGGGGCGGGGGTGATCGTGACTGGATCGATGACGTGCCAATGTTACATTTATTTGATCTTAACCGAGGCCCGATAGCTGACTCTGGCATTAGTTGAGGCTGGGGTAACTAATGTTGTCATGTAACTAATGTTGTCATGTAACTAATGGTGTCATGTAACTAATGGTGTCATGTAAATAATGTTTTCATGTAACTAATGGTGTCATGTAACTAATGGTGCCATGTAACTAATGGTGTCATACAACTAATGGTGTTCTGTAACTATTGGTGTTCTGTAACTAATGGTGCCATGTAGCTATTGGTGTTCTGTAAATAATGGTGTCATGTAACTAATGGTGTCATATAACTAATGGTGTTCTGTAACTATTAGTGTCATGAAACTATTGGTGTCATATAACTAATGGTAGCCTGTAACTAATGGTGTCATATAACTAATGGTGTCATATAACTAATGGTGTCATGTAAGAAATGGTGTCCTGTAACTAATGTTGCCATGTAACTAATGTTGTTCTTTAACTATTGGTGTCATGCAACTAATGGTGTCATATAACTAATGGTGTCATAATACTAATGTTAGCCTATATCTAATGGTGTCATGTAACTAATGGTGTTCTGTAACTATTGGTGTCATGTAACTAATGGTGTCATATAACTATTGGTAGCCTGTAACTAATGGTGCCATGTAAATAATGGTGTTCTGTAACTAATGGTGTCATGTAACTAATGGCACCATGTAACTTATGGTGTCATGTAACTAATGGTATGATGTAACTAATTATGTCCTGTAAATAATGGTGTTCTGTAACTATTGGTGTCATGTAACTAATGGTGTCATATAACTAATGGTAGCCTGTACCTAATGGTGTCATATAACTTATGGTAGCCTGTAACTAATGGTGTCATGTAACTAATGGTGTTCTGTAACTATTGGTGTCATGTAACTAATGTTGTCATATAACTATTGGTAGCCTGTAACTAATGGTGCCATGTAAAAAATGGTGTTCTGTAACTAATGGTGTCATGTAACTAATGGTGCCATGTAAATAATGGTGTTCTGTAATTAATGGTGTCATGTAACTAATGGTATCATGTAACTAATGGTGTCCTGTAAATAATGTTGTTCTGTAACTAATGGTGTCCTGTAACTAATGGTGTCCTGTAAATAATGGTGTGCTGTAACTAATGGTGTCCTGTAACTAATGGTGTCCTGTAAATAATGGTGTTCTGTAACTAATGGTGTCCTGTAACTAATGGTGTTCTGTAAATAATGTGTGCTGTAACTAATGGTGTCCGGTAACTAATGGTGTCCTGTAACTAATGGTGTCCTGTAACTAATGGTGTCCTGTAACTAATGGTGTCCTTAACTAATGGTTTCATATAACTAATGGTGTCATATAACTAATGGTGTCATATAACTAATGGTGTCATATAACTAATGGATTCATATAACTAATGGTATCCTAAAACTAATGGTGTCATATAACTAATGGTGTCATATAACTAATGGTAGCCTGTAACTAATGGTGTCATATAACTAATGGTGTCATGTAACTAATGATATCCTGTAACTAATGGTGTCATATAACTAATGGTGTCATGTAACTAATGGTGTCATATAACTAATTGTATCCTGTAACTAATGGTGTCTTTAAACTAATGGTTCCATATAACCAATGGTATCCTGTAACTATTGGTGTCATGTAACTAATGGTGTCATATAACTAATGGTATCCTGTAACTAATGGTGACATGTAACTAATGGTGTCCTGTAGCTATTGATGTCATGTAGCTAATGGTGTCCTGTAACTAATGGTGCCCTGTAACTAATGGTGTCCTGTAGCTATTGGTGTCATGTAACTAATGGTGTCATGTAACTAATGGTGTCCTGTAACTAATGGTGTCATGTAACTAATGGTGTCCTGTAATTAATGGTGTTCCGTAACTAATGGTGTCCCGTAACTAATGGTGTCCTGTAACTAATGGTGCCCTGTAACTAATGGCAACATGTAACTAATTGTGTCCTGTAACTAATTGTGTCCTGTAACTAATTGTGTCCTGTAACTAATTGTGTCCTGTAACTAATTGTGTCCTGTAACTAATTGTGTCATGGATTTAATGGCTTTCTGTTACTAATGCCGTTTTGTAACTAATGGTGTTATGTAAGTATTGGTTTCATGTATTTAATGGTATCCAACATTTAATGGTGACCTTTGACTAATAGTGTCCTGTAACTAATGGAGACCTTTGACTAATAGTGTCCTGTAACTAATTGCGTTCTTTAGCTAAAGGTGTAATGTAAGTGTTAATGTTCTGTAACTAATGGTGTTTTGCATTTTATGGCATCAAATATTGTTATGGTATCCTTTAACGTATGGTGTCTTGTAAAAAATTGGTGCCCTGTAACTTATAGTTTCCTTATAGTTAGACACTTATAGTGTCCTGAATTTAATGATATTTAGCGACTAATGGTTTCCTATAGTTGGTGGTTCCCCCACCCCCCTACCCCCCCAAAAATGTTTTTTTTTAAATAACGTTGTTCTCTAACTAATAGTGTCCTGTAACTAATGGTGTCCTGTAACTAATGGTGTCCTGTAACTAATGGTGTCCTGTAACTAATGGTGTCCTTTAACTAATGGTGTTCTGTAACTAATGGTGTCCTGTAACTAATGGTGTCCTGTAACTAATGGTGTCCTGTAACTAATGGTGTCCTTTAACTAATGGTGTTCTGTAACTAATGGTGTCCTGTAACTAATGGTGTCCTTTAACTAATGGTGTCCTGTAACTAATGGTGTCCTTTAACTAATGGTGTCCTGTAACTAATGGTGTCCCTTATTTCTCATAGTTATTGTAAGGATTTAATTATTTTTTTTGAAAATTCCTGTAATTGTTGAATTATTCTCCAATAATAAATCTTCCTGCTCCTTTTTAAATTAAGATTTTATCAACTTCAGCGTGTCCAGCACATGATGTAGTTGTGAATGACAGCAACGTTGTTTGACATCACAAGAAATGCTAATCTGTCCTCAGTAAACTTCTAGTATTGTATGACGATCACTTAAAGTAAACATTTAGTCTTGTATTACGTTCACTTAAAGCAGGGGTCGGGAAACTTTTTGTCTGAGAGAGCCATAAACACCACATATTTTGAAAAGTAATTAAGTAAGAGCCATATATTATGTTTAAAACTAAAAATTCAAGTAAATGTGATCATTTTGTGTAATTTCAACACTAAAAGTACAATTATTATGTACTTTTTAAATACATTAACATTGTTATGCTGTTTTTGTTAATATGCAATTAATATAGAGATCAAATGTGTCTGAAAAGAGTTTTTTAATATATATGACTACCGGTATTTGTCTCAGAGCCAGATGCAGCCATCAAAAGAGCCACATCTGACTCGCGAGCCATGGTTTCCCGACCCCTGACTTAAAGTAAAAATTTAGTCGTGTATTACATTCACTTAAAGTAAACATTTAGCCTTCTTTACGTTCACTTAAATCAAACATTTAGTCTGTATTACGTTCACTTAAAGTAAACATTTAGTCGTATATTACGTTCACTTAAAGTAAACCTCTAGTCTTATATTACGATCACTTATAGTAAACCTCTAGTCTTGTATTACGATCACTTAAAGTAAACCTCTAGTCTTGTATTGTTTTTACTTAAAGACTACTGAGAGTTCTGAGAGCAACAGTTTGAAACTGTGTATTAAAGATCAGGTACTTTGATTTTTTTGAGGCAAGTGCACCAAGGCTAACAGCCCAGGTACTTTGGAAGTGCACTTTGATTGTTTGTGGCAAGTGCACCACGGCTAACAGCTCAAGTACTTTGGAAGTGCACTTTGATTTTTTTGAGCCAAGTGCACCAAGGCTAACAGCCCAGGTAATTTGGGAGTGCACTTTGATTGTTTGAGGAGAGTTCACCGTGGACAAATAGAAGCATGCACAGAACTCTTCAGGATATCCGGAAAGTAAATGCCTTGTGGGTGGGATCCATTGGAAACTGATTCAGGCAGACGCTACCGGCTTTACTCCGGGAAGTGGAGCTGATGAGATCAAATTGATGTCTCATAATCCCATATATGACGTCAATTCTAATTACCACCGTTGCGTGAATCAACATGAGGTTCATCCTAGTGTTTCCCTCAGTCTTCTTCTTTCAGTGTCAGTTTTTGGAGAGTTCCATTAAAATGTTCCTCTCCGTGACATATACCAAGACCTATTTCAAAGTCGCTGGAATGTTTTTTTATATGTTTTAATAGTAAGCTTTAGAACTTAACGACAATGCTACAATACGTACAGAAATAAAATTAAAAATCAAAACAGAAATGACAAACGTTTAGAGAGTAGTGTATATACAAAGGGCGGATATGACATTATGAGAGCCTTTAAGTGGAACAAGTATGGCACATACAGCTCACAGACTCACACAGTTATACATCAAAGCCGAGATTAAGACACATACAAAAAAACACACTGACACAAGCTTATAACATTGCCAAGAGTGGGTGCATTCGTAACACACACTCACTCAAACTTATAACAGTATCAACAGTGGGTGCATACATAACACACACTCACACAGAACTTCGTGATTTCTATTCAATGTCAAGTCTATAGGGCACAATCGCTCAAGCATATAACAATGCAAATAGTTGGGTGCATACATAACTCACGTTCACTGAAGCCACCACGACCTCAAGTTGAGCTAAATCCTAGACTGCCTTAGACCTCAGACCCTCGACTCAATCCAAGACTGTCCTAGACCCCAGACCCTCGACTCAATCCTAGACTGTCCTAGACCCTCGACTCAATCCTAGACTGCCCTAGACCCTAGACTCAATCCTAGACTGCCCTAGACCCTAGACTCAATCCTAGACTGTCCTAGACCCCAGACCCTCGACTCAATCATAGACTGTCCTAGACCCTCGACTCAATCCTAGACTGTCCTAGACCCCAGACCGACTCAATCCTAGACTGTCCTAGACCCCAGACCTACTCAATCCTAGACTGTCCTAGACCCCAGACCGACTCTATCCTAGACTGTCCTAGACCCCAGACCCTAGACTCAATCCTAGACTGTCCTAGACCCCAGACTGACTCAATCCTAGACTGTCCTAGACCCCAGAACCTCGACTCATTCCTAGACTATCCTAGAGCCCAGACCTTCGACTCAATCCTAGACTGTCCCAGACCTTCGACTCAATTTTAGACTGTCCTAGACCTTCGACTCAATCCTAGACTGTCCCAGACCTTCGACTCAATTTTAGACTGTCCTAGACTGTCCCAGACCCTCGACTCAATCCTAGACTGTCCCAGACCTTCGACTCAATCCTAGACTGTCTCAGACACCTCGACTCAATCCTACACTGTCCCAGACCCTCGACTCAATCCTAGACTGTCCCAGACCTTCGACTCAATTTTAGACTGTCATAGACTGTTCCAGACCCTCGACTCAATCCTAGACTGTCCTAGACTGTCCCAGACCCTCGACTCGCACAAAACGAATGTCTGCGTTCATTGACTTTCTCGATCAATACGATCAATGACAACTAGAAGGTCGTTGACTGGTGGTCAATGTCAGTCGCCAAAGTTACGGCTCGTGGCCACACGTCTACAGTGACGTCTCTTGGTCACACGTCTACAGTGACGTCTCTTGGTCACACGTCTACAGTGACGTCTCTTTGCCACACGTCTACAGTGACGTCTCTTGGTCACACGTCTACAGTGACGTCTCTTGGTCAGATGTCTACAGTGACGTCTCTTGGTCAGATGTCTACAGTGACGTCTCTTGGTCAGATGTCTACAGTGACGTCTCTTGGTCAGATGTCTACAGTGACGTCTCTTGGTCACACGTCTACAGTGACGTCTCTTGGTCAGATGTCTACAGTGACGTCTCTTGGTCAGATGTCTACAGTGACGTCTCTTGGTCACACGTCTACATTGACGTCTCTTGGTCACACTTCTACAGTTACGTCTCTTGGTCACACGTCTACAGTTACGTCTCTTGGTCACACGTCTACAGTTACGTCTCTTGGCCACACGTCTACAGTGGCGTCTCTTGGTCACACGTCTACAGTGACGTCTCTTGGTCATACGTCTACAGTGACGTCTCTTGGCCACACGTCTACAGTGACGTCTCTTGGTCACACGTCTGCAGTGACGTCTCTTGGCCACACGTCTACAGTGACGTCTCTTGGTCATACGTCTACAGTGACGTCTCTTGGCCACACGTCTACAGTGACGTCTCTTGGTCATACGTCTACAGTGACGTCTCTTGGCCACACGTCTACATTGACGTCTCTTGGCAACACGTCTACAGTGACGTCTCTTTGCCACACGTCTACAGTGACGTCTCTTGGTCACACGTCTACAGTGACGTCTCTTGGTCACACGTCTACAGTGACGTCTCTTTGCCACACGTCTACAGTGACGTCTCTTGGTCACACGTCTACAGTGACGTCTCTTGGTCACACGTCTACAGTGACGTCTCTTTGCCACACGTCTACAGTGACGTCTCTTGGTCACACGTCTACAGTGACGTCTCTTGGTCAGATGTCTACAGTGACGTCTCTTGGTCAGATGTCTACAGTGACGTCTCTTGGTCAGATGTCTACAGTGACGTCTCTTGGTCAGATGTCTACAGTGACGTCTCTTGGTCACACGTCTACAGTGACGTCTCTTGGTCAGATGTCTACAGTGACGTCTCTTGGTCACACGTCTACAGTGACGTCTCTTGGTCACACGTCTACAGTTACGTCTCTTGGCCACACGTCTACAGTGACGTCTCTTGGTCACACGTCTACAGTGACGTCTCTTGGTCATACGTCTACAGTGACGTCTCTTGGCCACACGTCTACAGTGACGTCTCTTGGTCACACGTCTACAGTGACGTCTCTTGGCCACACGTCTACAGTGACGTCTCTTGGTCATACATCTACAGTGACGTCTCTTGGCCACACGTCTACAGTGACGTCTCTTGGTCATACGTCTACAGTGACGTCTCTTGGCCACACGTCTACAGTGACGTCTCTTGGCCACACGTCTACAGTGACGTATCTTGGTCACACGTCTACAGTGACGTCTCTTGGCCACACGTCTACAGTGACGTCTCTTGGCCACACGTCTACAGTCAGGGGTCTTGAATTCAAATACTACTGTCTCCTGCCTTCTGACTACTGCCTACTAACTACTGCCTACAGCCGACTTCCGACTGCATACTGACAACTGCTCTATGTGAGCCTGACTCGGCGGTCCCATCATTCAGTCATACAACTACAACTAGTTTCCTCATTGGAAGGCGATCTTGTGGCGATAACCCTATGCTTCAACGTTTCTTCAATTGTCGCCCCCAATTCATTATACGTGATCGATTTCATGGCTAAGACCAACCATGAATTTTATATTAATAAAACAGTAGCTTTAGAAAATAAGTACACGCATCGCCTCATGCCATTCAAAGAGAAAGACCAAAATAGAGGGAACGAACGTTTTTTGAAAAGGTACTTTCTATTTATGATTAACGTCATGATTATGATAAGACACGGGGCTTATACAGTCGAGTCCCAATACCTCTAGTTAACAAACAAATTTAAATGCTTCAAAGCGTTCGTTTATTAATAGACTGTAGTTGTTTTTCCGCCTTACCAAAATGAAGTGGAAATTTTCAAAAATGAATTTGTATATGTAAAATAAAAAAACATGTAATAAAAAGTCGAATGAATATTTAAGCACAATTTCCAACAATTTGTCCGTAACAATTTTTATTCAAGGGAAATCATTCTAGAATACATTAAAAGTCATTTGAAAGCAATAATTCTGAAAGTAAAGAAAACAATTGATGTCTACAAATTCCTGTTAAAGTTATGGGAGTCAACGAAAAGAGATTTTTAAAAAAATAAATTCTCCAACATTGTTGTAAATATTATTAGCTATCGTTTGGCGTTTTTTTCAACCCGATAGATGTTATGGTTTGCGAGAAATTGACAAAATGCTGATATTTGTTTAGTTTTTTCCCCCAGGAAATCCAGTAAACCTTTTCGGGAATTTTTTAGGCCCGTGTACATTTTTGGGTCCTCCTTAACATATTTGCAAAGACCCGAACCCTCAATCTGGTATGGTTCAGAAGTTGTTGCTTGTGCAAGCTTGAACAGATATACATACCGGATAGATTTTTCAAACCTATAAACAAAATTTCCCCATGGGGGAATTGCGCTAAAAATTAGTAAATTCTAAAGTCGCATCGGGGCGCAGGAAACATTAGACGGACTTATGTTTAAATAAGATGTGTCTAAAAACGTCAAACTGTCACGAGGAACATAATTTCCCCAATTTTCCTTTTATCTAATACAATTTATTTTTAAATATTGCCCTATAAGAGTTAGTGATCAGAGGAAAAAACAGATACAATTTAAATTACAAACCTAGCTAGAGCTGTTGTTTATCCCCTCCATTTTCCCCTCTTTATTACATGTTGCTTCGTACAGCCTTTTATTGTTCTGGTTACGAGAGAGTTATGTAAAGAAGGAATACGGGTAAAAAAATTACGGGTTTTTTAATTACCGAAAAATGTTTAAGAGCGTAAGTTATTTTTGCTAGGCCTGTACAACTTTTATTTATTTTACAATGGGGAAGAGTTAGCGGGTGAGGAAATAATGAAGAACTAGTGACGTTGTTATTTGTTGTATTATCATCCCAGTGGAAAAATTTTGGTTAACTTCAATATTAACTTACATAAAATTTAGATGACCGCTCATTAGGGATATGAGCTAGTACTATAGGCATATCTATGGTCTGGGGCAGTCTAGGCCCTCTAGGCGAACTCTGTTGATCTATTAGCACTATTGGCCTATATATAGTCTAAGATGATACTATTTGTCTATCTAATAGATTTTCTTTTGAAGTTAAAATTTGTCTACGAGAACAAGTTGCCTGTGTAACGTTTTAGCAAAAATGACTTGCACTCCTAAGATGTATACGTAATAAAAAACATAATTATCCCTCCTCTACAGATAAGTTTTGATTTAAATAAAAAACCAAATCCCTTTAAAATACTTTCTACAGACCGTGACGGTGAGCCAAAATAGAAAATAATGTGTGTCAATGTCCTCATTGGTGTTGAGTGGATATCATGATCCTGTCTTAAACTCAATTAGTACTAATGGAAAGGTTTGTTGACCAGTACATGCAAAGAATATAACGACTGTATGATAGTGAAAGTCTGCTGATGTTGTGTAACGGGGCGGAGATATCTTAGTCTTCCAAGTTCCAGGCTAGTCCATGGCAAGAACCACAAGAGACCTCAGACACAGTAACTGGAGTAGTTTCCGTTTGAGTGTTCCCTGGTGGCCAGACAGAGACGTGATATGAAATGCTGCCAGTGTTTTATTTAATTTAATACCCGGGGGGCAGAAATATAGAAGTGAACCACTGTCTGTGTGGGGTGGGTGGGATAGTGGGGATGATGACGGGGGAGGGAAGAGGGGGAGGGTTGGGGCTATTGGATGAGGTGGTGGGAAAACATGTTTTTAGAGGCAAGGAGTTTGGGGTAAAAGATGTGGCTGAAATGTAAGTGATGTGGTCGAGATGTAAGCGATGTGGCCGAGATGTAAGCGATGTGGCCGAGATGTAAGTGATGTGGCTGAGATGTAAGTGATGTGGCCGAGATGTAAGTGATGTGGCTGAAATGTAAGTGATGTGGTCGAGATGTAAGTGATGTGGCCGAGATGTAAGTGATGTGGCTGAGATTTAAGTGATGTGGCCGAGATGTAAGTGATGTGGCTGAAATGTAAGTGATGTGGTCGAGATGTAAGTGATGTGGCCGAGATGTAAGTGATGTGGCCGAGATGTAAGTTATGTGGGCGAGATGTAAGCGATGTGGCCGAGATGTAAGCGATGTGGCCGAGATGTAAGTGATGTGGTCGAGATGTAAGTGATGTGGCTGAAATGTAAGTGATGTGGTCGAGATGTAAGTGATGTGGCTGAAATGTAAGTGATGTGGTCGAGATGTAAGTGATGTGGCTGAAATGTAAGTGATGTGGTCGAGATGTAAGTGATGTGGCCGAGATGTAAGTGATGTGGCCGAGATGTAAGTTATGTGGGCGAGATGTAAGCGATGTGGCCGAGATGTAAGCGATGTGGCCGAGATGTAAGTGATGTGGTCGAGATGTAAGTGATGTGGCCGAGATTTAAGTGATGTGGCTAAGATGTAAGTGATGTGGCCGAGATGTAAGTGATGTGGCCGAGATGTAAGTGATGTGGCCGAGATGTAAGTGATGTGGCCGAGATGTAGTAATGTGGCCGAGATGTAAGTGATGTGGCTGAGATGTAAGTGATGTGCCTAAGATGTAAGTGATGTTGCTGAGATGTAAGTTATGTGGAAATGTGATGGAGGGAATGTTGGTCGAATGTTCACTTCCATGATTGTGTTTTTTTTTCTCTCATTACCCAGCATAGAGCCCTTTCAATAGAAAGTTATGGAGAGCAGTGATCTTTGTAACCATCGTTGACAGAAAATTTGTTTTACGCCGTTTTAGTTTGGACACGAATATTACTCTTTAGAATTTTTTTTAAAATGTTAAATTGAAGATTCGGTAAGCGATGTTTATATTTGGAAGACTTGTCACCAATCTATTGCCTATTTGTGGCCTAATAATTTCAACCCGAATTTATTAACATAAAAAATTCGTTAAAATAAACAAACCGTAAAAACGAAGTTTTTGACTATAAATCCCTAATATATGAGACATAACTAAACGTATTGATTATGTTTAACATAATACGCAGCGCGCGACAGACACCTGTGACATCGAGGGCTGGAGTGAATCTCCAGTGACCCTTGGAGGTCAACTATAGCAGACAACTACACATGCTACATAGAGATACATAGATATAAACTAAAAATTCATTAATTTAATTACGGTACATTCGATCCATCTGAAATTTTGATACCATGCATTGTTAGGTAACACAAGTCTATGTTCAAAATTTCAGCTCGATAGGATTATGAGAAGTGGGTCATTTTTTTACTTTTGTTTTTCAGAAACAGGGACCAAGAGATGACGACAAGACGTGCTTATATGTTGTCCTTATAGACTTCTGTCCATTTGAAAAGAACATCTTTCACAGCTGTAGTGTTGTCCTTACAGACCTCTGTCAATTTGAACAGAACATCTTGTCACAGCTCTAATTTTATCCTTATAGACTTCTGTCATTTTGAACAGAACATCTTGTCACAGCTCTAATGTTGTCCTTACAGACTTCTGTCAATTTGAACCATTGATGTGGTCAAGCTGAGTCTGAGATAAACACGAAGACTGACTGAACAATACTAATTTTTTCACTGAAGCTGAGCAGCTCTTCACAGCAGACGAACTAACTGAATTTAGACTGCGAGTACCCAAACCGTTGAAATATTAATCTCTATAATTCTAGTTGTAAACCAGAATAAATGCCACTCTTATCGCTGGCATTGTCGTTTGATTGTTACCAGCACTTTTATATAATATCTATACGATCTTGACAATGACTTCAAAATATATTTTTTTAAATACTGTATACTTTGACATGAAGTTAGGAAGTAAAGGGAGAGTGTTAAGCTTAAATACACAGTTGTATGCCTCACTTGACAGTTTTAGTTTCTGAGGCGAATGGCTATGAAACTATGAATATACCATTGTCTATGACATACCAAGACCTTAAAAAGGCCATGGCTCTACCCTGTGTATTACAAGTTGATTTTGTTCTTTATATGTTTCTTAGAGTGTTGTGGTGTCTGGTAAGGTGCACTGAAACTGAGAACTAAAAAAAAAGGGGGGGGGGATTCATTCAATTGTGAGAATATAATTAAATCACAATTTATGTACGTTTAATACGATGGCTTTTTGAGTGTTATTTCGAAATTTGATGATTAAAAGATATCAACAGTTAGGTCGGACTGGATTGTCAGGTGTTCGGCCACTCAAGTCCCTTTAGACTTGACCAATACGCTTAAGTCTTGATTACAAATTATTAAGTCCTGGTAGTGTTTAGTGGTGAGACACTGGCGTGTTTAAAGGGAGAAGAGGCGAATTGTCACAGACACGTGTAGAGATCTTAAATACATTCTTATAACAACAATGAACGGTCACATGACGTCAGTGAACATTCTAGACTTGGCTGTAAAGTAACGTAGATGGAAGACATCTAAAAGTATAAGCCTGATTGCAGTCTCACCCACATTCTGTTCGCTGTAAAGTAAAAAAAGGTTTTGTGTGTGTTTGGGTGAGGTTACCAGTAAACAATGAAACTGGTAGCACCGTTAGGTTATTCAATGTTATATTACCCTCCCCCTTCCCCCCAACCCCGATTCAGTTAGAGAATATTTCGATGCAATAGTAATAATCATAAAGCTCTACGGGGTTTCTGCGTTAACTAATTCGTTCCATGACGTCATTGATCTCTGTGTATTCCTGATCTCACAACATGCCGGATTGACGTCATCGTCATTAGGTAATCAATCAAGTAAATTTAGAAGTTCTAAACGACATTCGTGGGCCTATGGAATAAATCCCCGTAAAGAAAACAATCTATTTTTCTGGTATGTTTCAAGAACAGGCTCTTCCTATCTCTGACAATGTCGGGTACTGGGGCTATAAATAGCCTAATTTCCCCAACAGTAATATCTACAGAGCCGAGGCTGGCGCGATGGAGGCAAAGCTAACGTAAGCCTCCCCTTCCCCGCCCCTCCAATCTCCTGCTGCCGAGAAGAACGTTATCAAACCTTTTACCTGCCTAAAGGTGCATAACGGGGGAAGCAGCAGCTTTCCAATGACGAAGTTACCTCCGCAGGTACCAGGCGCCCAGGTACCAGGCACCCGTGCAGAAAGTGTGTGGTATTGGTTTGCATGCACGGAAACGTGTGAGAAAGTGTGTGGCATTGGTGTGTGTGCAGGGATATGTGTGAGAAAGTGTATGGCATCAGTTTGTATGCAGGGAAATGTATGAGAAAGTGTATGGCATCAGTTTGTATGCAGGGATATGTGTGAGAAAGTGTATGGCATTTATGTGTATGGCACTGGTGTCTTTGCTTTGGTTTAACTTGTATGGCGTTGGTATGTGAGGCATTGATGTGTAAGTGTATGAGTGTATGCATTGGTGCCTGTGCTTTGGTCTGTATGACATTGGTACATGTGGCATTTGAGTGTGTGGCATTGGTTTGTATCAACTCAATGTTTTAATGTGTTTTAATTCCGGACATCCAATATTATTTTAACAAAGAAAGAGTGTGTGTTTCCTCATGAACTGATTAGAATGCATTTATTACAGTGACTATAGATACATTGGTCGGCTAAGACAACTACAAAAACAAATCGAGAGGACACTGACTAGCAGATACAAGTCATTGCTCTAAACATCTAGCTGTCAATCATTTACAATAGAGAGGTTAGCAGATACAAGTCATTGCTCTAAACATCTAGCTGTCAATCATTTACAATAGAGAGGTTAACAGATACAAGTCATTGCTCTAAACATCTAGCTGTCAATCATTTACAATAGAGAGGTTAGTAGATACAAGTCATTGCTCTAACCATCTAGCTGTCAATCATTTACAATAGAGAGGTTAGCAGATACAAGTCATTGCTCTAAACATCTAGCTGTCAATCATTTACAATAGAGAGGTTAGTAGATACAAGTCATTGCTCTAACCATCTAGCTGTCAATCATTTACAATAGAGAGGTTAGCAGATACAAGTCATTGCTCTAACCATCTAGCTGTCAATCATTTACAATAGAGAGGTTAGTAGATACAAGTCATTGCTCTAAACATCTAGCTGTCAACCATTTACAATAGACTCATAAAGACTTAGAGAGGTGTGGTGATATGAGGAGTCACAAGGCACGGTCTCTACAGATTGTTTCAGTGCTCTTTTGCATATTAAGTTAAAGAAGTTAGTCTATTCTTTTGTACATATTTTAAACAGAAGACAGAAAATTAATAACCGTTATTTATGAATGCTAGTGAAAGTAAACTTTGTTTTCTGGAAAAAATTGGCGTGTGTAGGGGATATCGACGGAACTATTGGATATAGTTAGAGAAAAACCATCAGCAGGGGACGAAATTCATTAGAAGCCGTGGCCATGGTGATGGGGGCCAATGAGTTCTAAACCGTGTGATTCGTGTGATAATTTGATCTCATAACAATCTTAAATTAGGCCATTTCAGTACCGAATGTTGTATCGTTCGTTGACAAGTTTGTGCACTTCTAAGTAATATTTGTACTTGAATGGAATTTATAATCTATATCCTTTCCATCATGACGATTTACAATTATTGCTATATATACTCCAGGAAAAAAGAAACAAACTGTGGTGTGCAATCAACAAGACGGTTCGCGGAATGCGTCGATCAACTTCGATCTTTTGCACCTCCGCTTCCCTCTTTTAAGATTACTCTTGGTTAAGGTCGTGCTAAAAGGTGACTTACCGTTCTCAGGAATGAAACATCGTCCTGCTCCGACCCCCCACCTTCTGCAGGGTCCGCCATGATCAGCTGCTAGAGTAGTCCGCCTAAGACAGCAGACGGCTCGACTCAAGTCTGTCCGGTTTCTCTTAGTAGAAGTCAAATCCGTAGGTCAAGTAGAGAGAAGCCGTCACTGTTGACATAAGTCCGTGACAGGGGCTTCTGGTCGCCTCTCTCATGCATTCTTCATAACACAGATTCCCTCTAGAGTTTTCGGTCCACGCAAAAATCTGATGAAAACGTCATCGAAAGAGACGAAGAAAATTTGGATCTAATTGAAGATTTTTTTTTCAATTCTTCAAAGACAAATCCGAAAGTTTGTTGTTTATTTTTTTTGTGTTTAGTCCAAGTAACAAGGTGAGGGAGGTGTGTTTTCCTTCGGCCCCTCACTCGGGTCGTGGTGGCGTGAGCGAATGAAGCTCATGAGTTTCCGTGTCAGATACTCGGGGTGCGGGGAGTGGAACCGTCGCGTGCGCTCCCACTCGATCGATGCCGTGCGAAGCTGCGGTTTCACCCCCCCCCACTTCCAGCTTCACGCGCCGTTACTGTTTTCACAACCGTCTCTGCCCCTGTCACGCAGCCTGGTGTTTCCGCCCCTGTAACGGTGTGTGTGTACCCAATCAGACATGTGCTTGAGCGGGCCCCCCCCTTCCTCGGATAAAGACGTTTCGATGTTACCATGAGGTTGGCGGAGATTTGAGGTGAGTTGGGAAAGAAGAAAAAAAAAGGGGGGGGGGCTTAATCATATTATTGCGTATGTTCGTAGTTAGGTAACTTGTTGGATGAGGGACGGTGTAGCCAGAAAAAAAGGTGGACATAAAATAATATCGTAATCCTGGATTCCATGGAGGCTTTCCCCAGTCGATGTCAGACTTGACTCAGTCATGTAATAAGTTACATGTGGCCGTGAGTTGAGTTAGTAGGTAACTCAAGGTGAGCTGGGACCAGGTACAATGTACCCAAGAGATAAACGCAGACGGTTGAGCTGAGATGAGGGAAATGTGTACACATTTCGATGATGGGATGTTTCAATTTGTACACAAAGCAGGTTTTGAGTCGGGGAATAGCATTACAAAGAGTGGGGGAGGGGGAGGGGGTTAGTTTATGACAGTGTGTCGTCCAGGTGGGCGTGGCACTGCTTACATTGGAGTATTAGTTTGTACATTTCAGTGCGAATGAAGGGTTTTGATATGTACATGGGAATTGCAGTGCGTGTACGATTGAATATGAATGTGTACTTGGGATTGTTAGTAGTGAAGAGATCAATCAATAAGTGTCTCCATGTGTCATGTGTTCGTCTGTACGCAACTCACGAAGGGAAAATTTTATTTAAAACACTACACCACAATAATTATATTATTTAGTCAGTAGAGAAAGGAAATATTTAACGTTTATATTTTACATCAATGGGTTGTGAGCATCCAGTTTTATGTAACATATTATAATGTACTAGTAACAAAGCCTGCCCAAGGACGGGAATAAGTGTAGGGTGTCCTGTGAAGTTCATGGACGCTACGTTTTGGTAGTTGTTATGCTGAAGCGTTTGCAGGACATTGTCGTCGCAGGGCAAGGGATGTGGACAACAACAACAACAACAAAAACAGCAAAAAACAACAACCAAAACAACAACAACCAAAACAACAACAGCAACAACAACAACAAATTAACAACAACAATAACAAAAAACAAACAACACTTAAAACTCTTGCCACTACCCCCAGGACCATCAAGGAAAAAGCATTTAACAGAATTGTCATTGGAATAAGCGGCAGGCATCACTTCAAGATGGGAACAACATAAACTCGTTTTGAACCTCCGCGTAATATGTAACATTTTCTCCGCTAGTGATTGGCTGTAGGAGTCATATGTGTTTGAGGGACCAATCGCTATAGATGACGGGACAGAAAGTACAGAAAGGACAGAAATTTGCCTTTTATTATATAGGAATACTTGGGTTAGATAATATGGGTTTATACACAGTATTTGTACGCAAGCTGTATGTCCGTCTTGTGTGTATCAGGTATACACATAGGTTTTTGTACATGGGCTCTGTAGCAGAAAGATGGTTACTGTAAGGGGAAAGTGTAGATTTTTTAAACAGAGACGTAGACGTAGGAAACGTATGGGTTTGAGTTTGTTTGTAAAGTCGCGGTGGATGGAAGTCTTGTATGAGTGTCGGTGTAAACATAATTCGTTTCAACCGAGCAATTTCTTTACTTGTGATCGCCGTCATAGACAATGTTATTGGCGCACTGGGCAGGCCAAGTACTTACTTGTGATCGCCGTCATAGACAGTGTTATTGGCGCCCTGGGCAGGCCAAGTACTTGTGATCGCCGTCATAGACAGCGTTATTGGCGCCCTGGGCAAGCCAAGTATTTTGCGACACGTTGACACGAAAAATGACTTCTATAATTGGCTAAAACTTATACCATCCATATCAAGAACGAGTTGGGCCCTCCTCTTTAACAATTCTCTATGCCAGTGTTTGTTGGGATCGCTTGCGTGTTTCCTGTGAGACAAGTTGCGGAAATGTATTTTCATTAGATTTTAATAAGTTTCAAGAACTATTGCGAGTCTGTTTAAATATTGGTTCAACTTTAAGAGAGAGAATTCGCAATAATCGAACTGATCCTTCGTGTCTGTGGTGAGCAGGGTGGGGGTGTTTCGTGAAATTTTGAAACAAGTTTTGCGATTGCCCCTTTTCTTCAACAGTTCTTGAAATATGTTTTATTTATGTGTTGAAACTTGTCTGGTTATTACGATTAAAATAAAAATAAAAAACACAACTTATATGTACTTTTATGAAAAGAAAGACGGAAACTAATAAAATGAAAATATAGTGTTTCAAGTTTTAATGATTTAACTAATGGTGTTATTCTTGTCAGCTTTGAATATTCTCCAATGATGAATCTAGTCTAGCAGCTATTTTTTGAATTTATTCTAATTTATCACTGTTTTTTTTTGATTGGTCCCATTCAGAAGATGCATATTCTAATACAGGTCTACCAAAGTGAGGTGGCATTTTAATTTTATATTCTTATACATCTGCAAACGTTTCTCTTTATAAAACCTAGGGTTTTGTTTGATTTTTTAATTACTTCATTGACATGGGGATTCCATGATAATTTCTCATGTATTATAATTGCTCCTAAGTATAAAATTTTGCATCTTTAGGTTGGATTAGTTGTTTTCCATGAATGAAATATTTTGAATTTATTTGTTTCTTTTTATTTGTTACTCTTAACAGCTGATGCTTTTCTGGGTGGAAAGACATCTCCCAATTTGTTTCCCATTTTATTAATTTATCTAGGTCTTTTTGTAAGATTTTGCTATCTCGTTCTGATTTAATTGTTGGCAGCAGTAGGCGAATATATTTTTGCAGTTTTGTTAGGTAAGCACATGTTATTGAAAAGAAAATCACTGAAGGAGTATTAAAAAAATAGTTTGATGATATTTTCTGATTGTTTAAAGAAATTTTTTTAAAAAAAACTAAATTTTGAACATTTAAAAATGTTTTTTTATTTAAAAAAAAGAATTTCTTAGAGTCAATTCTACAACCAGATATTCTCAAAATAAATCCTTCTAGTTGCGTTTTTATTTTTTTTAAAACTTGGAGCTACTAAAGCTTAGAGGCCTTTTAAGCACAATTTGAAGTATTCATTTTATGATTAACAAATTAGGAGAATAAAATCCACATAACTAAAAATAAAAACGTTGTTTTGACTGGGCTTGTTGTTTTTATATGAGTTCCACTGTATGTAATTTAGCCGATGTAGCTACCTCATGCATCTGACCTTTAAAATGTTAATATTAACTTTGTAACAAATTAAACCGCTTATTTAAAGTTGTAAGTCCAGTTTGTTAATTCTGTATTTATTAGTAGTTGGCGTTGGAGATGAAAATACAAAGTCGGCGTCTGGGCGAAGCTGTACAGATGTCGGTAGTTAGAGAGACTATTAAAATTTAAAAACTCGAAGCCACACGAAAAACCCGGCGTTTTCGAGTACCGATTGTGTTTTTAGTTTGATTAGTATGAGTTAGTTTGTTTTCTGTATCCTAGTGAAATTTAAAAGAAAGCAATAATGTTTTCACCCCGAACACCAAATACTTCTATGGCATCACCATTTAATACATCACGACTTTCCAGAATATCCGGTACAACTCCAAGAAGAAGTCGACGGTGGGTACCAATTAAATGCCAATTATAAATTACTAATACTAATACTCTAAATGACTAATTAATCAATTATGAATTAGTGAATTACCAAGTTGACAGACTACATTAATAGTGGCACGTAGTTTGAAGTAGTGCAAAAATTGATCATGTGGTCTAAGAAAAAAATTTATTATAACTTTTGAACCACTTATTTCCACTTCCTTGACTTTGCTTTGCACTAGAAAGTTGATTAGGTAATCTTTATGAATGTAAATTTTAAATTATGTTTTTGTCATTCATTTACCAGGCTCTATTTAGTGTAGGCACTTGGATATAGACCCGAAATTCCTGAAATTTCGGTATCGTAATTTCGTTGACAAAATGGCGCCCTCCACTTTTTCATTCACTGAACGTGTCATTGTAATTGTTTCTCTCATCATAGTTGATCATTGGTAGGGGTCTACCGATATATCGGCTGGCCAATATATCGGCACCGATATCTGGATATCGGCAATATCGGTATCGGTAGCATGTAAAGGTCCCGATATTGACGTCACCGATATTTCATAATAAGTGACATTTTGAACCCCAAAAAAAACGGAAACAAAAAAACTATCAATTTAGATTTACAATATCTCGACAAATTAATATATAGACCCCGATACCGGTATTGAAATAGTCCAAATGAGTCCTAGTATTAATATGTGCAGCCACGATACAGTGTGCCATGTGCTTTGATATTGTTTAGGTATCGGCTGATTTTCGTATGCTCAGAAATACTGTGTAAATAGTGCCGATGCCAAGTATACCGTAATTGCTATAATAAATGTATAACATGTAAACATTATGTTCACGTAATTGCTCTAATAGCAAAGATGCACGCAGAATCACAGATGTCTAAAACATTTCGTTTCGTATGGAATAACAAAATGTACCGTGTGAAGACTTGTTGTCATTGGCAACCATTCAACCTTCAACCTCATTTTCATTCTATTACTATTGCTTTGTTCTCATTGTTTCATTCATAAAGGTGGCCGTGTGCAAAAGCCATTAAACTATTGGTTAGAATTAATAATTATGAGTCAAGGTTGAAGTTTCAAAAGGACTTCCTAATTTTGCGTGTATATTTTTATAAAGGACGGTTAGTTTTGTTATGAGTCCTGTGTAGGTCATGATCTGGAACTTGTAAACACATCGGAAACTTCGTTTCGGGAGAAAAAAAAATCGGTAATATCGGCAAAACTGGATATCGGTAGGCTAGACCCCTTAATTATAAAATAATTTAAAATATAAATAATTACGAGTGATAAATTTAAGAATGACGTCATCAAATATGACCGCTGTTTATTTTTGTCCTAACAAATACTCATATCGGAAAAAAATATCGGTAATATCGGCAAAAATGCTTATCGGTAGACCCCTAATATAAAATATATATAATTAGGAGTGATAAATTTAAGAATGATGTAATCAAATAAGACCGCTGGTTTTTGTCCTAACAAATATTCATATCGGAAAAAAATATCTGTAACATCGGCTACAATGCATATCGGTAGTCCCCTAATAACTAATATAAAAGATAAATAATTATGGGTGATAAATTTAAGAATGACGTCATCAAATATTACCGCTGGTTTTTGTCCGAACAAATACTCATATCGGCACTCATATCGGCAAAAAAAATATCGGTAATATCGGTATCGGTAATATCGGCAAAAAGGCATATCGGTAGACCCCTAATCATTGGTGCCGATAACTTAACACTGGCTCAGTATGTACTTCGATACTCATTTCTGCATGTTGAAAATTAACGCAAAAACTGCGATTTTAGATTCGGCTTAACTGCAATGTCGTGGTTTTTGCGTTTTACGTCAGTTTCTTATAAAACCGTACTTCATCGGTGAGGTATTCCACAGAATTCAGTGATCATATTGATATCCTTTTTGCAGGGAGTTTAAGTTTAGATCAGAGGTTATTTAATGCTTACGAATAAGGTATGTACTCAAATTGGAAAAAAAACTTGTTCTTAAAGGTGGCGGTCTAGAGCTTGGTGTAACAAATACTTTATTCATTTTCTTATCATAATAACGTTATTTCGTTAGAAATGGTTTTTGGGAAAAAAGTTAATGTTATCATCTCCCTCATTCATGACTTGATGGTGGAATATTGTAAATATGTGTCTATGAGTCTATGGAGTTAGTCCCCTCAACAACAAAAAAAGAGTGGTTGTCTGAAATGGCTTTGCTCACAAGTTAATGGATATGATAGCAGCTATCAGTATCAGACTATCTGATGAACTCTGCAGCCCTCTTTTAATAATTTACTATATAATACTATATATTTATAAGAAATAAATGTTTAAATAACCAACAGCACTTCTGATTGAACAACACAATTGATTACGGACAAATTGACGCTTATATTGTAGATTACCTAAAGAAACATTTTATGTTGTTGCTGTTCGTCCGTCGATTCGACGAAGACCACTCTAGTCATCCGAGGGTTGCTGGGACTGGCTCTGTTTGTGCGTGCGCAGATGGCTGATGAGGCCAATTCTTGCACGGAAGGTTCGGGAACAGAAGGGACAAGGGACGAGTGGGACATCTTCAGGAGGGTTGACAGCACGGGCCTTTTGGGCTTGCCTCTTCTTTTCTGCGGAGGTTATCCGGTTTGCCTCGCATGACTTGGCACCTTCGTGGATGGAAGAACACCAGGTGGATCGGCCCATTGCAGCACGTTCCCACGTGTCTGGGTTGATGGGAAACATTTTATAGTCATTCAATGAACCTACATGTGGAAGAAAGTCAGTAGCTCGAGCCTAGTGCTCTTCATTGGTCTCCATGGGAACCCCCCTCCCCCATAGGGACCTAACAGCTGAGAGACCCCCCAGAACTGTCACTTCTGAAGCGGCCACCTTGGCATCCAGGACATGGTCGTAGATGCCTCCCACTAAAAGTGACACTCACAAGGAGGGGTGGAATTTTCCCTACTTCGACTCGCTACAACTTTGGCGCCATCCCGACAAAGCATACAAGTCTCTATGTTTAGCACTGCCGCAAATAGTCATTTAATACAATGAAGTATTTAACAGAGAATTTAAAAAACTAAAAACTGCAGCACAATAAATGTACATGAGCATATTACATATACAGTGCAGTCAAACCATCAGATACCATAATTTATATGTGCATAAAGTTAGTAGAAAATATAGTTTGGGCAGCTAAACTCCAGGCCAACGATTACCTAATTTTCTACCCAGGCTTACACATTGGCATACAAGTCACTATCAAAAAAGTTTATGAAACTGAGATTTCTAATTTAATATCTGGAATGCTCTCAACACTTATACTTATTTAAATGATAAATTTCAGTTCAATTTGTGAACAGTATAAAACAAGTACTAATTTCAATATAAGGGAACTGTAATTGTAAGCTTGTTGATATAGTTAACAGGAGAGCCCGTGTGATATTCAGGCCTTTAAATTTAAAGAAGAGATAAACATTTAGTATGCCTTTAAAATAATTTCACATAATATATTCACATTTTTATTTATATCTAATGTATTAGTTACTTTTTCAATTATAATTGCAATTATAATTATATTATGATTAACCATTATTTAACCATTCATTTTATGACATAGTAAAATAACATTTCTACAGTGGAAAGGAGTTTAAAATACTATTGATAGAATACTTAAACTCTATTACGTAATGAACTTATAAAGTAATACATGGTATATAGGGAAACTGAAAAATGAAGCTTTTTAACATTTGTTTTGACAAGATGTTTATTTAAATGGGATAGATTTTAGTTTTTCCCATGCTTTATTATTTTTTTTTACTTATTCTGATTCCACTTCCACCCCCATGTTGTTATTATAAGTGAAATTATTTTTGCCTATTTTTCCACATAAAAGAAATCAATCTGCTTTGGCCAGTCAGACATTTCATGGATCTCAGATAGTTGAAGAAACATCTTTGCATCGAATTGAGCCCTTTGGGTCTGCTCTTCCTGTTTTAATTACAGAAGCTTTAACTTTATCAGACAGTAAGATCATTAAAGTTTTAAAAAAATATTTGTGAAAAAAATGAAGTTAAAAAAAATTTTAAGTATGATATTTAAGTTAATAATCATCAATCGATTAAAAAGTATGACTTTTAAAAAAATTGTTTTATGAATCTGTGAATTGTAAACTGGACATTATAAAAAATTTTTTTAAAATGTTATCATAACTGTTATCATAAATGATACATCCCTATTTTGCAGGAAGTACAACAGAAATAACAGCATGTATTGATCCATCTGGGTGGGCATGGCTAGTAGGGGGCCGCAAGTTATTTGTCTGGCGATACAAGACTGCTGCCAATACAAGGGTAGATAATCTAAGGATGGATAATATTACATTGACTTATATTGTATTTAAAATATTTTAAAGCACATTTTATCAATGGTACCTTATTAAATAGAAATATACATTACACCTTTTTATTCTTTCAAAGATAAGATATGCAATAAATTTTAAAAAAAAATTAAATGTAACCAAGTGTGTGAGTACTGTAACTTTATTGACTTATTGTTTATACAGTACTCTTCACTATCTTATTTTTTTCTCTACCTCACTGTCTCTAACTGTCTCTTGCTTTTCAACCTAATATTCACTGGTGCTGCCCCAGTGACTATAACGCCTGCCTAGCACAACACTTACATCACTGCCCACCACAACAATTACATCACTGCCCACCACAACACTTACATCACTGCCCACCACAACACTTACATCACTGCCCACCACAACACTTACATCATTTCCCACCACAACACTTACATCACTGCCCACCACAACACTTACATCACTGCCCACCACAACACTTACATCACTGCCCACCACAACACTTACATCATTTCCCACCACAACACTTACATCACTGCCCACCACAACACTTACATCACTGCCCACCACAACACTTACATCACTGCCCACCACAACACTTACATCACTGCCCACCACAACACTTACATCACTGCCCACCACAACACTTACATCACTGCCCACCACAACACTTACATCACTGCCCCAGTGACTATAATACAACCCTTACATCACTGCCCCAGTGACTATAACACAACACTTACATCACTGCCCCAGTGACTATAACACAGCACTTACATCACTGCCCCAGTTAACAAAACACAACACTTACATCACTGCCCCAGTGACTATAACACAACACTTACATCACTGCCCACCACAACACTTACATCACTGCCCACCACAACACTTACATCACTGCCCACCACAACACTTACATCACTGCCCACCACAACACTTACATCACTGCCCACCACAACACTTACATCACTGCCCACCACAACACTTACATCACTGCCCAATACAACACTTACATCACTGCCCACCACAACACATACATCACTGCCCACCACAACACTTACATCACTGGCTACCACAACACTTACATCACTGGCCACCACAACACTTACATCACTGCCCCAGTGACTATAACACAACACTTTCATCATTGCCCAACACAACACTTACATCACTGCCCACCACAACACTTACATCACTGCCCACCACAACACTTACATCACTGCCCAACACAACACTTACATCACTGGCCACCACAACAGTTACATCACTGGCCACCACAACACTTACATCACTGCCCACCACAACACTTACATCACTGCCCCAGTGACTATAACACAACACTTACATCACTGCCCCAGTTAACAAAACACAACACTTACATCACTGCCCCAGTGACTATAACACAACACTTTCATCATTGCCCAACACAACACTTGCATCACTGCCCACCACAACAATTACATCACTGCCCACCACAACACTTACATCACTGCCCACCACAACACTTACATCATTTCCCACCACAACACTTACATCACTGCCCACCACAACACTTACATCACTGCCCACCACAACACTTACATCACTGCCCACCACAACACTTACATCACTGCCCACCACAACACTTACATCACTGCCCACCACAACACTTACATCACTGCCCACCACAACACTTACATCACTGCCCCAGTGACTATAATACAACCCTTACATCACTGCCCCAGTGACTATAACACAACACTTACATCACTGCCCACCACAACACTTACATCACTGCCCACCACAACACTTACATCACTGCCCACCACAACACTTACATCACTGGCTACCACAACACTTACATCACTGGCCACCACAACACTTACATCACTGCCCCAGTGACTATAACACAACACTTTCATCATTGCCCAACACAACACTTACATCACTGCCCACCACAACAATTACATCTCTGCCCACCACAACACTTACATCACTGCCCACCACAACACTTACATCACTGCCCACCACAACACTTACATCATTTCCCACCACAACACTTACATCACTGCCCACCACAACACTTACATCACTTCCCAACCACAACACTTACATCACTGCCCACCACAACACTTACATCACTGCCCACCACAACACTTACATCACTGCCCACCACAACACTTACATCACTGCCCCAGTGACTATAATACAACCCTTACATCACTGCCCCAGTGACTATAACACAACACTTACATCACTGCCCCAGTGACTATAACACAGCACTTACATCACTGCCCCAGTTAACAAAACACAACACTTACATCACTGCCCCAGTGACTATAACACAACACTTACATAACTGCCCACCACAACACTTACATCACTGCCCACCACAACACTTACATCACTGCCCACCACAACACTTTCATCACTGCCCAATACAACACTTACATCACTTCCCACCACAACACTTACATCACTGGGCACCACAACACTTTCATCACTGCCCAATACAACACTTACATCACTGCCCACCACAACACTTTCATCACTGCCCAATACAACACTTACATCACTGCCCACCACAACACTTTCATCACTGCCCAATACAACACTTACATCACTGCCCACCACAACACTTACATCACTGGCCACCACAACACTTACATCACTGCCCAATACAACACTTACATCACTGCCCACCACAACACTTTCATCACTGCCCAATACAACACTTAATCACTGCCCACCACAACACTTACATCACTGGCCACCACAACACTTACATCACTGCCCAATACAACACTTACATCACTGCCCACCACAACACTTACATCACTGGCCACCACAACACTTACATCACTGCCCACCACAACACTTACATCACTGCCCACCACAACACTTACATCACTGCCCACCACAACACTTACATCACTGCCCACCACAACACTTTCATCACTGCCCACCACAACACTTTCATCACTGGCCACCACAACACTTACATCACTGCCCACCACAACACTTACATCACTGGCCACCACAACACTTACATCACTGCCCACCACAACACTTACATCACTGCCCACCACAACACTTACATCACTGCCCACCACAACACTTTCATCACTGCCCACCACAACACTTACATCACTGCCCACCACAACACTTACATCACTGCCCACCACAACACTTACATCACTGCCCACCACATCACTTACATCACTGCCCAATACAACACTTACATCCCTGCCCACCACAACACTTACATCACTGCCCACCACAACAATTTCATCACTGCCCACCACAACACTTACATCACTGCCCACCACATCACTTACATCACTGCCCAATACAACACTTACATCCCTGCCCACCACAACACTTACATCACTGCCCACCACAACAATTTCATCACTGCCCACCACAAAACTTACATCACTGCCCACCACAACACTTTCATCACTGGCCACCACAACACTTACATCACTGGCCACCACAACACTTACATCACTGCCCACCACAACACTTACATCACTGGCCACCACAACACTTACATCACTGCCCACCACAACACTTACATCACTGCCCACCACAACACTTACATCACTGCCCACCACAACACTTTCATCACTGCCCACCACAACACTTACATCACTGCCCACCACAACACTTTCATCACTGCCCACCACAACACTTACATCACTGCCCACCACAACACTTTCATCACTGCCCACCACAACACTTTCATCACTGCCCACCACAACACTTTCATCACTGCCCACCACAACACTTACATCACTGCCCACCACAACACTTTCATCACTGGCCACCACAACACTTACATCACTGGCCACCACAACACTTACATCACTGTCCACCACAACACTTTCATCACTGCCCACCACAACACTTACATCACTGCCCAATACAACACTTACATCACTGCCCAATACAACACTTTCATCACTGCCCACCACAACACTTACATCACTGCCCAATACAACACTAACATCACTGCCCACCACAACACTTACGTCACTGCCCACCACAACACTTACATCACTGCCCACCACAACACTTACATCACTGCCCACCACAACACTTACATCACTGCCCCAGTGACTATAACACAACACTTACATCACTGCCCACCACAACACTTACATCACTGCCCCAGTGACTATACCACAACACTTACATCACTGCCCACCACAACACTTACATCACTGCCCACCACAACACTTACATCACTGCCCACCACAACACTTACATCACTGGCCACCACAACACTTACATCACTGCCCACCACAACACTTACATCACTGCCCACCACAACACTTACATCACTGCCCACCACAACACTTACATCACTGCCCACCACAACACTTACATCACTGCCCACCACAACACTTACATCACTGGCCACCACAACACTTACATCACTGCCCACCACAACACTTACATCACTGCCCACCACAACACTTACATCACTGCCCACCACAACACTTACATCACTGCCCACCACAACACTTTCATCACTGCCCACCACAACACTTTCATCACTGGCCACCACAACACTTACATCACTGCCCACCACAACACTTACATCACTGCCCACCACAACACTTACATCACTGGCCACCACAACACTTACATCACTGCCCACCACAACACTTACATCACTGCCCACCACAACACTTACATCACTGGCCACCACAACACTTACATCACTGCCCACCACAACACTTACATCACTGCCCACCACAACACTTACATCACTGCCCACCACAACACTTACATCACTGCCCACCACAACACTTACATCACTGCCCACCACAACACTTACATCACTGCCCACCAAAACACTTACATCACTGCCCACCACAATACTTACATCACTGCCCACACTGCTACAGAAACTCTTATTCTCCTAGAATGTTCAATGTAAGGAGCTGACCTTGCCCCCAAGTGACCTGGCCCACAGTGCAGAGAGGGTTTGTGTCATTCCAAGTGAGAATGACGGTCAGCCAGCAGCATGTGTGGCTGTGTCCCCAGAAGGTGTGGTCAGATACTGGCCCAACATAGCATTTGAGTCCTCTACAGCGGAGATCAGTGCTGAGTTGAGAGGGGAAGAATGTGCCAGAGTAATTAACTTTCAGGTCAGTACTGCTATACATCTGGGCCATAAGTTGTTTGAATATATACTAGTCCATGTAGCTCATTTTATTAATTTACCCACTTAAATTTAGTATTAAAGTATCTGTTTTTCTGAATTTTTTTTTAATGCCTTTAAGAATATGACATATTCTTTTTATAACCTACTCTTGATCTAGTGAAACTCTAAACTGGTAAATGATAAGAATATTTTCCTAAAAATAACAATCTTGCCACCAGTCATATGATCATGTTGAAACATGTTTCTTCTTTAGCCTCATGGATGTCTCCTGGCCACAACTACAAGCTCACTGTTGTTACTTGATCCTGTTTCTGGACAAGTAATTACATTTAATTTAATATCCAAAATCTCTGCGTTTCACTTCTAGTACATAAATTGAATGTTTGGGCTTTATTGGTCCTATCTTGTCCTTAAACGGTTGCAATTTATTATATATTTATCAGTAACTGTGGAAACCATTTAAAATCGTCTTAATAAAAACATGATAAACTTAAGCCTAAGTGCCTAATGCATTGTGAAATACATGTAGCAAAGAAAAAATAAACTTCTGAATGTAATATAAGATAATAAAATGTGTAATAATAATAAAACTTCAGGCCAGTATTCAGTGCAAACCACTCAAAGCCTCCCAAGGTCTGTTTTCAGGCATCAGTAGAAGGATGTCGTCTTTTATTTTTGGGTCATCACAGATACAAACAAATGGCAATGTGAGTCCATTAAAAATATTCTTAAGATAAGTGGAAATTATGTAACATTCTTTAGTTAATATTGCCTGTAAGATTATACAGTAATATTATGTATGTGATGTGATATTTAATAATCCCCTTTGCTAGTTATTATTTTTTAAAATTTCAGCCCCTCCAAACAATACTTGCAGCTCCTTATAATGAATATGATGATGAAGATGATGATGATGAAGATCGAAGGTCTTTTTATGTACTTTCTGGAAGTAACATCTGCAAATGGCAAGTTCCTAGTATTGGTCCTGAAAAGGTAACAGATTGCACAACATCATTATTCTAAAATACTAACCTAGATCTAGATAGATAAGGGACTGGAGTTTTTATTCTTTAGTTTAAATATATTGGCTTCCTATGTATTTACCGTCTGATTAGTTTCAGAGAATACCATTGTGAAAAAGTATTTGAAGTAACATTTCAAATTTAATTTTTACTCAAATTAATTATCAGCTCTAAAACAGTTTCAGAAATAACTTAGGAAGAAACCATTAAACTGTACATAGTGCTCAACCCAAATACCATCCAATTGTTTCTTATAGTTGCTGTATCAAATAGATGCTGACCGAATGTTCAGAGAAGCCTTAGCCAGAAAGGTTTGGGTGAGTCATTTGAATCTGTTCTTTGTTGTTGATAAAACTATGAGCTTGAGTTAGTTTTTGTAACATTATTATTTCTACCAAAAAATATGTTGATTTGTCCATGTACCAGCGTGTTTGTCATGTAAGATAAACCTTTTATTGAAAGCAATCAATTGTCTACCCACAGGAGCAAGATTCTATTCAAATGCCACAGCTTAAGACTTGGTTAATAGATCTGCAACTAACCAGGTATCTTGTCATTAAACTAAGTGTCAACTGCTGATTCAATAT